>JAUIMM010000534.1:4587500-5107500 GCA_031769625.1 Taudactylus pleione | reverse complement strand
GTAACCCCCGAAAGTACACTCCAGTCCAAACCAAAAAAAAAATTATTTTCTGTGTTTGTGAATTGTGTGCGCAGTAGCCGCACGTGCATCAACAAAGTAGTGCCAAGCGTGCGCCTGTGTCATAAGTAAAGGGCCGGCTGGCTTGACCGTTAAGGGTGCTGTAACCCCCGAAAGTACACTCCAGTCCAAACCAAAAAAAAAATTATTTTCTGTGTTTGTGAATTGTGTGCGCAGTAGCCGCACGTGCATCAACAAAGTAGTGCCAAGCGTGCGCCTGTGTCATAAGTAAAGGGCCGGCTGGCTTGACCGTTAAGGGTGCTGTAACCCCCGAAAGTACACTCCAGTCCAAACCAAAAAAAAATTATTTTCTGTGTTTGTGAATTGTGTGCGCAGTAGCCGCACGTGCATCAACAAAGTAGTGCCAAGCGTGCGCCTGTGTCATAAGTAAAGGGCCGGTTGGCTTGACCGTTAAGGGTGCTGTAACCCCCGAAAGTACACTCCAGTCCAAACCGAAAAAAAAATTATTTTCTGTGTTTGTGAATTGTGTGCGCAGTAGCCGCACGTGCATCAACAAAGTAGTGCCAAGCGTGCGCCTGTGTCATAAGTAAAGGGCCGGCTGGCTTGACCGTTAAGGGTGCTGTAACCCCCGAAAGTACACTCCAGTCCAAACCAAAAAAAAAATTATTTTCTGTGTTTGTGAATTGTGTGCGCAGTAGCCGCACGTGCATCAACAAAGTAGTGCCAAGCGTGCGCCTGTGTCATAAGTAAAGGGCCGGCTGGCTTGACCGTTAAGGGTGCTGTAACCCCCGAAAGTACACTCCAGTCCAAACCCAAAAAAAAATTACTTTCTGTGTTTGTGAATTGTGTGCGCAGTAGCCGCACGTGCATCAACAAAGTAGTGCCAAGCGTGCGCCTGTGTCATAAGTAAAGGGCCGGCTGGCTTGACCGTTAAGGGTGCTGTAACCCCCGAAAGTACACTCCAGTCCAAACCAAAAAAAAAATTATTTTCTGTGTTTGTGAATTGTGTGCGCAGTAGCCGCACGTGCATCAACAAAGTAGTGCCAAGCGTGCGCCTGTGTCATAAGTAAAGGGCCGGCTGGCTTGACCGTTAAGGGTGCTGTAACCCCCGAAAGTACACTCCAGTCCAAACCAAAAAAAAAATTATTTTCTGTGTTTGTGAATTGTGTGCGCAGTAGCCACACGTGCATCAACAAAGTAGTGCCAAGCGTGCGCCTGTGTCATAAGTAAAGGGCCGGCTGGCTTGACCGTTAAGGGTGCTGTAACCCCCGAAAGTACACTCCAGTCCAAACCAAAAAAAAAATTATTTTCTGTGTTTGTGAATTGTGTGCGCAGTAGCCGCACGTGCATCAACAAAGTAGTGCCAAGCGTGCGCCTGTGTCATAAGTAAAGGGCCGGCTGGCTTGACCGTTAAGGGTGCTGTAACCCCCGAAAGTACACTCCAGTCCAAACCCAAAAAAAAATTACTTTCTGTGTTTGTGAATTGTGTGCGCAGTAGCCGCACGTGCATCAACAAAGTAGTGCCAAGCGTGCGCCTGTGTCATAAGTAAAGGGCCGGCTGGCTTGACCGTTAAGGGTGCTGTAACCCCCGAAAGTACACTCCAGTCCAAACCAAAAAAAAAATTATTTTCTGTGTTTGTGAATTGTGTGCGCAGTAGCCGCACGTGCATCAACAAAGTAGTGCCAAGCGTGCGCCTGTGTCATAAGTAAAGGGCCGGCTGGCTTGACCGTTAAGGGTGCTGTAACCCCCGAAAGTACACTCCAGTCCAAACCAAAAAAAAAATTATTTTCTGTGTTTGTGAATTGTGTGCGCAGTAGCCGCACGTGCATCAACAAAGTAGTGCCAAGCGTGCGCCTGTGTCATAAGTAAAGGGCCGGCTGGCTTGACCGTTAAGGGTGCTGTAACCCCCGAAAGTACACTCCAGTCCAAACCAAAAAAAAAATTATTTTCTGTGTTTGTGAATTGTGTGCGCAGTAGCCGCACGTGCATCAACAAAGTAGTGCCAAGCGTGCGCCTGTGTCATAAGTAAAGGGCCGGCTGGCTTGACCGTTAAGGGTGCTGTAACCCCCGAAAGTACACTCCAGTCCAAACCAAAAAAAAAATTATTTTCTGTGTTTGTGAATTGTGTGCGCAGTAGCCGCACGTGCATCAACAAAGTAGTGCCAAGCGTGCGCCTGTGTCATAAGTAAAGGGCCGGCTGGCTTGACCGTTAAGGGTGCTGTAACCCCCGAAAGTACACTCCAGTCCAAACCAAAAAAAAATTATTTTCTGTGTTTGTGAATTGTGTGCGCAGTAGCCGCAAGTGCATCAACAAAGTAGTGCCAAGCGTGCGCCTGTGTCATAAGTAAAGGGCCGGCTGGCTTGACCGTTAAAGGGTGCTGTAACCCCCAAAAGTACACTCCAGTCCAAACCAAAAAAAAAATTATTTTCTGTGTTTGTGAATTGTGTGCGCAGTAGCCGCACGCGCATCAACAAAGTAGTGCCAAGCGTGCACCTGTGTCATAAGTAAAGGGCCGGCTGGCTTGACCGTTAAGGGTGCTGTAACCCCCGAAAGTACACTCCAGTCCAAACCAAAAAAAAAATTATTTTCTGTGTTTGTGAATTGTGTGCACTGTGGCTGCACGTGCATCAACAAAGGAGCAGCGCCAAGCGTGCGCCTGTGTCCCATAAGTAAAGAGCCGGCTGGCTCATTTCTTAAAGGGTGGTGTAACCCACAAAGTGCACTACTCTCCAGCAAAAATAAAATAATATTTTCTGTGTTTGTGTGCGCTTTAGCCGCACGTATATATATCAATATAACATAAATGGAGGACCAAACTTTCTCCGATAAAAATAAAATAGGGAAAGATCAAGAACCACTTCCTCCTAGTGCTGTTGCTGCTGCTGGGAGTTGTTCATCATCCCAGAGAGGAAGTAGGAACATCACTACTTTTACTAAACAATTGACCCTCCAACAGTCCCTAGCGATGAGGATGAAGTACGACAGCAGTCATCCTGAAGCAAAACGTATAACTGAGGCCTTGACTGCTATGTTGGTGTTAGACGTGCGTCCGGTATCCGACATTAGTGCAGTGGGATTTAGACAATTGATGGAGGTAGTGTGTCCTCGGTTCCAAATCCCGTCTAGATTCCACCTGCATCCTCAAAGCAGCAGCGACAAGCGTGCGTCTGTCTGTTAAAGGGTGGTGACACCCTCAAAGTGTGCTACACAAACAATTAAAATATTGTTCTTTTTTTTTCTGTCTATGTGAATTGTGTGGGCTGTAGCCGCACCTGCATCCTTAAAGCAGCAGCGACAAGCGTGCGTCTGTCTGTTAAAGGGTGGTGACACCTCAAAGTGTTCTACACAAACAATTAAAATATTGTTCTTTTTTTTTTGGTCTTTGTGAAATGTGTGGGCTGTAGCCGCACCTGCATCCTTAAAGCAGCAGCGACAAGCGTGCGTCTGTCTGTTAAAGGGTGGTGACACCTCAAAGTGTTCTACACAAACAATTAAAATATTCTTCTTCTTTTTTCTGTCTTTGTGAATTGTGTGGGCTGTAGCCGCACTTGCATCCTCAAAGCAGCAGCGACAAGCGTGCGTCTGTCTGTTAAAGGGTGGTGTAACCCTCAAAGTGTGCTCCACAAACAATAAAAATATTCTTTTTTTTTTCTGTCTTTGTGAATTGTGTGGGCTGTAGCCGCACTTGAATCCTCAAAGCAGCAGCGACAAGCGTGCGTCTGTCTGTTAAAGGATTACATCGGTGACAGCATCCAAGTAGGCATGTCAGACAGTCCGTACCTGTACTGGCAGGAAAAAGAAGCAATTTGGAGGTCCCTGTACAAACTGGCTCTATTTTACCTGAGTTGCCCCCCCTCCAGTGTGTACTCCGAAAGAGTGTTTAGTGCAGCCGGGAACCTTGTCAGCGAAAGGCGTAGGAGGTTGCTTCCACAAAATGTGGAGAAGATGATGTTCATAAAATGAATTATCAACTCTTCCAGGGAGACCAGCCTCCAGAACGTACAGAGGGACCTGTGGTTCCAGCAGGGACGAATTAATACTCTGTGAGGATGAGGATGTACACACTGAAGAGGGTGAGGAATCGGTGGATGAGGAGGATGAGGATGACATCTTGCCTCCGTAGAGCCAGTTTGTGCAGGGACAGATTAATTGCCAGCTTGTTTTGTGGGGGCCCAAACGAACCAATCATTTCAGCCACAGTTGTGTGGCAGACCCTGGCGCTGAAATGATTGGTTTGTTAAAGTGTGCATGTCCTGTTTATACAACATAAGGGTGGGTGGGAGGGCCCAAGGACAATTCCATCTTGCACCTCTTTTTTTTCTTTGCATTATGTACAGTTTGGGGCCTAGTTTTTCAAACTGCCATCCTGTCTGCCACTGCAGTTTCACGCCTAGATGGGTCACGTGTTTGTGCCGCCCACTTGTGCCGCTTAGCATAGTCATCCAGCTACCTCGGTGCAACCTTTTGGACATAAAAACACTATTGTGAGGTGTGAGGTATTCAGAATAGACTGGAAATGAGTGGAAATTAAGGTTATTGAGGTTAATAATAGCATAGGAGCAGAAAAACCTACAAATTCTGTGATTTTAGCTGTTTTTATGCTTTTTTTCAAAAAAATACAGATCCAAAACACAAAACCCAGAACCCAAAACACGCAAGGGTGGTTTTGGCAAAACCAATCCAGATCCAAAACACGAAGAAAGATCCAGATCCAAAACCAAAACACAAAACACGAAAAGTGGCCGGTGCACACCCCTAGTATATATTAGGGGTGAGCGGGTTCGGATTTCTGAAATCCGAACCCCCCCGAGCCCCCCCGATCCGAGTCCGATCCGAATCAGGCTCGACTTATCCCGCCTGACTCGGATCTGAAATCGAGGCAAAACGTCATCATCCCGCCTTCCGAGTCTCGCGGGTTTTGGATCCTATATAAGGTACCCACGTCGGCGCCATTTTCTCACTCGGCTGTGGACAGTGAAGAGGGAGGGTGGGAGTTAGGGCTGTGTAGTGTAGTGTAGTGTAGTGCTGCTGTTGTCCACTACTTCAAAGTCCATAGGGGCTGGCTGTGTTGTGCTGTGCTGCTGTTGTTAATAGGGGCTGTGTCCACTACTTCAAAGTCCATAGGGGCTGGCTGGACTGTGTTGTGCAGTCAGTTCTCCATAGGGGCTGTGTCCACTCCAAAGTCCTGTGCAGTGTCCCAGTCCTAAAGGAGTGCTGCAGTGTTGTCCAGGGGGTGCTCTGTCCATCAGGGGTGCTCCCCCCAAGTGCTAAAAAAATAATATATTTTCTGTGTTTGTGAATTGTGTGCGCAGTAGCCGCACGTGCATCAACAAAGTAGTGCCAAGCGTGCGCCTGTGTCATAAGTAAAGGGCCGGCTGGCTTGACCGTTAAGGGTGCTGTAACCCCCGAAAGTACACTCCAGTCCAAACCAAAAAAAAAATTATTTTCTGTGTTTGTGAATTGTGTGCGCAGTAGCCGCACGTGCATCAACAAAGTAGTGCCAAGCGTGCGCCTGTGTCATAAGTAAAGGGCCGGCTGGCTTGACCGTTAAGGGTGCTGTAACCCCCGAAAGTACACTCCAGTCCAAACCCAAAAAAAAATTATTTTCTGTGTTTGTGAATTGTGTGCGCAGTAGCCGCACGTGCATCAACAAAGTAGTGCCAAGCGTGCGCCTGTGTCATAAGTAAAGGGCCGGCTGGCTTGACCGTTAAGGGTGCTGTAACCCCCGAAAGTACACTCCAGTCCAAACCGAAAAAAAAAATATTTTCTGTGTTTGTGAATTGTGTGCGCAGTAGCCGCACGTGCATCAACAAAGTAGTGCCAAGCGTGCGCCTGTGTCATAAGTAAAGGGCCGGCTGGCTTGACCGTTAAGGGTGCTGTAACCCCCGAAAGTACACTCCAGTCCAAACCAAAAAAAAAATTATTTTCTGTGTTTGTGAATTGTGTGCGCAGTAGCCGCACGTGCATCAACAAAGTAGTGCCAAGCGTGCGCCTGTGTCATAAGTAAAGGGCCGGCTGGCTTGACCGTTAAGGGTGCTGTAACCCCCGAAAGTACACTCCAGTCCAAACCAAAAAAAAAATTATTTTCTGTGTTTGTGAATTGTGTGCGCAGTAGCCGCACGTGCATCAACAAAGTAGTGCCAAGCGTGCGCCTGTGTCATAAGTAAAGGGCCGGCTGGCTTGACCGTTAAGGGTGCTGTAACCCCCGAAAGTACACTCCAGTCCAAACCAAAAAAAAAATTATTTTCTGTGTTTGTGAATTGTGTGCGCAGTAGCCGCACGTGCATCAACAAAGTAGTGCCAAGCGTGCGCCTGTGTCATAAGTAAAGGGCCGGCTGGCTTGACCGTTAAGGGTGCTGTAACCCCCGAAAGTACACTCCAGTCCAAACCAAAAAAAAAATTATTTTCTGTGTTTGTGAATTGTGTGCGCAGTAGCCGCACATGCATCAACAAAGTAGTGCCAAGCGTGCGCCTGTGTCATAAGTAAAGGGCCGGCTGGCTTGACCGTTAAGGGTGCTGTAACCCCCGAAAGTACACTCCAGTCCAAACCAAAAAAAAAATTATTTTCTGTGTTTGTGAATTGTGTGCGCAGTAGCCGCACGTGCATCAACAAAGTAGTGCCAAGCGTGCGCCTGTGTCATAAGTAAAGGGCCGGCTGGCTTGACCGTTAAGGGTGCTGTAACCCCCGAAAGTACACTCCAGTCCAAACCAAAAAAAAAATTATTTTCTGTGTTTGTGAATTGTGTGCGCAGTAGCCGCACATGCATCAACAAAGTAGTGCCAAGCGTGCGCCTGTGTCATAAGTAAAGGGCCGGCAGGCTTGACCGTTAAGGGTGCTGTAACCCCCAAAAGTACACTCCAGTCCAAACCAAAAAAAAAATTATTTTCTGTGTTTGTGAATTGTGTGCGCAGTAGCCGCACGTGCATCAACAAAGTAGTGCCAAGCGTGCGCCTGTGTCATAAGTAAAGGGCCAGCTGGCTTGACCGTTAAAGGGTGCTGTAACCCCCGAAAGTACACTCCAGTCCAAACCAAAAAAAAATTATTTTCTGTGTTTGTGAATTGTGTGCGCAGTAGCCGCACGTGCATCAACAAAGTAGTGCCAAGCGTGCACCTGTGTCATAAGTAAAGGGCCGGCTGGCTTGACCGTTAAGGGTGCTGTAACCCCCGAAAGTACACTCCAGTCCAAACCAAAAAAAAAATTATTTTCTGTGTTTGTGAATTGTGTGCACTGTGGCTGCACGTGCATCAACAAAGGAGCAGCGCCAAGCGTGCGCCTGTGTCCCATAAGTAAAGAGCCGGCTGGCTCATTTCTTAAAGGGTGGTGTAACCCACAAAGTGCACTACTCTCCAGCAAAAATAAAATAATATTTTCTGTGTTTGTGTGCGCTTTAGCCGCACGTATATATATCAATATAACATAAATGGAGGACCAAACTTTCTCCGATAAAAATAAAATAGGGAAAGATCAAGAACCACTTCCTCCTAGTGCTGTTGCTGCTGCTGGGAGTTGTTCATCATCCCAGAGAGGAAGTAGGAACATCACTACTTTTACTAAACAATTGACCCTCCAACAGTCCCTAGCGATGAGGATGAAGTACGACAGCAGTCATCCTGAAGCAAAACGTATAACTGAGGCCTTGACTGCTATGTTGGTGTTAGACGTGCGTCCGGTATCCGACATTAGTGCAGTGGGATTTAGACAATTGATGGAGGTAGTGTGTCCTCGGTTCCAAATCCCGTCTAGATTCCACCTGCATCCTCAAAGCAGCAGCGACAAGCGTGCGTCTGTCTGTTAAAGGGTGGTGACACCCTCAAAGTGTGCTACACAAACAATTAAAATATTGTTCTTTTTTTTTCTGTCTTTGTGAATTGTGTGGGCTGTAGCCGCACCTGCATCCTTAAAGCAGCAGCGACAAGCGTGCGTCTGTCTGTTAAAGGGTGGTGACACCCTCAAAGTGTTCTACACAAACAATTAAAATATTGTTGTTTTTTTTTTGGTCTTTGTGAAATGTGTGGGCTGTAGCCGCACCTGCATCCTTAAAGCAGCAGCGACAAGCGTGCGTCTGTCTGTTAAAGGGTGGTGACACCCTCAAAGTGTGCTACACAAACAATTAAAATATTGTTCTTTTTTTTTCTGTCTTTGTGAATTGTGTGGGCTGTAGCCGCACCTGCATCCTTAAAGCAGCAGCGACAAGCGTGCGTCTGTCTGTTAAAGGGTGGTGACACCCTCAAAGTGTGCTACACAAACAATTAAAATATTGTTCTTTTTTTTTTGGTCTTTGTGAAATGTGTGGGCTGTAGCCGCACCTGCATCCTTAAAGCAGCAGCGACAAGCGTGCGTCTGTCTGTTAAAGGGTGGTGACACCCTCAAAGTGTTCTACACAAACAATTAAAATATTGTTCTTTTTTTTTCGGTCTTTGTGAAATGTGTGGGCTGTAGCCGCACCTGCATCCTTAAAGCAGCAGCGACAAGCGTGCGTCTGTCTGTTAAAGGGTGGTGTAACTCTCAAAGTGTTCCAAAAAATAAAAAACTATTTTTTTAATGTGTTTGTGACTTGTGTGCGATGTAGCCACACTTGCATCCTCAAAGCAGCAGCGACAAGCGTGCGTCTGTCTGTTAAAGGGTGGTGACACCCTCAAAGTGTGCTACACAAACAATTAAAATATTGTTCTTTTTTTTTCTGTCTATGTGAATTGTGTGGGCTGTAGCCGCACCTGCATCCTTAAAGCAGCAGCGACAAGCGTGCGTCTGTCTGTTAAAGGGTGGTGACACCTCAAAGTGTTCTACACAAACAATTAAAATATTGTTCTTTTTTTTGGTCTTTGTGAAATGTGTGGGCTGTAGCCGCACCTGCATCCTTAAAGCAGCAGCGACAAGCGTGCGTCTGTCTGTTAAAGGGTGGTGACACCTCAAAATGTTCTACACAAACAATTAAAATATTCTTCTTCTTTTTTCTGTCTTTGTGAATTGTGTGGGCTGTAGCCGCACTTGCATCCTCAAAGCAGCAGCGACAAGCGTGCGTCTGTCTGTTAAAGGGTGGTGTAACCCTCAAAGTGTGCTCCACAAACAATAAAAATATTCTTTTTTTTTTCTGTCTTTGTGAATTGTGTGGGCTGTAGCCGCACTTGAATCCTCAAAGCAGCAGCGACAAGCGTGCGTCTGTCTGTTAAAGGATTACATCGGTGACAGCATCCAAGTAGGCATGTCAGACAGTCCGTACCTGTACTGGCAGGAAAAAGAAGCAATTTGGAGGTCCCTGTACAAACTGGCTCTATTTTACCTGAGTTGCCCCCCCTCCAGTGTGTACTCCGAAAGAGTGTTTAGTGCAGCCGGGAACCTTGTCAGCGAAAGGCGTAGGAGGTTGCTTCCACAAAATGTGGAGAAGATGATGTTCATAAAATGAATTATCAACTCTTCCAGGGAGACCAGCCTCCAGAACGTACAGAGGGACCTGTGGTTCCAGCAGGGACGAATTAATACTCTGTGAGGATGAGGATGTACACACTGAAGAGGGTGAGGAATCGGTGGATGAGGAGGATGAGGATGACATCTTGCCTCCGTAGAGCCAGTTTGTGCAGGGACAGATAAATTGCCAGCTTGTTTTGTGGGGGCCCAAACGAACCAATCATTTCAGCCACAGTTGTGTGGCAGACCCTGGCGCTGAAATGATTGGTTTGTTAAAGTGTGCATGTCCTGTTTATACAACATAAGGGTGGGTGGGAGGGCCCAAGGACAATTCCATCTTGCACCTCTTTTTTTTCTTTGCATTATGTACAGTTTGGGGCCTAGTTTTTCAATGCCATCCTGTCTGCCACTGCAGTTTCACGCCTAGATGGGTCACGTGTTTGTGCCGCCCACTTGTGTCGCTTAGCATAGTCATCCAGCTACCTCGGTGCAACCTTTTGGACATAAAAACACTATTGTGAGGTGTGAGGTATTCAGAATAGACTGGAAATGAGTGGAAATTAAGGTTATTGAGGTTAATAATAGCATAGGAGCAGAAAAACCTACAAATTCTGTGATTTTAGCTGTTTTTATGCTTTTTTTCAAAAAAATACAGATCCAAAACACAAAACCCAGAACCCAAAACACGCAAGGGTGGTTTTGGCAAAACCAATCCAGATCCAAAACACGAAGAAAGATCCAGATCCAAAACCAAAACACAAAACACGAAAAGTGGCCGGTGCACACCCCTAGTATATATATATATATATATATATATATATACACAGCACTTATTTGGCGTGAAATATACACCCACACACACTGTATGACTGTAAGTCAGTGTCACTAGTAGCTCCTTAGTATATGGTATCTTGAATTTTAGGTTTGGTGGTCCTACAAGTGAGCTAGATACAGTTCAACATTATTATTATTTTTATTTAGAAGAGTATAAATTCTATTCTATTAGTAAAAGTACTGGTAATTCTGTTAACCCCTTGTTATGCACTTTTAAGTGTCGGTCCGACCGCAACCACCTCACAACTCTAGAATTATATATATATATATATATATATATATATATATATCTTATGGTTTTTCTCTGCCATGAATTTGTATGTTTAATTCATAATTTATATGAAACTAATTTTGTATATAAGCTTTTTTTTTTATTGTATTTCTACTTACTCTAATTTTTGTTACACTATAAATTGTGGTATGTTCCTTTTAATAGTTTTATGAATTGGATATATGAGCACCCCCTAGTGTTATCCACAGGTATTTACTAATGTTAAACTAAACACTGCACAGGTTTGTGGGCCTGATTCAGCAATGAACGCAGTTGCTAATATGCACGCAATTGGCCGATGGTTGCGTACTGCGCATGCATATGGATCAAAGGGTGCGTACGCGAATCGCCCACTGCGATCGGGACTGCGATCGCAGTGACTACGCTGACCCATTGCAGAGTGATTGACAGGAAGTTCTGTTTGTGGGTGGTAACGGGGGGGGGGTCGGCCGAACTCAGGCGTGCCAGTGTGTCTCAAAGTCGTTGCAGGGGCGTGCATAAATTATCCACTGCGATGCCGTACACAGCCTGAGGCCTGATAGCGTGCGTGGAAGTTAGCAATTTCTGAGTAAGGTCAGAGCTTGTGCAAGTGTGCATGGGGCTGCGATGGTACTTGATTGTACCGATGGTTTTTCAGTCTTGCTAAATATTCCGGATGTGTGTAAGGTAAAGTGGGCGTCCTTATGTTGTGCTGTGGCAGCATAGCGATCTCGCTATTGCATTCGCAGTTGCGTTCCTTGCTGAATCAGGCCCTGTATGCAGAATTTGTTAAGAGTGATTAATGAATAATTACTGACACAGAAGAATAGAGCTACCTTGCATGCTACAGCCTCGCATTGTAGCTAAGAAACTGAAACTTTCCACAGACATAATGGACAGAGGGCCTGAGGGCCTGATTCAGAGCCGGACGCAATTAGCGCTCGCTCGTCCAGAAAATAGGGGTGGCTATTCAAATGAACCGTTCGCTCTTTGCGGTCTGTTCACGCCTCTAGGTCTGAACGAGCGAACAAAACTTGCGGTCGCTTTTTGGGAAACTACGCCCCCTGGCCGCTCGCATCCTACGTCATGTCCGCTATTTATTAGATTAATCGAGTACATCGACCAGGGTATGAACTGCTCGCTATTCTTGTGGTTTGTTTTTGCTACCACAATTTTGCGAGCAGTTCTGGCTATAAAATAACCCAGTGACGTGGTCAATGACGCTGCTGTTTTAATTATGCACACCCATAAAACGCCCGTTTTGACCTTTAAGCACGCCTGCGATCGGATCTCTACTCCCCGTTTTCAAGCACCTTCCCCTGTTATCACCCACATACGCCTCTTTCTGTCACTCAAATTATCAGGCATTCGCTATTTTGCGAGCACATGAATTTCGACCGCACTGACTGGTTCGCGCATGCGTATAACGATCCGTACGCATGCGCAGTTGGGCAAACATCGCTTGGAGCGAACGAGCAGCCGTTTGCGAACGGCTCTGAATCAGGCCATGAGTCAGCATAGATCGCAACTGCGTAATGAAGCTGCGAAAACAGGCTAATGTCTGCCACCGCTCAGTCAGCATAGAGACGCCAAATAGCAATAAACAGCACTTATATGAGGATGGATGAATAAACCAAAAGCAACCAAATGAAGTGAATTAGTAAAAAAGCAGAAGTTTTTAATCTATAATAAATAACATAAAAACAAGATTAAGTCGACAGAAATCAGTCAAACCTAAAACATTTTGACATATACTTATCGTGCTCCTCTCTCTGGGTCTAGTGCTCAGTGTAATACAGTGGCAATGAATGGTGTCCAAATGCTCACGGCCTGTCACTCACTCTGCGATGGATTCCACAGTGCATCCGTAATCGTAGTGTGATCGCTGCGCATATGCAATACCAGGGGCATATTTATAATGGGTGCAGGGTGTGCGGTGCACATGGGGCCCAGGGTCCAGAGGGGCCTGTACCGCACACCTTGCACCCATATGATAATTAACTATCCGGAGTCCCACGTCGGCGCCGGTGTCAGCGCTGTAAAAATGTCTGTGGCCGTTCTGCGCATGCACAGTACAGGGAAAATGTCTGCCGCATCCATTTTCCCATTGACCTGCCCATGCGCTATAGACTCTGGGCACACTCTAGTGGCCAGAGTCTATTAGTGTGGCGCTGGCATTGCTGCGCTCAGTGCGCTGCTGGCCGCCAAACTGAGAGGAGGGGGCCCATGACGGGAACAGCACACGGGCCCCCTCCTCTCTTGAATCGCCCCTGCACAATACGCAACAATTGGCCAATCTGCGTACATGGTTGCAATTGTGATCCATGCTGAATCAGGCCCTGAGTCCAACGGGTACTTTGGGCAGTATGTAATATGATTGTAATAGCTAGTGCTCACTGATATTGTAATTATTCATTAGCCCTTTAACCACTGTGTATAGAAGGACATACTGTATATTAACATGCAGACACCCCAACAAATCCCAACCCAGGGCGCGTGTAACATGCATTCCCAAGGAAAAAAGCTTTAGAACAAAAATAACATTACAAACAAAATTATATTTTTACAAAATATGGCAAAAACACCCTCCCTAGCCAACATTTTCACTAACTAAGGAGAGGCCATGATAGCTGTGGGGGTGCGGTATCCTAGGTAGGTAGGTAGGTAGTTCCTGTAAGGATGTTTTAACGAACAGAGCACACTTTGGGGCTGGTGCAGAGTGACAGTAGTACATTAGTTTGTATGGCCTATCTTGCATAAATTAGATATATGCAGTGGCGTCACTAAAGGTATGCGGGGGGTGCAGACCGCAATGGGTGTCACCATCCAATAGGGTCACACCAAAATGCATTGAGATGTTATTGTGCAGCACCCCGCTCTCGGACACAGAGGATAAGCAGCACTGCGGGGAGAGTCTCTGGGGGTGGTCCGGCATCTCTAGGAGTGCCCTCAGAGTGATAAAGCCATGAGGCTGCAATCCCTGATTACTATATGTACTGGTTCTATACATGCTCAGAAAGCAATCGCACGATGTGCACCTGTGCGGACATGCAGACATTTTGCACACATAGAACCTTACAGCTAGAAATGCAGAACAGGGGTGGGATGGAGCATTCTCATATAGGAAACGTTTAATTAGGGTGTTTTTACAGAAATGTGGCTCACGGACCAAGGTGCTTAACAGCACGGAAACACGTTGAGCTTGCAATAGCTATTTTGGAAAATGTATCTGTTACTTACTCCCGGTGGATGATATTCTTTGCTATCTGCACCCAGCTTCTTGTCGTCCATTCTTCCACAAAATATCGGCATGGGACAACCTGACTCAGCAGCAGCCGCCTAATGGTAATATTTACTACCTAATACCAGACATGAGTGGCATCCCAGGCTGGTGTTATTCCCAGGAGCCGTGGTCCGTAGTATCTGATGGGATCTAACAATTGAGTGCAGCCGAACCATTTGTTACTGGCATCTTATCCAGACCAGACTTAAGAAGGGTGGGTGCTTGGATACTTAATATAACAGCTCCTTTTAAGGCCCATATTCAATTTGAGGCGAAAAGTCCAGAATTTTCGCCTGCTGGACTTTTCACCTCTTTCGCCTGTTTTCCAGGCAGAAAAGTATTGCACACGTGCCCGCTATTCCCCGTATTCAATTCCAAAGCAGGCAAAATCGGGAACCGGCAAAACTTGGATCCGCGAAAAAAAATGGGAATTTTTGGGAAATAATCCTAGGACCCCCTAAAGAGGTCCAGACATGGGGGATCACTATGGGTACCCCCGTTTTTGCCTGCAGAAGAAAGTTGGGGTTTTAAATAGCCGCGGCAGGTGCATAAATGCGGCTTGGAAGAAGGTGATGCAGAAGAGCATTTAGAAGTTTTTTTGGGAAAAACAACTAAGCCAATCAAATTTGGGGTACATGAAAATGGATGTAAGCATATTTTTAAGTCCCTTAAATGATTTTTAAGAATTCTTAAAAAAAATGTACCTGCCGCTACTCCCGCAATGAAGAAAACACCTGCCACATATAAGGGAAGCCCTGTGGACTCCATTCCGCTAATTTAGAAGTGTGAGCCCTATTTTTTTTTCTTTTAAACCCCAAAATTTGAATAAAGTTTTTGGGGTGTCCCTATTTTTTAAAAAACTTTTTTTTAACACAGATTATTTTTAGGGACCATTCCCAGGGGTGCAGGCTATTTTTTTTTAAGCCTGCATCCCTAAACCCCAATTCTGCACTTTTTTTCGCCTGCTAAAGGCAAGCGAAAAATTATCCCCGTTTTTTTACATTGATTTTTTGCACCGGTGAAAAGTCAATGAAAATGAATACGGGGATATTGGAAATAGGCGAAAATGACGCCCCATATTGAATATGGCCCTATATTTGCTGCATTCAAACCCAATACACGCTGGACATTGTAATCGGAAACCAGGATATCTTATGGGGATTGAAGCGGCAGTAGCCTTTTCACAACCAGGATTTGCTACATGGATGTGGTAATTATCCACTGCTCATATAATTTAACTCAATATTTTATTTTTTATTGCAAAGGACTAATCTCAAAAAATCCATAGAGGAGTATATATATATTTCCAAATATTGAACATATATTCGTTCATTAGGAATACTGTATGTCACTATAGTAACCGACAGAATTTACACACTCTCTCAAATGTGATTCATATTTTTGATTTTCACAGGGAGATAATTGCTGCTTATTCTGGGACATTGTCAGTTTGATACAGTTGCTCTAGATAGTAACCTGCAATTCACTGTACCATTTGTTCTATGCAGTTTTTTATTATTATTGTTTGTTATGTATATTTGCATATACTGTATGTGTATGGGACTGTGGCAATAAATGTATTTATACCTTTAATAGTTGAATTGGATCTTATGGGATTGCACAGTCGGCTTTCTTTCATTTTAAGTCTTTTGGAAATATTACACAGTTTTCTTAAACCGGCAGCTGCAGCCAATTAACCCGATTCTCTAGTTATACAGATTGTACTAGGTGAGCACCAGTGCCAGCATAAATGTCATTGTTTTTATTATTAGTGCAGGGAGAGGGCTGGGGGAGTGCTGGGCTCGTCCCCAGGCTGACGTTAAATGGCAGGCGTGCCATAAGGGCACGCCCCCAAATAGCATCATTTAGGGTGTGTGGCCTTTTTGACCGCACGCGGTGGAGATGCGCACAGGATTATTGGGCGTAGGAGTCCATCTCTGCACAGGGCGCGGCTCCTGCTGGAGCCGGGCCTGCATACGGAAACACTGGCATCAGAAATGGTGAGGGAACACCTTGGGCGTTGCTGGGTGGTGACCTGAAGAGAACGTAATAAAATCTGTTGCGTTGGCGTGTTATGCGTGTGTCACGGGTGTGTCAGTGAAAGGTCTTGCACATTCTGGCGTGCACTAGTACACAAGGGGAAGGCTGAAACTAGCATTTGCATATTATCACAGCTGCGGCACTCAAACAGGCGCAAATACACTGGACTTCAGTATCCCCCACATTTAATCCCCTTACCACATTAACAATCCCAGGTTACTTGACTGGTTTTACCAATAAAGAATTACGATTTAAATGTGTCTGTTCTGGCATCACTATCCTGAGATGTACCTCTGTACTACATGATAAGAATTCTCCTTCATGTTAATGATGGCTTTGAATGGGGAAATCAAACAGTAGGAAAAAAAAGTGCAAAACAACAACAAACAATTATAAAATACATGTAATCTACACTATTGTGATGTGCCTCTTTAGATTAGGTTTTGATGTTTTCTTTGGCACACTACAATTTCTCCTTGAGAAAGGAAAAGACATGTAATAGGGTAGTGAAGTTTTAAGGAGGCTACGGGAAACCTGTCCCATAAATATAGTTTGACTGGAAGAAAATTTTGAGACCTCCATCAGTTCCAGCCTCAAGTGTATATAACAGTTGAAAAAAAAAAGTTTTAAATTGGTAATTAGACAAAATTGTAATGAGTAAATTTAAAAGTAGCCAATAAATTCAAAGAGATGGAATACTCACAAATTCCAACGACACAGATGAAAATATATTGACTCATCTTGATTCCACTGAAGTTTTGCTATAGCGATAAAATAAGAAGGAACTTTAACAGAAAATGAAACTTGGCAATCTCCACCCTCTTATCTGCCTTCTTTGTCAGGCAACCTCTCAAACCCTATCACAGTAATGTTAAATATAATTAATCAGCAAAAATTTCTATGTTTTATGTTTAATAAATTATTTGATTAATAAAACAGCATTTAAAAAGTGACTAAAATAATATTTAATTATTTGCACTGGCAGCAATTTTAGGTGTATATTAAATGTTATGATTCAGTCATTTTTCGAAGAAAGGTAGAATATATTCATATGTGTGACCCCGGCTCACCTGAACATCACTCAGGGTCTGAGATTAGACAGCAAGTTGGTTCTTCTCTCTAGGATATAGATGGTGTCTCCACCCAAGCTTCTTATGTATGACCTGCAATCCACCAGGGGTTAACTTGGGATAAGCTTCTTTTTCCCCTAGACCAGGGATGGGGAACCTCAGGCCCGGGGGCCGTATAAGGCCTGCGGGATCATTTGGTCTGACCCTCTAAGCTTTTTTCTGCTAGCCTCATCTGGCTAGCAGGGTGCCTAGAATGGCACCCTGCAGCCAGAATCCCCAGGAGGCACTGCTGCATAGTGTCCTTAGGACGCTTCTGACGGTCACAGTACTGCCCTTACAGCTCCCCGGAGCATCGTCAGGATGCTCCAGGCATTGCTGTAATGACTGTCGATTGTGTCCCCACCCCTATGTGACATCACATGGAGGGGGCATGGCCTGCACCAGGCCCACGACTAATGTTATACTCTATATTTCAAAATGGTCCTGGGCAGAAAAAAGGTTCCCCACCACTGCCCTAGACAAAGGGTAGTGGAGAGCACTATCTTCCTTTTATTTTTTTAATAAATAAACAGCACACCAGGGTAAGGGCCAAAATAGATGTTTTATTATTTAGCTAGTTGGATGACAAAGCAAAGGGGTCCTTAGGAATCAATTGTCATAGACAATTTTTCCTACTATAATGTATAAACCATCAAACTAAACTTCCCCCATCAACTCTAAACAGGTGTTATGCTGGGTGCACACTAGGCGATATATAGTTCATACAGCCTATGAATGATATATTGTTCAATCCATCTGGCAGTGCGTACACACAATATATTGGTCAAAGGCATCTTCTACAGATATATTGCATTGGCCGTGCTGCATACTCCTGTAATTAAACCCCAACCTTCCTCTCACAGAAAGACACATGCACCTGCACATCACACATACTGTATAGTGTATACAGATATATACATTTATAATAGCAGCCATAGTTGTAACTGCATTATATTTCCTAGGGGCCTATGTACAAAGTGTGCCATGATTTATTTCAATGTACATCGCAGCAGGGATAATCATTTTTACATGATTATCCCTGCTATGTACTAAACAGGGACAGTGGTATGGATAACAGCTGTCCCTGCGAGTTACATCCCGGCATATCGGAAGAGTCTTTCACATTTTTTTAAAGACTCCTTTTGTGAACCTGGCTCTGCCCATGCGCACAGTGTCAGATTCAGGAGCCGAACGGAGGCCTCGGGGAGAGGGATTGGAAGATCCCTCTTCTCTGAGAATGCCTTATTAGGCATAAAGCGATTTACACCATCTGAGGAGTTCGGTACATAGGGGTCAGATTATAGGGTCTGATTCAGAGGCGCTCGCAGCTGGCGAGCGCTCGCTCTGAATCAGGGCAGTTTTTCTTTTGCCGTCTCCAAGCCACTCGCATAGCTGGTAGGGTCTCGGCACCCGCAAGCCCGAGTGGACTTCCTGCTCTAATAGAGCAGGAAGTCCACTACTGACATCACAAGGGAACGCCTGCGTTTGTGCAGCCAACCCCCCTCCCCGCCTACAAAACGGGGCGAGCTGTCAATCAACATCGACAGTCACCCCGTCTTGTAGCGAGCCCCGGAGCGAATGAAGTCGCTCACTGGGGCTCGTGCATGCACACGCCGAACGCGGCACATGCACAGGGGCCAAACATCGACCCGCTTGCGAGCGCTATTCGCTTGCGAGCGGGTCTGAATCAGGCCCATAGTCCCCATTATTAATAATGGGGACTGTGATCTGCACCGATATTTAGCCTTTTGCAATAGATTTCTATGAAAACACTGTGAAAGCGCAGATACTTAAAATTATGCAAAAACTATAGTTTCTGCATAATTTTAGGAAAAATTGCCTTGATAAATAGTCCCAATGTACAAATGTATTGCACTAGAAATACCTTGTGGCAACGAAGATTATATAGATATCTGAGGTTGAACAGGGAGCTAATGTTTGCAACCATTCCAAAAGTATCTGAGAGCTAGGCAGGGAGTGCTTCTCAGGAAGAATGTTTGCTTAAAAATTACTTATATAAGGTAACATGTTCCTCTGTGGCAAATGCAGAGGAATACAAGATGTAATGTAGAAATGGTCTCACTGTTTTATTATCTTTGAGTTGATGGAGGGTACCAAAGTCATTACAGCCACCTCTTGTCTCCAGTCACAGTGACAGAAAACAGGGCTTTTCACTGCTTCAATCCATTCATGAAGCTGGTTACCGTGGAGAAGCACATAACTTCTCCAGCAGCAGCACGGCTCCGTAGCAGTACGCAGATCGTTTGTTTTTTGTGTACTGCATATGCACTGCGCATGCACAGCGATTACACACGCAGACAAGAATCCATTACAGTGTGAATGATAGGTCGTGACCGTTTGGGGGTGGTGTCAGGGGAGTGGTTGCCTGTCCAGAGCCAGCCCTAGACAATTTGGTGCTCTAGGCAAAATTTTGACTGGTGCCCCCTAGCAGATAATCCCACCACCAATTTTATGGCCGGTAAACGATGTTGTGTGTGTCCCGACCTCGTTATCGACAGGACATGACTGGGTGCCGGTATCGGCAAGTGCGTACACACTTGCCTATGCCAGCAGCAAAGTAGTGACGGTGGGAGCCATACTGCATTCGGCAGCATGGCCCTTGCTAACGATGTCGCCCATCAGACCTGCATTCAGGTCCGATGAGCGATGTCGCTGACAACTAGCAGTATATTGAGTATAATATAGTCTTGGCTATAGCGCACTCATCATCATTCTTCACAGGGGTGGGATGCACAACAGCTATAACACACAAACATATCTAAAAAAAAATATATATATATATATATATATATATATATACACACACACACACACACACACACACACAACATAATTGTGTAATGTCTCTTCAATGTGCGAGCCCCAATGGCTCCAACTTTGAGAGAGGCGAAAAGCCTTTGAAGAGGAAGACTGGCCACCAGGGTAAGTATAGGAGTGGTGGGGTCAAAGGGGGTGTTGAGACGTAGCCATGATGGGATGGAGAGGACAGCAGAGAGAAGGTGGGATTAGTCAGAGGAAAGGTAGAGCAGAGCAGGGGGGGAAGGGTCAGAGACTGAGGTGACATGCAGTTAAACTATATATACAGTGTATGTGTGTGTAATATATATATATATATATATATATATACATACATACACACACACACCCTCCAGCCCCGTCATTCCAGCCCCCTCTTTCCCCCTCCAATCCCACATTATTCCAGCCACCAGCCCCCTGTCATTCCAGCCTTCAGTCCCCTGTGTCCCCCCAGCCCCCCAGCATTTCAGTCCCCTTGTCATTCCAGCCTCCAGCCCCCTGTGTTCCCTCCAGCCCCATCTCATTCCTGCCTTCAGCCACCTGTGTCCCCCTCCAGCCGTCTGTGGCCCCTCCAGTCTCATCTCATTCCAGCCTTCAAACACCTGTGTCCCCCTCCAGCCCTCTGTGGCCCCTCCAGTCTCGTCATTTCAGCCTCCAGTCATTACCCCAGCCCCCTCTGTCCTCTCCATCATTCCAGCCTTCAGACCCCTGTGTCCCCTACATCCCCCTGTCATTCCAGCCTCCGTCTTTCCAGCCTCCTGTGACTCCTCCAGCCCCGTCATTACAGCACCCAATCCTCCTGTTTTTTGCTTCAGCGCCGTGTCCCCTCCAGCTCCTTGTCATTCCAACCTTCAGCCCCCTGTGTCCCCTCCAGCCCCCTATCATTCCAGCTTCCAGTCCTCCTGTGTCCCCTCCAGGCTCCAGCCCCGTTCTTCCAGACTTCTACCCTCTGTGTGACCCTTCAAGAACCCTGTCATTCCAGCTCCATCATTCTAGCCTTCAGCCCCCTGTGTCCCGTCCAGCCACCTATCATTCCAGCCTCCTGTTCCTTCCAGCCTCTCATCATTTCAGCCTTCGGCCCTCTGTGCCACCTCCAGCCACCTGTCATTCCAGCCCCTCATCATTCCAGCCTTCAGCCCTCTGTGCCACCTCCAGTCACCTGTCATTCCAACCTTCAGCCCCCTGTGTCCCCTCCAGGCTCCAGCCCCGTTATTCCAGACTTCTACCCTCTGTGTGACCCTTCAAGAACCCTGTCATTCCAGCTCCATCATTCCAGCCTTCAGCCCCCTGTGTCCCCTCTAGCCACCTATCATTCCAGCCTCCTGTCCCTTCCAGCCTCTCATCATTCCAGCCTTCAGCCCTCTGTGCCCTCTCCAGCCACCTATCATTCCAGCCTCCTGTCCCTTCCAGCCTCTCATCATTCCAGCCTTCAGCCCTCTGTGCCCCCACCAGCCACCTGTCATTCCAGCCTCCTGTCCCCTCCAGCCCCTCATCATTCCAGCCTTCAGCCCTCTGTCCCCTCCAGCCACCTGTCATTCCAGCCTTCAGCCCTGTGTCCCCTCCAGCCTCCCAAAATTCCAGCTTCCTGTCTCCCCTCCAGCCCCCTGAGTAACCTCAACAACCCACCAACTCTCCGGGCTTCTCTCCAAATTACCTTCTTTTTGGCAGCCGGACTGCTCCTTTTTCGTCCTGCTGCTCCAGCCACGGCCTGCCTGCTCCTCAAGCTCTTCCTCCCGAGCACCTGACACATAACCACTTGTCTCTGTGTAGAGGGGGCGTGGCTACGCCCCCTTTTGGAAAAAACCCTATTTGCACTCCTGTTATGGATCCGAGTGTGTTTTACTTGCGGCTGGATAGGCCCGGCCAGGGTTTAAATGGACATTGTACAAGGCATCGGAGGCAGGCTGTGTAGCAGGAATGAAAATGTTCCTGACTACTGCATTACAGGCACCAGGCAGCTTCACGGAGGAGGGGCAGCGACAGAGCCCTAGAATGCCCCTATGCATTCTAGTCGCCCCTAGGCATTTGCTTAGGTTGCCGTTGCATGGGCGTGCATAAATTACTGCGAATGCCTACACAGCTTAAATACTCACCGCGTGCGACAACACTTGCAATTTCTGCGATGGGTTAGACCTGCTGTAATCGTACGTGATGGGCCAATGTTCTCCGATTGTACCGATGTATATGCAGGACTGCGAGGTATTACAGATGTGAGAAGGCAGTAGTGGGCGTCTCTATGCTGGCTGAGTGGTGGAAGACATTAGCATCTTTTCGCAGTTTCATTGCGTATAATTACGCAGCTGTGATCGCAATCCATGCTGAATCAGGCAACATGGCACTTATACTATATATTAGTTTAAAGGGTAAATGATGCAGAAATAATCACATATGCAGCCTATAGGAAATATACATAAAGGTAACCACCAAGCCTCTAAATAGAACTCACAATTCATTATTTCCAGTGACAGCAATTTTTTTGGGTGCTTGGTGGTGATGTCAGTCATCCCTTATGATGGGCTCTCTGGTAATCCAAGTCATG
This sequence comes from Taudactylus pleione, assembly GCA_031769625.1. Classification (NCBI taxonomy): domain Eukaryota; kingdom Metazoa; phylum Chordata; class Amphibia; order Anura; family Myobatrachidae; genus Taudactylus; species Taudactylus pleione. The sequence goes on along the minus strand of JAUIMM010000534.1, from coordinate 5,085,201 downwards.
TAAGGGCAATTACACTGAGGTGACCACTTCCATATGCATTTTGTCCTTATAGTGGAATTTCTCCAAAAACACCTTTTCCTGAACTGTACCCTTAGCAGGTTACACTATGTACTGTATTCTTTTATACATGTCACATGAAATATGAGGAATCTGCTATATTGAACACTGGGAACTACACAGAGCTTGAAGCATTTTTTTGAGCATCTTTTCATACAGCTGTTTTACCTCCAAATGCGTCTTATTCACAGAGCGATGCGAATAGGACGCACAAGCAGCTTCTGAGTAAAATAATATGCAGCATGCCTGTATTCTGTGTGTGACTGCGAGTGTATCTGCAATGCTACATTACAGTGTCAGCAGCTGTGATACCGTAACATAGTATATCGCATGCAGATACACCCGCAGTCACACACAGAATAGAGGCATGCCGCATATCATTTTACTCAGCAGAAGCTGCTTGTACACCCTCTGTATCACTTTGCAAATAAGAAGGGCTGTTTAATGAGTAAGGAAGCAAAATGTATGTGGACACAGATCTGTGACATATTAAGAATGGTCTCAATGGTATGTATGGGAGTCACAGCATACAGGAGTTCTTATTTGTTTCAGGCTTATCAAATTAGGATGATAGCATTAAGCAATTGCCTGGGAGACTTGGCAGACTGAATTAGGCATCTCGAGTGTGGATGTGACACAATTATGTGATTTTTAATCCACTCATAATGGCTATCTCTTCTGCAGGTGCACCCCACTGCTTCCAAGTCTGCAGGATGATTGTGTTGAATAATGCAATTGGACAGGGTATCCAACCTCTTTAGAGCTGGCCATACACGCTACAATTATCAGGGCGATCCGCACGATATCCACGGATCGCCCCAATAATTGTAGCGTGTGCGGGCGACCGAGAGTTAAATATTGCTCGGTCGGGCATGCCGGATTGTCCAGCATGCCCGTCCGATGCAATATTTCTAAGTACAATGTCGGCCGCATCGGGCAGTGTATGCCCAGCCGCGGCCGACAGACAGACATTTCCTGTGTTCCTTCCCATGGAAGGAACAGGGAAATGTCTCCTCCTCTCAGCGCAGATGTCGGGCTAATAGACTGTGAGTTATCATGTACCAATGCCATATCCCGTACATTGCCATTAGGCCATAACCTTAAACTACTATGTATGTATGTAGATGATCAAATCTTAATTCTATTTATAGGACAGCTCTGGGAGACGTTACACAGATTTGGGATTAAAGAGAGCAGAAGATTGGAAATTTAGTAAATGATGAATTCAGTAAGCAGCCTCAGTTGTATCATCATATAAATTGTATAATGTTCTGTGCTAAGATTATTTGAATACATTCATTACTTAATATTTATATGAGAAATATATACACTGTAGGAATCCCTGTAACTTCCTGACCCGGATTGTGCATAAACTTAGTATTTGTCATTGGGACCCTTACCACAGCCCAAAGTTATCATATCCCTCCTGAGGTGCCACAAATCTTCACAGAAATATTTTATGTCATTCAGAATATAAGGCTTTTAGTGCTTTGCAAGTGTCATGAAAATGAACATAACATTTTTGTTTTTATTTTAATTTCCCTTTGTTTTGGTCAGATTTAGTTTCTTTATAAAAAATTACAAAACGTCACTGGATCCTCATAATATTTTCCATGCATCTCATTTTACCATTGTTGTAAAGGAGACAAGTGGGTAACAGCAAGTACAGAGTAAGACCATATTCCTGATTCTGTAGTAGCAGATATACAATATTTAAGAAGAGGTTATCACCTACGTATTTCATTGTTATTACCTTTCTTACATACAAATAGAATGTTTCCCAACCAGTTCTTGATCATATATCAGAAGCATCCGTCCATTTTCTTCATTTCTCCATAAACATCCTCATTTTTATCATCAAATGTCACACCTTTCCCCATGCTCTATACTGTATATAGCATAGCTTTCATCTTTTTAGCCTCCCAAATACTGCATTATTTTCCATTAACCACTCTAATCTAATTTACTTTGCTAGACCTCACAGCCTCTTAACCTTCTAAGAACCTCCATTATGAAAATAACAAAGAACACATCAAGCAAAATCTATTTTAAAATATATTTATTATGAGTTTTTAGCACAAGGAAAAAAACACTTTATTTTTACTCTGCATTTTAAAATAAATTATTGACCAAGATTGGCCGGAGGTTCTTATAATCTTGTCCTATAAGAGGACCAAGATGGTGGAAGCCTCATGACTCACAAAGAGTCATCCTTCAGCACTCAGGAGAGGAAAAACCCCCTGTGGAGGAAACCTCTGGGGACCCATGGCTTGAAGGATTGCCCGTCCCTCTGGGCACTAGGAGGCTATGCAGAGTTATATTTCCAAATTTAATAAAATATGAACATTTGACATTGAAATACAGTATACATTTCTCCACATAAATAACATTGGCTGACGTAATTAATATAGCTCCTGTCCACATCTCCTGACATTACCCAATTTACATTCCTCGCAAAGCTGCGCACATTGCTGAAGAAAATGGTCATCCCTTTTGAAAAGCACCGAATTTACCCGCATGGCTACTACCGGTACATTGTGATAGATGCGCTGTGCTGCTTAAAACCTCCACAATGTATTGGTCTGAATAAAACATTTTAATTAATGTCTATCACAATCCTGTTATCACTCATAATATAACTTCCAACATCAACTTTAATATGAAATAAAATATCTGACTATATGAGCTATTTTTTATTTTTTAAATATCATTGCTCCTCTCTTCAGCATCCTCCTGTGCTATGTAGTGAAATAAATAGAAGAAAACTGTTATTTTGTTTTTATATTTACAGTTTAACTACTTAGATAAACATAAAATATTACAGATATAGTTACATTGTAATAACATCTATTCCTACTATGTTATTATATATACAGTCATTTGTTACTGTCAGTAGAGGAAGAGCCTTTGAAATGATGGGGGAGCAATTTGCAGCCAGATTAATCAGGCTAGTATTAGGCAACCGGTCACCCTACAACTGTGCGTACAACTATGAGACACGTCTGGTGTGCTGGGACTTGTAGTTCCCCAACTGGAGCATGTGGTAATATGATATTTGATGAGAGTGACTAGGAGGTACGGGGATGTCAGATAATTATTATCTGTTATATCTGCAGGTGATTATGGGCCGTCTCCAATTTGATGCAAAAACGTTCAGTTTTCGAGTGTGCAAACTTTTCACACCCTTCACCCAAATGTGTCACTTTTCACCGCTAACGCATATGCGGGTTTATCGGCAATTGCCCGGAAAAAAAATAGCAAAAACTGCTCCAGAAAATGGGGAAATGTACCTGTACCCCCAAAAAGGTAAACTAAGATTGGGTAATAATTTAGAAGTGTATTATTTGGCAAAATCAAAGGGTTTGGGTGTTTTAAATTGTGTTAAATGGCTATGTTATATGTAATTTTTCCTCTGTTATACTAATCAGTGGTAAAATTACAGATAAAAAATTTTTTGTGCAAATTAAATGCTGCAGTTAAATTAGGGTTACATAAAAATGGTTGCAAGTATTTTTTTGGTGTAGTTTTAGGGTACTTTTAAAAAAAAAAAAAGTTAAAAATACACCTACAGTATACACCTGCTGCAGCCACCTGCAATCTTAAAAAACCCTGTCCCATACATTCAGCTCCCCAAAAAACCTACCCCACTACTGTAAACCCATTTTCCAACATTTTCTACATTTTGACCCCAAAAATGACATGTCATTATTAGGGGGAATAAAGCTAATTAAAAATTTATTTTTGCCTAATTGGTCATTAGAGGGGGGTGGTGTCCAAGGGTTTCTGAACCAAGTCCCCACATATTTAGTCCAAAAAGGGGGTTTTGCAAATATTTTCACCTGCTCTGAGATGGTGAAATCTATTTTAGCCGCTCAAAATTTGCATATGTGAAAAGCCATGGCTAATAGGATAGCATGATATGCTTTTTTGGCTTTTCATAACTAATTGGATATGTCCCTATGTGTCTGTGGATTCAATGACGGTGACACCGAACAGAGTTTTATGTAGGGGTCATGTAATTTAGTAAGGTTGCTCCTCTAAGTAGGGATCATGTAATTAAGTAATGTTACGCCTTTCCTATGCACATACCATTACAACATATTGGTCTTCTGACACAACAGCAATGTTTTGCCTTTGTATATTTATGAAAAATGATCAATACACAAAGTATTGATTTAAATATAACATTTTAGTTAAAGGTCTGGCCTCCACCTCTGGAAAACAGCTGTGCGACCGACACTTTTGTCGGATTTCTCCTTGCATCCCCAGGGGGTGCGAGAAGAAATACTTTAGCCCACCCAAACAGTGCAGGGAATTGAATAGCTGCAGGAATTCAGCCCATAATGTCAGCACAATGAAGAGAGAACTTTAAAAGTAGATGACTTATGGTATGATTACTGGGTTTGGCAACTGTACTGCAGCTGAGCGGGGTGTATTCAAATGTCTGGTTAGGACTTCAGGGAAAATTATTGGGGTACAGTTATCTAGTATCCAGGAGCTTTATGGAAAAAGGGTTTTGAAAAGAGCTTAGGATATTTTACTTAATTCTAGCCATCCTTATTGTGGATAATTTCATAAATTACCATCAAACAAAAAGTTTACAACTTTGTTGCATGACCGTTTTTTTCCTCTGCTGTATGTACAGTATGTTGATTTGCAATGTTATAGTGATCTAAGGATGTTTTAAGGAGAGGTATTTCATCTGCTTTTTGCTATCTATTTCCTGTGCTGTGGTGTTTTATATTGTAATTTCACTGTCTTGTTTAATGACAATAAAGTTGTATTGTATAATATTAAAGAGACAATAAGACAAATTCTAACAGAAAATTAACATGTAGCCAAATATAATTACAGAAAAAAACATCTTTTTTTTATATTTTATACTGTGTGTTTTTATAAAAAATTTTGTAAATATACATAAAATACTGTTCTAAATATAAAATTTTACTTAAAGTTCCGGCCTCCACCTCCCCTCACTAGCCGGCCAATCACACGCCTTTGATGTTACTTTTTATAAAAAAAATTAAATATATAAATTATCAACTTAACATTAAATATTAAGATTAGATATTTATGTGTCAATTAATTATATGTTCATATATATTATAAATTATTGAATAAATACTACACATTCTCATTTTATAAATGATCAATTTAAGATTATATATTAAATTAGATTAAGTATTAATGTGTCAATTTCTATGTATATCTAAAATGATCAAAACAAAAGTATTGGTCTAAATATAAAATTTTAGTTAAACTTCTGGCCTCCACCTCCCCTCACTAGCCAGCCAATCACACACCTCTGATCTTATTTATTATAAACAAATATCAATATTTAAATGATCAACTTAACATTAAATATTAAAATAGATTATATGTCAATAACATTTTCTTCATATTTATTATAAATAATAGTTTAAATGGCATTTATTTTTAATCAAGTTAACATTATAAAGTTAGATTAAATATTCATATGTTAAATGTATGTATATTTATTAAAACAATTATAAAAAAACAAAATATTGGACTAAATATTATATTTAGTTAAAGTTCTGGCCTCCACCTCCCCTCACTAGCCAGCCAGTCACACTCCTTTGATGTTATTTATTGTAAAAAATATGATTTATATAAATTATCAACTTAACATTAAATATTAAGATTAGATATTTATGTGTCAATCAATTATATGTTCATATATATTATAAATTATTGAATAAATACTACACATTCTCATTTTATAAATGATCAATTTAAGATTATATATTAAATTAGATTAAGTATTAAAGTGTCAATTTCTATGTATATCTAAAATTATCAAAACATAAGTATTGGTCTAAATATAAAATTTTAGTTAAACTTCTGGCCTCCACCTCCCCTCACTAGCCAGCCAATCACACACCTCTGATCTTATTTATTATAAACAAATATCAATATTTAAATGATCAACTTAACATTAAATATTAAAATAGATTATATGTGTCAATAAAATTTTCTTCATATTTATTATAAATAATAGTTTAAATGGCATTTATTTTTAATCAAGTTAACATTATAAAGTTAGATTAAATATTCATATGTTAAATGTATGTATATTTATTAAAACAATTATAAAAAAACAAAATATTGGACTAAATATTATATTTAGTTAAAGTTCTGGCCTCCACCTCCCCTCACTAGCCAGCCAGTCACACTCCTTTGATGTTATTTATTGTAAAAAAAATGATTTATATAAATTATCAACTTAACATTAAATATTAAGATTAGATATTTATGTGTCAATCAATTATATGTTCATATATATTATAAATTATTGAATAAATACTACACATTCTCATTTTATAAATGATCAATTTAAGATTATATATTAAATTAGATTAAGTATTAAAGTGTCAATTTCTATGTATATCTAAAATTATCAAAACATAAGTATTGGTCTAAATATAAAATTTTAGTTAAACTTCTGGCCTCCACCTCCCCTCACTAGCCAGCCAATCACACACCTCTGATCTTATTTATTATAAACAAATATCAATATTTAAATGATCAACTTAACATTAAATATTAAAATAGATTATATGTGTCAATAAAATTTTCTTCATATTTATTATAAATAATAGTTTAAATGGCATTTATTTTTAATCAAGTTAACATTATAAAGTTAGATTAAATATTCATATGTTAAATGTATGTATATTTATTAAAACAATTATAAAAAAACAAAATATTGGACTAAATATTATATTTAGTTAAAGTTCTGGCCTCCACCTCCCCTCACTAGCCAGCCAGTCACACTCCTTTGATGTTATTTATTGTAAAAAAAATGATTTATATAAATTATCAACTTAACATTAAATATTAAGATTAGATATTTATGTGTCAATCAATTATATGTTCATATATATTATAAATTATTGAATAAATACTACACATTCTCATTTTATAAATGATCAATTTAAGATTATATATTAAATTAGATTAAGTATTAAAGTGTCAATTTCTATGTATATCTAAAGTTATCAAAACATAAGTATTGGTCTAAATATAAAATTTTAGTTAAACTTCTGGCCTCCACCTCCCCTCACTAGCCAGCCAATCACACACCTCTGATCTTATTTATTATAAACAAATATCAATATTTAAATGATCAACTTAACATTAAATATTAAAATAGATTATATGTGTCAATAAAATTTTCTTCATATTTATTATAAATAATAGTTTAAATGGCATTCATTTTTAATCAAGTTAACATTATAAAGTTAGATTAAATATTCGTATGTTAAATGTATGTATATTTATTAAAACAATTATAAAAAAACAAAATATTGGACTAAATATTATATTTTAGTTAAAATTCTGGCCTCCACCTCCCCTCGCTAGCCAGCCAGTCACACGCCTTTGATGTTATTTATTGTAAAAAAATGATTTATATAAATTATCAACTTAACATTAAATATTAAAATAAACTAGATATTTTTGTTGATTAAATTATTTGTGCATATGTATTATAATTAGTATAAATATTTAATATATAAATTATCAATTTAAGATTAATATTAAATATGATTTGAAATTTGTCAATTAAATAATATGTTCCTACTTAATAAAATAAAGAAAAATGCAAAACTGCAAAACTTAAGAAATACAAATTAATGTAAGACTGTTATGTAGAATTATTCTACATTACAGTGTCTATTTACCTTATTAACTTACCTATGATGATGATTGTCTCTTTCTCCAGTACTTGTCAGGCATTAGAGAACATACTGTAGGTGAATAAATGATGGTGGGCGATGTTATGCCTTCTTATATAACTCGGGCTGATGGAGGGGCTAGGTGTTCTTATGCAGGCTTGATGTTGTTCTGTGGCTACTGATGGAACCAAGGGCATCCCGCTCCTGTGCAAGATGTTTATTCCTCCATCGGCTGGGGAGGTGATGGTACCTTCACTGGTGGCTGCAGGTAGAAGATAATCAGACATATTTCACATGAAAAAAGTGAGAAAAAATCTGGAAAGATAAGATAACTAAGGTCTATCTGTAACTAGAAATGCATAAAAAGGCTCAAATTATTTGTTTCCTGTTTAACAATTAATTTGTTTCTTTAGCAGCGGCATCACCAATTACAGCAGCAGCATTTTGCTATATTACACATTGTCATGGTTATGGTCCTGATTACTCTCAGTGATAAAAGCAGTTTTGTAGATTTTATATTTTGAGATACATCAGGAAGTGACTGAGACTTGCTAAAATCTTAGCCCTTGAACCAAATCTTAAAAGGTGGCAGAAATGGGAATTTAATAGGAAATGTGAGATATAATTATTATATGTGCCCGATCTCGTGTTTTGGTTTTAGATCCTTGGTGGTTTGTTTATCGGTTTTGGGTTTGGATCTGGATTTTTTCTTAAAATATCATAAAAACAGCTAAAATCACATAAAATGGGCCTGTTTTTGTTCCTACAGTATTATTAACCTCAATAACATTTATTTCCAGTCAGTCCAATCAATTTTGACCACCTCGCAATATTATTTTTTTCATCTAGTTAAGGCCAAAAGGTTGCATCCAGCTAGCTGGCTGACTTAGCTAAGCGACACAGTGGGCGGCACTAACATTGGCAGTTCAGCTTCCAATTTCCAACATAGATACAGTGTGTTATATAGTGTGGGTTGGATACACCAATAGTGCACTTACTGTGACAGCAGTGTTGGCATAGTGGGGTTGCTGACGGTGTCCTCAGTACATGGAATGGCAGTGCTGCGGTGCTGGCAGTGTCCTCAAAGCAGGGTACTGGCAGTGTCAGCAGAGCGGGGGTGCCAGCGGTATCTTCAGTGCAGGTTTGCAGGCTGTGTCGGCAGTGTGGGGGTTGCTTATGGTGTCCTCAGTACATGGGATGGCAGTGCTGTGGTGCTGGCAGTGTCCTCAGTGAAGGGTACTGGCATTGTTGGCAGTGCCAGCGGTGTCTTCAGTGCAGGTTTGCTGGCTGTGTCAGCAGTGCGGGGGTTGCTGACAGTGTCCTCAGTACATGGGATGGCAGTGCTGTGGTGCTGGCAGTGTCCTCAGTGAAGGGTACCAGTGATGTCAGCAGTGCCAGTGGTGTCTTCAGCCAGTGGTGTCTTCAGTACAGGTTTTCAGTACATGGGATGGCAGTGCTGTGGTGCTGGCAGTGTCCTCAGTGAAGGGTACTGGCAATATTGGCAGTGCCAGCGGTGTCTTCAGTGCAGGTTTGCTGGCTGTGTCGGCAGTGCACGGGTTGCTGACAGTATCCTCAGTACATGGGATGGCAGTGCTGCGGTGCTGGCAGTGTCCTCAGTGCAGGGTACCATCGGTGTCAGCAGAGCGGGGGTTCCAGTGGTGTCTTCAGTGCAGGTTTGCTGGCTGTGTTGGCAGTGCGGGGATTGCTGACGGTGTCCTCAGTACATGGAATGGCAGTGTGGGAGTGCTGGCAGTGTCCTCAGTGCAGGGTACCAGGGGTGTCGGCAGAGCGGGGGTGCCAGCGGTGTCCTCAGTGCAGGTTTGCTGACTGTGTCAGCAGGGATGTCAGCGGTGTCAACAGTGGGGGTGCCAACAGCTGGTGTGTCGGCAGTGGGGGGTGCTGGCCGCGGGAACCAGTGCCATCTTCTTCTTTCCCTGAATTCAATAGGCATAACGCTTATTGGCTGAGAGCCGTGACAGACAGCTCTGCCAGGCAATCAGTGCTTTGCCCATTGAAGGCAGAGGGATTTTTAAAAATGTCCGCTCAAGGCAAAACCTCGAGATCCGACAGAGGATCTCAAGGTTTTGCCTCGATTAGGGATCCGGGGCAGGAGGAAAGATCTGAGGGGCACCTCAGATCCCCGAATTTCGGGTGGGTCCGTTTCTCTGGGAACCGGACCCGCTCATCTCTAATAATTATGAGGGAGTTTTGTCAATTTTAGTCAGACCCAGGTATTTTATTTTGATTAACTCTTTCACACACATGTCACACATGCTCAGGTTTGTCTTCTTATGACACACATGAATAAGAATATTTGGAAGTAAAAGCCCAGTGTATGGTCACAACATAATGTCCACTCCATTACCAGGTAAAGGATTATTCCATCCCTACCATGGTTCCCATAATATAATGAGGGTTACTGTATGATAAGCAGTGGGGTGAACATGATGCAATTCCTGATGTTACCTTCCAATTCTATGCACTTACTTTGCCGGGTATGAATGGGGGCTGCACTTGAAGATGTTCTAACTCAACCCAATCAATACCCTCGAAGAGCGGATGATGGCGTATCTCTCCGTTCACACCCAGTCGGATCTGAGGGTCATCGCACAGGAGCTGATAAGATCAACATGAGCATAAATAAAGTGTCAGTACAGCTGTAGTTTAATCTCTTATACCACATATTTGGGAGTAATATATTACAGTTGTGAGTTTTCAGTATCAAAAAAGAAAAGCATTATTCTTTTACTATAATCGGAGAACATGCATCTAGTTTAGGATAAAACTGGGTGAGAAGATACTACTGGTCAAAAGACTTAGGCCCTCATTCAGAGCCACTCGCTAGCGGCAGTACGCTCGTTCCGAGCGATGTTTGCACATCTGCGCATGCGTACGGATAGTTATACGCATGCGCGAACCAGTCAGTGCGGCCGAAATTCATGTGCTCGCAAAATAGCGAATGCCTGATAATTTGAGTGACAGGATGAGGCGTATGTGGGTGGTAACAGGGGAAGGTGCTTGAAAACGGGGAGTGGAAATCAGAACGCAGGCGTGCTTAAAGGTCAAAACGGGCGTTTTATGGGTGTGCATATTTAAAACAGCAGCGTCATTGACCACGTCACTGGGTTTTTTTTTTGCCAGAACTGCTCGCAAAATTGTGGTAGCAAAAACCAACCACAAGAATAGCGAGCAGTTCATACCCTGTTCGATGTACTCGATTAATCTGATAAATAGCGGACATGACGTCGGATGCGAGCGGCCAGGGGGGCGTAGTTTCCCAAAAAACGACCGCAAGTTTTGTTCGCTCGTTCAGACCTAGAGGCGTGAACAGACCGCAAACAGCGAACGGTTCATTTGAATAGCCACCCCTATTTTCTGGACGAGCGAGCGCAAATAGCGACCGGCTCTGACCAGGGCCTTAGACTGCTTTCACCCTTCTGCCCACTTCATCCCAAACAAGCTCAATGGTGTATAAGTCTGGAGTCTGTGCTGGCATTTCCATGATTTGAAGCCTTCCATATGATTATTTTCTGCAAAAGTAGTTTTGATACTGCCTGGAGGTATGTTTAGGTATGTTTTGGGTCATTATCTTGCTGTAGGATGAATCCTTGTCCAAGTAGGTGTAGATCAGAGGGTCAAGGTATTGCATGGTGCTGCAAAATGTAGTGGTAGATCTTTTGGTTTAGGGTGCCAGTTACTCTGTTCAAGTTGTGAACTTAGATTCCAGCAAAAGAGCCCCAGACCATAACGCTTCCTCCTCCTTCTTTGAGAGATGATGTGACAGGGTTTTATTTACTATGAGTTGGCTTGTAAAAGCAGCCCGTTTGAATTTTGGGCTTAAATATGCTGGTAAGAGGTACTTATAGTAATTAAACCCGCATGCACAGAGGAACCATCCTTTTGTTTTCTTGACGGCATACAAAAACGCTGCCTCGTTAAAAAAGATTTTATTTTTGATTCCAATCTTCAGTAGCCCAGTGGTGGTGCTTCATAGCCCAGGCAAGGCTTTCTCATTGCTACAGAATATTTGTAAGTTCTTAAGCAGTTTATAACTTTATATTGTATTACTTACATTTTAACAGAAAGTGAAAAATGGGGATGTTCTAAAACGTGTTACTGATGGTGTATGTCAGTGGTAAAGTGACTCCTGCAGCACTGATTGGTCTGGCTTGGAGTTTTCTTCAGCCATCACTTGTTTATGATGGTCAGAAAGGGGGAACCAAGAAAAGTAATGTGATGTATGTAATACAGATATTTTCCCCATATATATCTACCTGACAATTCATAGCAAGAACAAATAGATGACAGATACTAGAGAATGGGAGTTTTATAGAAATAATGGAGGATAACCAATGGGACACACTGTTCATGACATCCTTGTACCTAGTGCTGAATGCTAAGTGTCTTCTCACACTCACCTCTTCAATGATGTCTCTCATATTCGGGCTTAGGTCACAGCCCGATAAAGCCGAGATCTTCAAGTCGTGCGGGAATTGACCAGATGTCATGTTGAACAGTACTATCCCGAAGGAGTACCAGTCAACTCCCGCATCGTACTGTTGGCTTGAGACAATCTGTCAATAAAAGGTAAGCAATTTGCTACATTATACTGTTTTATAGACTGGAAAACACAACTGGGCACAACTTGCCGTCAGATGATAGATTGATAAATTCACCATGCTCCTGAGGAAGGATGAAATTTTCCGAAACGCGTTGAGCAGGTGACCGCGCACGGGATGCTGAGATTGTGGAAACTGTAGACTGAGTGAGGGACTCTTTTGGTATCCGAAACCCTAGGTGCCTCTCCACTTAACATCTACCATTGGTACCCCTATTCTTTTTTTCCCATGTGATGTATCATATTGGCGATACTATATGCTGATATTCATTTTTATTTATGTGAGTGTTCTGTTGTCTCAATAAAAATACCTGTGATTTTACATACAGTATTGCACTATTTGTGGTTATCTTTTTCCTTTGAGTTAACCCACGTCAGAAGTTGGAGTTTCCTATGATGTATCAGATTGGGGATACTACATGCTGTTTTTTCACTTTAGAAATGTGAGTGTCCCTTTGTCTTCTTAATCAATACATGTGTTAACTTTTCACAAATAGTATTGCACTATTTTTGGTATCTTTCTTCTTTTGAGATAATCGACACAAAGGAATTGGAGTTGGAATTTATTACACTAAATTGGAATTGGAGAGGAAAGTAAAGGAAGATTTCCATGTGGAAGACACTGAACACACATTTACCGGGATAGACACACTCACAGTATTTTCATGAGAATAGGGAAGGGGGTAATGAATACAAATAGAGGGCCTGATTCAGACCAAGCGGGTCGATGTTGGCCCAGTGCGCACGAAATGCGCATGCGCGAGACCCGGATAGCGACGGGCAAGCCGTCGCTCCGGGTCTCGCTACAAAAGGGGCGTGCTGTCGATGGTGAGTGACAGCACGCCCCCTTTGGTGGGCGTGCCGGGGGCATGGCTGCCCAGACGGAGACGTTCCCATGGGAACGCCTACCGTCTAGGGCCGGGCCCCACTAACATCACAAATGATGTCAGTGGGAGTGCTCTCAGCTCTGATAGAGCCGAAAGCACTCCAGGGCTTGGGGCAACGAGACCCTACCACAAGGGTCTCGTCGCAAGCCCGATGGTCGCGATGGTCTTGACCATCGCGACCATCTTCCTGGCCGCTCGCTATAGCTGTGGGTGGTCACCCACAGCTATATGAACGGCCAGGAGGCTGCTCTAAAAATTAAGAGGGACGGCCCTGATTCAGAGTGAGCGCTCTGTCAGAGCGTCCGGCTCTGAATCAGGGCCAGAATTCATTGATGTGGGGAAATCATGGGAAAATGGAAGTATATTATTATAATGGTGATAATGATAATGAAACTGAAAATGTTAGTGGTTTTTGAGGTAGGCTTAATAAATAATGAGTGGGATATAATATATCAACCACAATAGTGATCTCTGTATTAAATATCACTTGTCTGCTCTTAGGGCCTGATTCAGAGCCGCTCGTAAGCGGCCGCTCATTCGCTCCGAGCGATGTTCGCACATCTGCGCATGCGTATGGGGCGTAATGCGCATGCGCCATCCAGTCAGTGCGGTCGGAAAACGTGTGTTCGCAAAATTGCGAGTGCCTGCTAATTTGAGTGACAGGATGAGGCGTTTGTGGATGGTAACAGGGGAAGGTGCTTGAAAACGGGGAGTGGAGATCCGAACGCAGGCGTGCCAAACGGTCAAAACGGGCGTTTTAAGGGTGTGCATAATTAACAAAGCAGCGTCATCGACCACGTCACTTGGTTGTTTCTTAGCCTGAACTGTTCGCATGATTGCGGTAGGAAAATCCAACCACAAGCACTGCGAGCAGTTCAGACGCCTTTTGATGTACTCGATTAATCTAATAAATAGCGGAGATGACGTATGATGCAAGCGGCCAGGGGGCGTATTTACAAAATAGCGAGCGCAAGTTTCGTTCTCTCGCTCGCTCAGACATAGAGGTGTCAACAGACCGCAAAGAGCGAGCGCTCAATTTAAATAGCCAGACCCTTTTTCTGAACGAGCGAGCGCAAATAGCGTCCGGCTCTGAATCAGGCCCTTAGTTTTATGTTGAGGTCAAAATAATTCTTTGTATTTTCTTATGGTCACAGGAATGCTCACTGTATCATATGGCAGCCACTAGGTTGTTCTCCGTATTGTGGTCTCTGTATTGTATGGCAGGAGCAAGAATTCACTTTATAAGGTAACACTGTTGTGCAATAGTTAGCTTGCTGTCTTACACTACTGAAGTATTGGGTTTGATTCTACCAAGGCCCTATCTGTGTGGAGTTTGTTTTTGTGGGAATCCTTCGAGTACTCCAGTTTCCACCCACAATCCCCTCAAAAATATAATGTTAGGTTATATGTCTTCTGACAAACAATTTAATCTTAGGTATATGTATATGTACATGTGATAGGAAATATAGATTGTAAGCTCCATTGGGGCAGGGAATGACTAGATGTTCCCTGTGAAATATGTGTATATAAATAACTTAATAAATATATTAATTTGTATTGCATAAAATTGCTCTGTCGTGTATGGTGGTCACTAGGTTGCTCTCTGCATTGTGTGTCAGGTAGGATACTCTTATGTGGCAGTCACAAGTATGCTCTCTGTATTGTATATCAGTCACTAGAATGCTCTCTTTATTTGCTGGCAGTTACTAGGTTGTTCTTATATACCATATAGAAGAAAACACTCTTTTAGATGGCTTTTACTCTCTATATTGTATGGCATTAATAAGCCTACGCTTGCATTGTATGTTGGTAACCTTCATGCTTTCAGTATTGTACAGCAGTCATTAGGATCTTGTAGGGGGTAAGGACATACCTGCCACCATGGTTGGGACACCCCCATATTTTTCTTGTACATTTAGGCATAGGCAATGATTTATTTTTTATGCTGTGTGTTGCATTGGCCTCATCTATCAGTGTTCTCCCCATGCTATATTTCTTGAGCAGTCCAACTGGCACAATTTGTCTAAAAGCCGCGCTGCACTGATGTTTTCTTTAGAAATGTCAGTGCATCATGACTTATTGGCCACATCACAGTGTAACTGACTGATCTGAGCCACCCCGCTGGGAGGAAGATGATGGCCACCATTTAACCCTGGTCCACCTTGTTAGAAATGCTGCCCCCGCCAAAAGGAGGAAGCTGGCTGTCCCCTCCATCTCGATCCTGGCCCACCCTGTATGAAGGCTAGCATTGCCCCTCTCCTACCCAGCGCCTGCCAAACAGTAAGATGCCAGATAGCAGATGGTGCACAATGGGCTGCTGCTTACTTGGAATAATCTGGTTCACACCACACCTGGTCTGCAAAGCCTTCCCCCTCCCAGTCTATCCACTCACCCTTCCCTCCAGCTGCCTCATAATGCTGTCAGGCAAACAGAATTCTAGGGAGAACACTGTATCAATAATATGGCTAGGGCTAATGGTGTGCCAACCACAGTTGATTTCTCACCACCTGCTTGAGGACACTATTAGATTTTTCCAATGACTAAGTTCCTGACACAACCCAGGTGAGAAGTGGAGGCTCTTCCTGATTAGCCTTGCCTGTGTGGGTTATGGTAATACAATGACTGGTACCCCTAGGAAGAATTGTTGCCAAGCTTGTGATCCCAGCATAATGGACTGTTGTCCCATACAGTGATGCCCATTATTCAAAAATTAGATACATAAAAATACATAAACATACACAAATTTCATATAAACTGCAATAGCATACTACCCCAAAACTGTTGTTCCCCACTTTTTAAATTTCTAAAATAAAATATTTTCTTCTCTATTCATCCGCTGTATCCCACAAAGGAAATAGTTGTTTTTATTTCTTTCATATTGGATAATTGATTCATTACAATTATAGGACGAGACCCAATTATTATTAAATACTAAGGGCCATATTCAATTAGCGTTATTTTTTTCAACCCAAAATTTGTCCGTTAATTTTTTGGGGGGTAATTTATTATTAGGGGGATGTCCAAAGGGTTCTGAAAGAAATCCCCACATTTTTAGTCAAAAATAGGGATTTTGCAATTTTTTATCTTTAGTTTTTTTTTCTCCATTTCGCCTGTTTGTTGTTTTTGCTGTTTTATGTTTATGAAAATGTGGCTGTTTTTGGCGAAAAATTTCAGTTTTTGCCGATGGCGAAAAAAACGTCCATTTTCGCTGCTAATTGAATACGACCCTAAATCTTCCTTCCTGAACCATCATAGTCTAATTTGAGAAGATAAACAAATCCTGAACTATCCCCATAAACAGAGCCATCTGCTCGCTAAGAACAACCTCTGCAAAATAACCAAAGAGGAATTACCCTGGCTCCTCTTCACAGCCAATAAGTCATACGCTGTCAGCGTGGGAAAACACCTGTGATTGGCTGGCAGTGAAGGGAAATCCTGATTGGACCTGATTAGGGCTTATTCGGAT
The DNA here is from genome assembly GCA_031769625.1 of Taudactylus pleione. Classification (NCBI taxonomy): domain Eukaryota; kingdom Metazoa; phylum Chordata; class Amphibia; order Anura; family Myobatrachidae; genus Taudactylus; species Taudactylus pleione. Next base: position 5,068,476 of record JAUIMM010000534.1, on the reverse strand, counting down.
CTGTATGCTGTTAACATCAGTACTGCGTTTTGGAAACAACCGCTATGCTAATATATGCTAATGCCGCAGAAGGCATCTTGTGTAAACAGACACTTGCTGTTGGCTTCTGTGATCCACTGCTGCATCCGAGGGTGCAGCATCAGATCCCCATCGGCCATCTCAGTAAGTCTAAGCTTACTTAGAATGGCTGCCGGAGCTCCTCTGCCGGGGCCAGGAAATTGACCCTGTTCTCTGCACTCCCAGAGAACGGAGATGATGCCTCCCATTTTCAGGAATGCTGCCCGGTGCCACCACCTTCCCACACCCAAATGGCCACAACCTGTCATACAGGCTAGGGCTTAGGGGGCACTGGGTGTGACGATGCAGAACCTGCTCTGCACATGAGCAGAATGGGTAATGAGCATAAGCAGTCCTCCCGCCATCTGAGTTGTACACATACCATCGTGTTTGTATAGAGCCCTTAGATTATTATGCAGAGATTGCTTGTAGTATAGTAATGATGACAACCTGGGCAGGGGTAATAGTGGCAATGTGCTATATTTACCTTACTACATAGATAACATATATATGAATAGCACTAATATACTGTACACATCACCTCTATGTGATAAACTCACCTCTGGGGCAATGTAGCCTCGTGTCCCTGCATAGCCCACGGCTCCCTGGATCTTGTTAACAGCCAGCCCGAAGTCGGCGATTTTAATGTGCCCGGAACCATCAATAAGTATGTTCTCTGGTTTTATATCTCTGTAAAAGAGACATTTTGCACTTAGTATTTCATTAAGTACTTGTTTGCATAGACAGTATATGATATACATCATAAGTATCATAAGTGACTAAGGCTAATTTACCAATGGGGAAAAATGCATCTTCCATGGGATAAATTTCTTTTACACCTGGCCGGACCAGGGCGATCCGCTGTTGTGTGGACAGTTCCAAGGATCATGGATTCCTATGGCGTAGCTACTATAGGTGCAGGGGGTGCTGTACACATGATCCCTAATCTAAGGGGTCCCGGACTGACCATGGAATGCTATGGTGTAGCTACTATAGGTGCAGGGTGTGTTGTTCACATGATCCCTAAGATAAGGGGGTCCCGGGCTGCCCATGGAATGCTATGGAGTACCTACCATAGGTGTAGGGTGTGCTGTGCATATAATCCCTAAGCTAAGGGGGCCCTGGCTGCCCACTCTGCTCACTGAGTATCGCTCACTGGACAGCCATTGGCACCATATTTCCAACACTTTTCTTTGAAAATAAGAGTAGACTATAGCAAATACTATGGCGTCAGTGCCAGAGTCTATGATAACTTGTGCACCTCTGTTTTCTGTGCAGGTGCCAGTGACTTATTTCTGGGGAGGAGAGGGACCATGTAAATACCTGGCATACAGGGCACCTCATTGATTAAAGTGCCCCTGATGAAGTGGATGTGCACCTCGAAGTGTGGTTGCTGAAGAAAAGGGGGAATGTGTATAAAGATGTATACAGTACAGGTCTGCATTTTGTTTGGCTAATATCATCCTGTTCAGTAATTGTATCTTTAAACTTGTAAATCAGCTTTTTTTTTTTTGTTTTATTTATTTATTACCAGTTATGTATACAGTATAGTGCACACATATTCCACAGCGCTTTACAGATAATTCACATCAGTTTTGTTCATTTGTGCATAGTATATTTTTAACTATACTATTTTGTCCATCTAGCCTACCAGCTCTCACATATATTATAGCAGAGAGAGCCACGGACCACACAAAAAGGACCCACATCACAAATTAGCATAAACAGTCTGAGGAATCAGGCAGTGTGGGTGTGAAACGCGTTACTAGATATTATGCACACCCTTTTATGAGTAGCCTTATGTGATATGATGACCACTCTTTCTGTGTTACTGTATGACAAATTCCTAATAAATTCATGTCAAAGTCACAGATAAGACTCTTCAGTTGTTGTGACCGATGCCTTAAAGATTTAGGGCCTCATTCAGAGTCGGTCGAAGCGGCCGCACGGTCGTATGGGAAAAGGGGCCGGATATGCAAATGATTCCCTCGCAAGTTGCCTCCCTAAGTTCGGATCGGGGAGGAAGCGGTCGGAAGACAAAAAAAATACGCCCCCTTCTCGTACGCATTACACGTCATCTCCGGGCATATAAGGATTAATCGAGACCATCGGGAACCATCGGAACTGGTCGTAGAGCTTAAGGTTGACCATACCCTCTCTTAAGCTCTACGATCATATCAGTGTAAAAACCTCCCATGTCACGTGTGCCATGACACTACTTTGTTAATTATGCACTCCCATAATCCGTATGCACTCCCATAAAACGCCATTCGCATAATGAGGCACGCCTGCGTTCGGATCTCCACTCCCCCGTTTTCAAACACCTTCCCCTGTTACCACCCACAAACGCCTCCATCTGTCACTCAAACTACCGACCTGGCTGTGTTCAAGGAGAGAGAAATTTCTGATCGTAGCGGCTAGTTTGCGCACGCGCATTGCGGACTTTACGCATGCGCAGTATATCGAACATCGGTGGCATACGACCGTGCGGCCGCTTCGACCGACTCTGAATGAGGTCCTTAACGCCTACAAACTTTTTTTGGAGAGGTATTTCAAAACCTCTTCCTTTTGGGAAGTAAACACTAACGACTGATTGGACAGTTACATTAATGAGTGGGCTCAAAAGTCCCCCTTTCAAACCCCTGTGAGGCCGCTCAGCTGGCCTTGGTTATTTAATATATGACAGCCAGCTCTTTGGAGGCAAAAATAAAATATTCAGAAATACACAAATAGCAAACCTCCCACTATCTCCATTATTGTTATTATGTAATTATAGGGACTGCATTATAACAATCACCAGGTAGTTGGGAAGTATTTATATAGTCTGCAGCGGTGCGCACAGTAGGAAGACCACCGCAGAGGCATAAGGGTCCGTCTAGCCCAGGACACTAAGGGGTATATTTACTAAAGTGAGAGTTTTTAGAAATGGAAATGTTGCCCATAGCAACCAATCATATTCTACTTAACATTAAACGAACACCTTCTAGAAGATAATAGCTAGAATCTGATTAGTTGCTATGGGCAACATCTCCACTTCTAAAAACTCTCACTTTAGTAAATAATAAATATACCCCTAAAAGTGACATTTCTTCTATGTTTCTGTAAATGAGGAAAGAAAGGCAGATACCGATGGATGAAGCCCTTGGCATGCAGGTACTGGAGACCAGAGACAATTTCAGCGGCGTAGAATCTGTTAAAGAAGAAATGTAAAAATATTGTAAAGTCCCAGATCCAGTTCTGTGTGAGGATTCTTTATATACAGAAAAAGTCATGTACATGGAATATATATGTCATTTACAGGACAATTGGGAAATTATGAACTATGTTGAGGGCTGTTTGTAATAGTGCAAAATCTGGTCAGTATAGCACAGATTGTGCCGTATATGTAATACCATAAGCCGTAGATGTAAGACCCTTATAATGTAGATTGTGTGCTATGGTATGAGTATACCAGGCAGCCGCTGTATACAGATGTGTCCTCATATACCTAGCGTCTATACGCCATAGGGCATGAGACACAGTTACGACTGAGCCACTCCAAGAGATGTGTCTTATTTACATCACAGATGCAGCAAAACACCACTAACAGTGTACTAGAGACTCTGGGGGTCATTCAGACCCGCTCGCGAGCACAGGATGCTCGCAAGCGGGTCGATGTTACCCCAATGCGCATGCGCACGACAGAGGGAGCTCCGTCGTGCGCATGTGCGAGACCCGGACAGCGACAGCCAAGCTGTCGCTCCGGGTCTCGCACCAAAGGGGGCGTGCTGTCGATGGTGACTGACAGCACGCCCCCTTTGGTGGGCGTGCCGGGGGCGTGGCTGCCAGATGGAGGCGTTCCCATGGGAACGCCTACCGTCTGGGTCCGGCCCCACTGACATCACTAGTGATGTCAGTGGGAGTGATTTTGGCTCTGATAGAGCCAAAATCACTCCACGGCTTGCGGTCACCGAGACCCTACAGCAGGGTCTCGTCGCAAGCCCGATGGTCACGATGGTCTTGACCATCGCGACCATCTTTTTGGCCGCTCGCATATGCTGTGGGTGGTCACCCACAGCTATGCGAGCGGCCAGGAGGCCGCTCCATTTTTAGGTAGGAGGGCACTGATTCAGAGCGAGCGCTCTGGTCAGAGCGTCCGCCTCTGAATCAGGCCCTCTGGGCTGTGCTGCACTGAAATTAGTTTTAAACCTGTGTAAAGTCACTGATGAAGCATAATGGGACTTTTTGTGAGAAAAAGTCGCAGCGACTATATCACAGAAATTCGTATACAGATTTAGACTCATGTGCACACAGATATACAAATGTTGCACATCACATTGATCAGTGCAAGCTAGTAATATAGTTTTTTCGCTCCCAGGATAATTTGGCCAGTACCTGGCGCTTTGAGGGGGGCTATTTTCCCAGACTAGAGCCACAGTGTATATGGACACATCTGTAATTCCTATAGCACCGAGCTGCTTAGGCTCTCCTGGCTATAGGGAGACAGGTCTTCTAAGCAGAATCGGTATGTAATGCCAGCTGTCGGGATGCCTCCTGTCAGAATATCAACAGCAGCATCATGATAGTTGGTATCCTGACAGGGGTTGGTTAAGTATAATTACCCTCCCCCTTTCCCCCCTAATCCTCCCTTTTTGTAGCCTAACCCTAACCCTCCCCACACCGCACCCTAAATCTAACCCACCCATTAATGCCTAAACCTAACCCTCCATCCTTCATGCCTAAACCTAACTCTCCCTACCCCGCACAATAACCCACCAATTAGTGCCTAAACCTAACCCTCCCCCCTTCATTCCTAACCCTCCCCACCCCGCATCCTAAATCGAACCCCCCCCCTTAGTGCCTAACCCTAACCCCCCCCACCCCGCATCCTAAATCTAACCCCCCCCCTTAGTGCCTAACCCTAAACCCCCCTTAGTGCCTAACCCTAACCCCACCAGTGGTGCCTAACTCAAACCCTCCCCCTAGGGCTGCCTGACCCTAACCCCACTATGCTCCCTAAACCTAACCCTCCCTCCAGCAGCTAATGCTAAGGGTGCCCCGGACTTAACTCATTCGAGCTAGTGTCCTTCAGCATTCCTGCATCGGGATTAAGATAGGAATTGATATTTTGACGCCTATCTTAAATCCCTTGTCTGGATACCACCGTTGGTATTGAGACTGGCAGCATCACGGCTGCCGGTATCATAACTACATCCCGTTCTGAGCATCTGGTCCGGAGGAAGAGTAAAGGTGCGAGCAGCCGCTGTATAATACACTATGCTTCACCTGCTTGTAATTTCCATCTGCTGCTAGGCCTGGCTGTTCAGGTGATGTCGCTTCCCAGTAACCTATGGGCATCCAGTCACAGCCTCTGCATGGTATTATAATAACTATATAGCTCTGCCTCCATGGGGGAGGGAGGAGAGAGCCATAGTGTTTATATGGGCGGTAGAGAGATGCAATGTGGGATAGGGACTGAGTAAGAGAGCTATAGAAGATGATTAAGATGGATACACACTAGGGATGAGCGGGTTCGGTTCCCTGAGAACCGAACCCACCCGAACTTCGGGGATCCGGGGCGATCCGAGCCCAAGCTCGGATCTCCCTGTCTGCCCCGGATCCCTCTCCCGAGGCAAAACCTCGAGATCTGCTGTCGGATCTCGAGGTTTTGCCTCGAGCGGCCATTTTAAAAAAAATGCCTTTGCCTTTAATGGGCAAAGTGCTGATTGGCTGACAGAGCCGTCTGTCACGGCTCTCAGCCAATCAGCATTATGGTGCTCATTTGCATGTAGCACGGACTCGTGAGATCCGTGCTACATGCATCTGTGTGATTGACAGTGACACAGAGCACAGATGGGTCAGTGAGACCCATCTGTGCTGCTGTGTATTTCAATGACACAGATGCACGCACGGACCAGGAGATCCGTGCTACTTGCATCTGTGTCATTGACACAGAGCACTAACGGGTCCGTGAGACCCGTCTGTGCTGCTGTGGTAAAAAAAAAAAAAAAAACCTGTGTAAAAAGAGAAAAAAATGGCGTGCCCCCCCCCAAAAAAAGAGCAACCAGCCCCGGGCATTAGTGACCCAGTGCTGGGTGTGCTTAAATACAGGGGACAAACGACATAGGGGTCCCCTGTACTTAAACACAACCGGCACTGGGCTAGTCAGAACCAGAGCTGGTTGCCAAAATACGGGGGACAAACGACGTAGGGGTCCCCCGTATTCTGCGCAACCAGCTCTGGGCTCTGATCCGGTCCTGGTTCTGGAAATACAGGGGAAAAAAATGAGTAGGGTTCCCCTGTATGTTCCAGAACCAGCACTGGACTTTTTCTAGCGGGGGGCTGATGCCACAGCCAGGGGAGCCCTTTCACCGGGCCCCCCAGCCGCAGCATCAGCCCTGACCGCTAGTCAGCCCAGGCCGGGGATCCCTGGAGAGCTGGGGACCCCCCCAATAAAGGGGTCACCCTCTCCAGGGCACCCCAGGCCCAGGCTGATAGCCCGGGGCTATCCCCGCCACCCCTGGTGGCGGTGGGTGGCGGGTTGATTGTGTGATGAGGTGTAAATAAAGAATATCAAACATTGTCTTTACAAGTAGAACTGCAAGTCCCAGCAAGCCTGCCCCGCATGCTGGTACTTGGAGAACCACAAGTACCAGCATGCAGGGCATTAAGGGCCCACTAGTACCTGTAGTTCACCTGTAAAAAAATGTTTAAAAAAAACACAGGACACACACACCGTGACAGTATAAGTTTATTAAACATACATACACACACACACACACACACGTACACATACTCACCTATGTAACCCTGTAGCATCGGTCCACTTGTCCGGTAAAGTATCCATAGGGGACCTGTGAAAAAAAACATACTCACCATCTCCTATGCGAGGTTCTGTCCTCTTCGTTCCAAAGTAGGCATCCCCGGACTTGGCAAAAAAAAAAAAACGAAAACGCGATCCACGAACTTAGTACCGTTCTATAGAACGGTACTTCCCGAATGAGAGCTTAGCGGCGGGGTATCACCATGGAAACCCCGCTGCTAAGCGTTCATTGGCTGAGAGAGGCCATCTCCCGTCTCTCTCAGCCAATGAACGGCTCCCTCCATTGTAGTCAATGCTGGGAGCCGCAAGGTTATTAAAGTTTACCCTGCGGTTCCCACCATTGACTACAATGGAGGGAGCCGTTCATTGGCTGAGAGACGGGAGATGACCTCTCTCAGCCAATGAACGCTTAGCAGCGGGGTTTCCATGGTGATACCCCGCCGCTAAGCTCTCATTCGGGAAGTACCGTTCTATAGAACGGTACTAAGTTCGTGGATCGCGTTTTCGTTTTTTTTTTTTGCCAAGTCCGGGGATGCCTACTTTGGAACGAAGAGGACAGAACCTCGCATAGGAGATGGTGAGTATGTTTTTTTTCACAGGTCCCCTAGGGATACTTTACCGGACAAGTGGACCGATGCTACAGGTTACATAGGTGAGTATGTGTACATGTGTGTGTGTGTATGTATGTTTAATAAACTTATACTGTCACGGTGTGTGTGTCCTGTGTTTTTTTAAACATTTTTTTTACAGGTGAACTACAGGTACTAGTGGGCCCTTAATGCCCTGCATGCTGGTACTTGTGGTTCTCCAAGTACCAGCATGCGGGGCAGGCTAGCTGGGACTTGCAGTTCTACTTGTAAAGACAATGTTTGATATTCTTTATTTACACCACACCACACAATCAACCCGCCACCCACCACCACCAGGGGTGGCGGGGATAGCCCCGGGCTATCAGCCTGGGCCTGGGGTGCCCTGGAGAGGGTGACCCCTTTATTGGGGGGGTCCCCAGCTCTCCAGGGATCCCCGGCCTGGGCTGACTAGCGGTCAGGGTTGATGCTGCGGCTGGGGGGCCCGGTGAAAGGGCTCCCCTGGCTGTGGCATCAGCCCCCCGCTAGAAAAAGTCCAGTGCTGGTTCTGGAACATACAGGGGAACCCTACTCATTTTTTGTCCCCTATATTTCCAGAACCAGGACCGGATCAGAGCCCAGAGCTGGTTGCGCAGAATACAGGGGACCCCTACGTCGTTTGTCCCCCGTATTTTGGCAACCAGCGCTGGTTCTGACTAGCCCGGTGCTGGTTGTGCTTAAGTACAGGGGACCCCTACGTCGTTTGTCCCCTGTATTTAAGCACACCCAGCACTGGGTTACTAATGCCCGGGGCTGGTTGCTCTTTTTTGGGGGGGTGCACGCCATTTTTTTCTTTTTTTACACAGGTTTTTTTTTTTTTTTTTTACCACAGCAGCACAGACGGGTCTCACGGACCTGTCATTGCTCTGTGCCAATCACACAGATGCATGTAGCACGGATCTCCCGGGTTCGTGCTACATGCAAATGGGCACCATAACGCTGATTGGCTTCCTGTCTGCCACTGCAGTGCCACTCCTAGATGGGCCACGTGTTTGTGCCGCCCCCTTGTGTCGCTTAGCATAGTCATCCAGCTTCCTCGGTACAACCTTTTGGCCTAAAAACAATATTGTGAGGTGTTCAGAATAGAGTGGAAATGAGTGGAAATTAATGTTATTGGGGTTATTAATAGCGTAGGAACAAAAAAAGGCCCATTTATGTGATTTTAGCGGTTTTTTTTATTTTTTAAGAAAAAATCCAGATCCAAAACACAAAACCCAGAACCCAAAACACGGAAGGGTGGTTTTGGCAAAACCAATCCAGATCCAAAACACGAAGAAAGATCCAGATCCAAAACCAAAACACGAAAAGTGTCCGGTGCACACCCCTAATACACACTATACAATGGTGTGACCTCAGCAATGGTGCATTGTAACGATACATTGCACGTGCTGTACACACTGCACAATCCGGTGTACGATGGCGCTATATGCTGCATGTAACTACACCACATCATTCACTACATTACCCCATCTGCCATGCAGGACAGCGGAAGGGACGATGCAATGAATGACTGTTGTGAATTACGGATCGGCATTACACACTACATGATGTGTACTATAGTTCTGATTCACGTCAGAACGATGTATCATATGATACATTGTATAGTGGATGCCCAGCTTTAAGGCTGGGTACACACGTAAAGATTTTCTGTCCAATCATCCAACTAGTTGATTGTTTGGAATGAAAACCTGGTAACGTATGGGAGTAACTGATGATCAGCAATTTGCTCCTAAATTCCAGAAAACAGATGAAAATGGTCGTTCAGATAAGTTTGTTAAATGTTTGATCTAAACAATGTGTTCAAACAACAGTTTTTGTCCATTTTCTGGCGTTTGGGATCAAATTGCTTATTGTCATTTGCTGTCATACCTTACCAGGTTTTCATTCCAACCAATCAACTAGTTGGATGGTTGGACAGAAAATCTTTACGTGTGTACCCAGCTTAAGAAAGACAAACACAAGTTGGAAAGAGTCATAGGTGGAAGAGATAGGAAGTGATGGGTGACCAACAACTGAGGAGGGGATAAAGCATATTGTCTAAGGGTGTGTGTGTATATTTGTGTGCAAGTGTCTGGCTGTGTCTTCTGGCCTGAAATTATTTCTTCTTTTTATTCACCTAAAATTTGGGTATGTACATTACTAAAATGTGGTAATCATTGGCGGCCAGTGCTGGTAAAACTAGTAGGACAAGTGTAATAAACTTACGTTGCAGCCTCCACCTCAAGACGGCCTCTTCTCACCAGAAGATCGAACAAGTCTCCACCGCTGGCGTACTCCATGACGAAGGCCAGGTTGTTCTATTACAGGGCACAGACAGAACAGGTTCATATATTTGCTATTTACTCTAGTACAGTCGTTAGTCTAGTACAGTTGTTAAAGTTACCTGGTCTGGGTGCTCAGAATCTACAGATGTGTCCACATACATCTATCCTCCGTGCGCTACAAGTCACGCTACACATAACTCGGGAGCTCCGTGTGACTCGGTAGTGCTGAACGTCTTTTTGTTCAACTTTTTACCATCAAATGCGTCTTATTTGCACAGGGATGCGTATATTTAGCACAGGCAGCTTCTGCTGATTAAAATTATATGCAGCATGCCTGTGTTCTGTGTGTGACTGTGGGTGCTATCTATTCACATCCCTGTGCAAATAAAACGCATTTGAAGGTAAAAAGTTACACAAAAAGACGCACGGCGATACCGAGTCGCCCCATGGACTGGAAGGGCTGTTTAATGCACAAGGAGGCTAGATGTATGAGGACACATCTGTACAGCAGGCGCCATGCTCTCCACTATCTATTACACTGTGACTATTACTGTACTGATTGTAAATGTGTGGGGAACCTGGTAACATACCATATATACTCGAGTATAAGCCGACCCGAATATAAGCCGAGGTACCTACTTTTACCCCAAAAAACTGGGAAAACTTGTTGACTCGAGTATAAGCCTAGTGTGGGAAATGGCAGGAGCTGGTAGTGACCCCAGTAGTAATTCCCCCTGGTTGTGCCCCCAGTAGTAATCCCTCCTGGTAGTGCCCCCAGTGGTAATCCCCCCTTTCAGTGCCCCCTATAGTAATCCCCCACTGGTAGTGCCCCCTGTAGTAATCCTCCCCTGGTAGTTCCCCCAGTGGTAATCCCCCCTTTTAGTGCCCCCTGTAGTAATCCCCCCCTGTAGTAATTCCCCCCTGGTAGTGCCCCCTGTAGTAATCCCCCCCTGGTAGTTCCCCCAGTGGTAATACCCCTTTTAGTGCCCCCTGCAGTAATCGCCCCCTGGTAGTGCCCCCTGTAGTCCCCACCCCCCAGTAGAGAGAGACGTGACAAGAATTTTAAAAAAAAATCACTTACCTGTAACTCCCGCTCCTGGTCCCGCCGCTGTCCGCTCCTCCGGCCGCTTTGCATGGGAGAGACGTCGTCATGACAACGTGTCTCCCATCACCCACTGCGGGAGCCGGAAGATGGCTCCCGCAGTGGGAGCAGCAGCAGCCGCTGAGAGTCTGACAGACTCTCAGCGGCTGCTGATTACACCAAACACGCTGCTGCCGGCTCCGGCGGCTGTGTGCAGGGACGTATCTACCCATTGGCCAGGATGGCACTCGCCAGGGGCGCCGACCAAAGGGGGGGCACCACCCGGCAGTGCCACCAGTAGCCAAGGGGTGGACAAGTCCCCCGGCCCCACAAGTGTAGGGCAGATCGCAGTGATAGTGGTCTGCCCTACACCGTTTACAAACACAGAGCCGCCAGCGGCGGCTGTGAGTTTGTAATAGCAGCCAGCTAATGAGTCAGACAGACTCTCATTTGCTGTTGCGTCGTCCGCGGAGGGAGCCGGCTGGAGCTCACTAATAAGCTCCGTGTGCCGGCTTCCCCCGCAGCATGTGATGGGAGAGACGTCATACGTCATGACGTCTCTCCCATCAAGGAGAAGAGCGGCCGGGACTCAGTCAGAGCAGACAGCGTCGGTCGCGTCAGGAGAGGGGATCAGGTAAGTTGAATTTTTTTATTTCTTTGTGAGTGTATTTGTAAGCCTGGCACTACAGGGGGGGCACTGAAATAGGGGGTGGCAGCAACTGGGTGCACTTTATGGGGGGGTGCCCGTTACTGGGGGCACTAGGGCACTATATAGGAGTGGCCACTACTGGGGGCAATTTAGGGGGTGGGTGGCCACTACTGGGGGCACTGTATAGAGGTGGCCAATACTGGGGGTAATTTAGGAGTGTGGCCACTACTGTGGGCACTATATAGGGGGTCTACTACTGGGGGGCACTGTATGGGGGGACGACTACTGGGGCCACTGTATAGGGGGCTACTACTGGGGACACTGTATAGGGGGGGCTACTACTGGGGGCAATGCAGCATAGGGAGGATTACTACTGGGGGATTACTATTGAGGGCACTGCATAGAGGGGGGTGGGGGGCGCCAGTCCATTACATTGCCAGGGGCTCTTGGATCACTAGATACACCCCTGGCTCTGTGTTTGGCAGTGTGTAGCGCTGACCGAACTCCGTCCGGTCAGCGCTACACTTGACTCGAGTATAAGCCGAGGGGGTACTTTTTCAGCACATTTTTTGTGCTGAAAAACTCGGCTTATACTCGAGTATATACGGTAGATGGCACTGACGTATGTGACATTGGGATAAATGTATTAACCACCGAAGCTATAATACATCTCCCCCACTATGTGACTAATTTTAAACCCAACTCTGAAATTGTACATGTCATACACATGTCCTACACTATAACACTATGGGTATGGACACCATAGGGGTGATTTATAATTAATAAATATAAAATGTGTCTCCTCTGACCTCTTCTGCCTGCGTGTGCACTGTGCACATACGTGTGGACAAGCCCGCATGATGCATACATTTCCCAGGACATTATAGTGATATGAGGGAGTGATTACTGTGTGGATCCGGCCTGGAATGTGTTTAGGTATAAAACAAGCCTGGAGTGACTAAGCACAGCCGATAATGTCCCACACTCCTCATTACATCACTGTTCCCCAATGGCTGCTCCCTAACTGCTTGTTACCTCCTTGTGTGATTACACCATGCCAGGCACTGGGCCTGATCCTGAGTCACACACAATAGCACACGCAGCAGGGTCTATTGGTGGTCACCTGCCTGCGGGTTTATGCAAATGGCATACAGACTCCTCCCCTGATGTACATCCATGTGGCCGATTGTACAAGGACTGAGACGCCCACTCACAGCGACCAGGGACGCAGTAATACCGATTGGTGCGTCCTTATACATCACCATCGCTCGCACCATCAGCCTTATGTTAGCTGCAGCTTCTCCATCTGCCCATGGCCTCATATGCCTGCGGCTGTGTACTCACTCACAACGGACTATTTATCTACTCACCTCACCCAATGCCCATCACTTACCACAACATGTGTAATACCGGGCATCCCGATCTCAGCAGCGCCTCTGTACGTACGCTATGTATTACGCTGGCGCTGTAATGGTTCTTAGGGATTTTTGCACATGCGCAGTTGCAAAAAATTGTGTTCTGCTCTGACTCAGGCCCATAGTGTGCTGCCAGTTATAACTTATATGATATATCCTCCACACTATATATTTACTAAAGCATACATGCCTACCCTCCCGGTTTTCGCGGGAGGCTCACGATTTTTCGGGTAACCCCCCGCACCCCCGGAAGGGTAGGCATTTCTCCCGCTTTCTGCCCACTTCCTAGTGAAGTGGGCAGAATGGGGAGAACTTCCGCAGCAATCGCGGGTCTCTGTGTAGGGGGCGTGGCTTAATTACGCAATTCTGCACAAATTGTGTCGTTTAGCCCCTCCCCTTATGCAAATTTACGCCAATCGTGGCAATATACAGCGAAGGGGGTGGGGTCTAATGACGCAAGATGTCAGGCCCCGCCCCCATCATGACCCGATCTTTCTACTCTCCCCAAATCTCCCGCAAAAGGGAAATACAATGTAGGCAAGTATGTACTAAAGGTATATTTACTAAAGTGCAGATTTTTAGAAGTAGAAATGTTGCCCATAGCAACCAATCATATTTTAGCTATTACCTTCTAAATAGTTCTATATAAATGTTAAGTAGAATCTGGTTGTTTGCTATGGGCAACATCTCCACTTCTAAAAACACTCACTTTAGTAAATATACCCATTAGTCTGCTCTGTGCTCTCTCTGCTCATCATATATGACTCCCACATGGTGTAACACTGATGCAGCTCCATACAGTCAGACAAGTAATTTATATCATTTCTCCAGTTTACATTAACTTCTAGTATTAGATAAGTATTAGACACTTTATAATACAGCAGTCTAAGAATAGTACAGAGCATTCACAGGACCACAAGGATCATTGTAACATGCATGGTAATACCTCAGTCCGGAATGTCAGGATGCTATGTACTAAGAAGGGGCTCCCAGATGTTGCCTGGAGAACTGTCATCTCCTCCAGTGCTTCCGCCTCCTCTCTCTCTGACATTCCTCTGATGTTCTGGACCTTTATGGCAACTTCCTTCATGGTGATTGTATCGTACGCCAGCAGGACCTGTAAGTGTCAGTGATACCGAAATGTTACAGGGTCAGGAGCACAAATGGCTGTCACTATGTATGTATAACTGGGTTGGTTTTGCCTTTTTAAATTGTCATTTTTAAAAAAAAGTACTGACTAGCTGTAATCTCAATGATGCCTGCATCTCGTAGGCTATTATATCTTTCCCCATAGAGCTGTTATAGGGTCAGGAAATCTATCCTGAAAAAGCCATTAGGTAGCGATACTCACTGTAACACTAATCTGATTTGCTAATATGCTGCTTTGTAAATGCTAATTTTATACAAATTCCCCGGTAATCCCTCCCAATAACGTTTGCTGTATTACGCTATACTATCTTTGAGAGACAGCGGCTTCTGACGTCAGAGGTGCTCATAAGTGGGGTCTACCATGTGTGTTCCCAACCAGGAGACCAGTTGCCCCAGTAACCCCCTATCGCCCTCTGACTTTCCACACCTGGTTCCAGTGAGTGAGCCCATTGTACATAATAACCTGTATTATTAATGCTTCATTTTCATATTCATTGGTGAGTGCAACTTTTTAACTCTGGTTTTTCTTACTTTAAAGGGCCCCTAACCTCTGGCGTCACAAGGGGGGTGCGGGCCGAACCCAGGTGTCACCAGCCAAGGGGTGACACCAAAGTGCTGACTCCATCTGCTTTCAGCCATGCCCACATTCATACTGTTACCTATGAGGAAGATAACCACAGGGCAGTGGTCCTTTGGAGGGGACCCCATAGATCTGCTATTAGGGGAAGGGAAGTGTCTGAAAGTCAGCTGCTTATCTAAACTAGTTACTTTATAATGCACGTTAGTACTCTGTTGTGTAAATGGTATGTTATTAAAGGTTAAATAACAATAGTTGAGTGATATTTCTTAGTTATTATCATTTCTCTCTATTTCTTCCTGTTTTATTATAGACAGACAGCGTCTTCTAGTCAGTGACTAATGGTAATAGTGACAGGTAGTACCCAACATGCCAAAGTAGAGTATTATCAAATCATAACACTAAATATATTTTACGTCTTTCTTCATATAGAATTTGCATTACTCAATCCCATTTACATTCACCTATAGAGCGTTATCATTTATGGTACAGATAAACCATAATGGCTCAATAATCAGATATTTGCAGAAGGATCAGGTGGTTTCTGATTGGGAGAAAATGACCGTTGTGACATGTTATGATATACAGAATAATGTATCTACAGTATGTGTATCTGCAATAAGATAGAATAGATACACATAATAAAGTCAGGAAACTTACTACTCCAAAGCCGCCCCGGCCGATCTGATGTTTGAAGTTATCTCTTGGTGGTATTAGAGGTGTCCTCGGGGCAGGCTGGTGAGGTGCTGCTTGGTCCTTGTGTAGTAAAATAAGGCACAGGTTATTCATGCATTGATTAACAGGATATAAGGACACAGTAAGATGATGATAATTACTGACCTGGGATAATTGGGACCACATAATAAAATGCATTGTAGGGGCCCCTTTACAGCTGAATACACTGATAGCTAATCGGAAACACCAGGTCTCATTGTACAGTGACCTTCAGCTCATAAATGTACTTCTAACTACTTGCCTGACATGTTCGCAAATTACCGACTACACCAGGCAGTTCTTTATCTGCTCTGGGGCGGGATGCAGTAAACTAAAAATGCGGTAAAATCCCCATTTACCGCATTTTCCGTATGCATCATTCTCCTGGCCACCGGGTTCTGATGCGGAGGGTAACGCCAGCTTTTGCTGGCGTTACCCTATAGAAGCCTATGGGCTTCTACCACATCGCGCTGCTATGAGGGATCGGATCCCTCCCAGCATGCCCCGCGGCTGCCGTGTCACTCTGCACATGCGCATAAACCCGGAAGTCCACTGTGCAGCAGAGATCGCAAAGGACAGCTCTTATCGGAAGAGCTGTCCTTTGCTGTATTGATCGCATATGTTAGTGCATATGCGATCAGTACCAATGCGATGTCCGACTGTAAGTGTTAGTGCATCCCGTCCTTGGTCACAAAATCTCGACCAGTCATATAAACATTAGGACGGCTGCAGGAAGAGAATCTTTCCGCAGCTGATGCTCTCAGAGGAACCTTCCGTTCCCTCTGCTTGCCTGTACCCTCTCCCCTGTGTCTGAGGTGCTGCGATCACTGCTGTTCCCGATGTTCCGATGATGGTTCCGATGTTTGAAAAAAATCTTTTTTTTTTACAAATCTTATAAAAAAAAAAAATCCTTTGTTTTTAATGAAATTATTTTGGATAAGTTAAAATGGATGTTCCGCATCTAGGGCCCAATTCAGACCCGGTCACTTAGCTGCATTTGCACGCTGCTGACCGATTTTCGTGACCTGCGCATGCGTAAAAGAAGCATTGCGCGAACCAGTCGTTGTGATTGGGAAGCGTTTGCAGTGAGTACACAGACACCCCGCAAGATTGAGTGACAGAATGTGCCGTTTGTGGGTGGTCACAGGGGGAGGTCGATGGAAACGAGGGTGTGGTGGTGCGAACGCAGACTGCCTGAGTATGAAAACGCCATTTCTAGGGCATGCATAATTAAGACGCAGCGTCATAGTACACGTCATATGATTGTTTAAAATTCTGCAACACTCACAGTGCTTGCGGTAGGGTATGGTCAACCACAAGCGCTGCGTATGGGTCCGATGGTACTTGATGTTACCGATTGTTGCATACACTTCCTGGAGATGACGTGTGTTACGAAGGGAAAGTGGGCATCTTATGACAGGCTGGTGGGCGTCTAAAAACATACCGCGATTGCACGCCAAGACATAGTGGGGGTGCTAAAGTCTTGCCGTGCAATCGCAGGATTTGCATACTTTGTTGGCTGATGGCTGTGAGCGAACGCATCTAACAGACGGGTCTGAATCGGGCCCCTAATTCACTCATTAAAAAAACTACAATTTTGAAGCGCTTTTTAGAAAAAAGAAGTCGTCAGTTAAGTGGTTGATGTACGCAATGCTCACAGTTATCTCTTTATACTCTGTTTTTTATTCTTTGTTTGACCCACGCTTGAAAAAGTCTCTACAAGAGATGAAACGCTTTGGGAGACTTTTCTGACTTTTAATACCCTACCCCAATTGTTTTTACAGTTGTTCCCTTGTTATGCTACTGCCACCCCCACCCCATATTGTTATTACCCCTACATTACCTGTACCACTGTATAGTGGACAGGAATAAAACTGTTTTTTTTTTTGCCCTATCTTCATGTTGATAGTGTCATTGGTCTAGCCAGACCGCATTCGCAATCCTCTTACCCACACACATTAACCCTGTGGAGCAAGGACATCTGGTGGACCAGCAGGCAACAACGGAGATCGGGTAAGTCTGCACCACTTACCCATTGCACTGCATACTAGTGTTTTACCAGCACCTGATGCTCCGGTTTTCTTTTTCCTTTCCTGTGTGACCCTTGAGGTGGAGAGGAACTCTAAGACCAGCAAAGTACCATTGGAGAGGGGCATAGACTGTTCCACATTGGACTTTATTATACCAGCAGCAACCTTAAAATACAGACTTACCTACTGTGTAACTTATAAGAATACACTGCCACAAGTTTTTTGCAACCAATTTCAGCAAGCCATTACTGACATCATTATTTCCCTTAAGAACACCCATCCTACAGTACTACCAGGTGGTTCACACCAGGATATATACAGAACCTTATAGCATTTGCTATACATCTTTACATACAAATCAACCTACATCGTAATACATATCATATTAAATACAAACCCAATACCTATAAATTAGATCTTAAAGCGCTGAAGTAACCCCCTGTTTCTAATAATTCCCACGAGGTTGGGATACCTCATATACTTTAGCAGCTAGAGGCAATTATAAATCCTTGAAGCGCGGACCTACTACAAAACTATTGTTGTATAATATGTAATATTGTGGGATAATTAGCTTGGTAGATGGGTGTCAGTGGTGCAGTGATAGGTGCTTAAAACAGGGTACACGCATTTTCAGGTTATAAATAAATAAGTGCTTTACTGTCATCATAGAAAGAAAATAACAAACGCCTAGCCCCCATTCAGGGCTCTGACTCACTTCTAAGCCCCTGACTAACCTTGGGCAGCTAGTCTGCAAATAAAGAGCCTGATTCAGAGCCGGACGCTCTGACCAGACTGCTCGCTCTGAATCAGGGCCCTCCTACCTAAAATTGGAGTGGCCTCCTGGCCGCTCGCATAGCTGTGGGTGACCACCCACAGCTTATGTGAGCGGCCAAAAAGATGGTCACAATGGTCAAGACCATCGCGACCAACGGGCTTGCGACGAGGCCTGCGGTAGGGTCTCACTGTCGCAAGCCCAGGAGTGCTTTTGGCTCTATCAGAGCCAAAAGCACTCCCACTGACATCACTAGTGATGTCAGTGGGGCTGGCCCCAGATGGTAGGTGTTCCCATGGGAACGCGTCCGTCTGGGCAGCAACGCCCCCGGCACGCCCACCAAAGGGGGCATGCTGTCAATCACCATCGACAGCACGCCCCCTTGGGGCGAGACCCATAGCGACGGCTTGGCCGTCGCTATGCGGGTCTCGCGCATGCGCACGATGGAGCTCCCTCCGTCGTGCGCATGTGCACTAGGGCACCATCTGAATCAGGTCCAAAGTTCAAAGTCTCTCAGTCTCACACTCTGCTTCCTGCAGAGTAACACAAGGATAGTTAGCCTGGCCTGGCTTAGCCTTTGGCTTCTCAATTATCAGCTGTCCTGACACAGGCTCTGGCCTGGTCCTTAGCTGGCTGCCACAGCGTCAGGTTTAGGGTTCTCCCTACCTCCTGTAGGTGTGAACCCCAGCTTCTTAACCACCAGTGGCTTCCCAGCACACACAGATCTACAATTGCAATCCCACGTGGACTGTCTGACTGCTCCAGCCCTACCTGGGCAATGTGCAAAGGGCAGCCCCTAGGTGAGCTCACACTTCATTTTTCTACCATATGTGGGTGGATCCCTCCAGCCCCACACAGAATCCATGGCTCACTATCGCCATCTCTGGTGATCCTGTCACAACTAATTTTATTCTTAAGGTCAAAATAAAATAAACCAGGGGCTGACATATCTTTGCTGAGTAAGCCAGCGATATATTTCTGGCATCTCTCTAGTGGAGAGTGTCAGGGAACAGCCCTGTGCCAACCTTTTTTCCCATTCCCTGCTGTGCCAGTCTCTCAGCCGTTTACCTGACTGTGCCAGCATTTTTATATTCTATGCCTGCGAGAGCATTTTAGTCCATTATATGGCTGTACTATCTTTTCTGCTTTTCCGCTATCTTTTCCAGACTTTGTCCTTCCCCTGTCTGTGCCAGACTCTCCGAGTTTCCCCTATCTGCATCAGACTCTCCACCTTTCCCCTGTCTGCGCCAGACTCTCCGCCTTTCCCCTGTCTGCTCCAGACTCTCCACCTTCCCCTGTCTACTCCAGACTCTCCGCCTTTCCCCAGTCTGTGCCAGATTCTCCATGTTTCCCCTTCCTTAGGAGTGTTAGGGACCTGCCTGACAGAGGTCACCTGGACGCGGTGGGCAGGCCCATAATTATGGCCATTATTATGCTAAGAACCTCTTGGATGCAATTTAGCAGTAGTATTATTAGGTTCAGCATAGTTAGAGTGTGCACTTGCATCTGTCTCTTTTTCTGCTTGCAGCACTACAAGTCTCAGCAAGTAGCACCTCACATTGTGCATAGAGTGTGCAATCTAGGGCCCCTCCCCCTATGTATTCTCCATGTTTCCCCTGTCTGTGCCCTACTCCTCAACTCGATTTTTCACTCACCAGCACTAGGCTTGACTAGCTAGGGCTAGTGGAACAATAAAGGCCAGATCCACAGGATGGGGTTGTTCCTACCATGTTTATGACCTGCCCCATGCCAGTTGGCACCAGGGCTGGCTTTCCCAGACAAAGACATATGCAGGCACCCCCTACCTTGTTATTACCAGACCTAGTGCCAGTAGGGCTACAACTACTCCATAAACACCCTGGGCTTTGGGTGCAGGGTTAATAAAGTGTTAATATTAGGGCTAGGCTGCAATTAGGGTTAGGATAGAGTAAAGTGTCACCATTCTGACTGTCAACAAATTGGTTGACTTTATGTAATTGTTGACATTCAGAATGTTAATATTCAGACCGTGCCCACATTATGGTTGGACATTATGAATATGGACATTACATACCACACCCATACACCCAAACTGTTTGTATCTATTTACCAAACTGGACTATGCCATGGGTTGCAGCACCATTTTAGTTGCGCACCTATATACAAGTCAGGTGCATAAATATTGGGACATTGACAGAATTTTCATATTCTGGCCTCTATTCACCACCACAATGGCTTTGAAATGAAACAAACAAGATGTGCTTTAACTGCAGACTTTCAGATTTAATTTGAGGGTAATTACATCCAAATCAGGTGAACAGTGTAGGAATTACAACGGTTTCTATATGTGCCTCCCACTTTTTAAGGGGCCAAAAGTAATGGGACAAACTAAAAAATCTAAATTTCACTTTTTAATACTTTGTTGCAAATCCTTTGCAGGCAATTACAGCCTGAAGTCTGGAATGCATAGACATCACCAGACGCTGGGTTTCATCCTTGGTGATGCTCTGCCAGGCCTCTACTGCAAATGTCTTCAGTTCCTGCTTGTTCTTGGGGCTTCAGTTTTGTCTTTATCAAGTGAAATGCATGCTCAATTGGATTCAGGTCAGGGGATTGACTTGGCCATTGCATAACATTCCACTTTTTAGCCTTAAAAAACTCTTTGGTTGCTTTTGCAGTATGCTTCGGGTCATTGTCCATCTGCACTGTGAAGCGCCGTCCAATGAGTTCTGAAGCATTTAACTGAATATGAGCATATAATATTGCCCGAAACACTTCAGAATTCATTCTGCTGCTTTTGTCAGCAGTCACATCATCAATAAATACAAGGGAACCAGTTCCATTGGCAGCCATACATGCCCACGCCATGACACTACCACGCTTCACTGATGAGGTTGTATGTTTTGGATCATGAGTAGTTCCTTTCCTTCTCCATACTCTTCTCTTCCCATCACTCTGGTACAAGTTGATCTTTGTCTCATCTGCCATTGGATGTTGTTCCAGAACTGTAATGGCTTTTTTAGATGTTGTTTGGCAAACTCTAATCTGGTCTTCCTGTTTTTGAGGCTCACCAATGGTTTACATCTTGTGGTGAACCCTCTATATTCACTCTTGTGAAGTCTTCTCTTGATTGTTGACTTTGACACATATACACCTACCTCCTGGAGAGTGTTCTTGATTTGGCCAACTGTTGTGAGGGGATTTTCTTCACCAGGGAAATAATTCTTCTGTCATCCACCACAGTTGTTTTCCGTGGTCTTCCGGGTCTTTTGGTGTTGCTGAGCTCTCCGGTGCGTTCTTTCTTTTTAAGAATGTTCCAAACAGTTGATTTGGCCACACCTAATGTTTTTGCTATCTCCCTGATGGGTTTGTTTTGATCTTTCAGCCTAATGATGGCTTGCTTCACTGATAGTGACAGGTCTTTGGATGTCACATTGAGAGTCGACAGCAACTGATTCCAAATGCAAATGTCACACCTAGAATCAACTCCAGACCTTTTACCTGCTTAATTGATAATGAAATAACGAGGGAATAGCCCACACCTGTCCATGAAATAGCTTTTGAGTTGATCGTCCCATTACTTTTGGCCCCTTAAGAAGTGGGAGGCACATATAGAAACCGTTGTAATTCCTACACCATTCACCTGATTTGGATGTAATTACCCTCAAATTAAATCTGAAAGTCTGCAGTTAAAGCACATCTTGTTTGTTTCATTTCAAAGCCATTGCGGTGGTGAATAGAGGCCAAAATATGACAATTCTGCAATGTCCCAATATTTATGCACCTTACTGTACATAAATGTTAATTGTACTGATCAAGTTTTTTATTTTAAACATCTAAATAACTGTAGTAAGCACCAACTAATACATGGAACATCGTAAAACGAAAACCTTCAATTTACATCTTTGATAATGTAAAAAAAAAAAACATTTCCATTATGAAAACCGCCTTCCTCTGCCTACCTGGCATTGGCTGATCATCCGCCAACGTTTCAGCCTCGTCCGCCGCTCTCTTTCTCTTCGGGAAAATAATGGATCCCTCATGTCTCCATCTTCTCTTCTCGGCTTCCGTTCTCTTCCTCTTTCCATCATCTCCTTTTAAGACATTAAAAGAGATAAGAATCCTGAATATTAATAATAACTCTTAATTACATATACTGTAACTTATGCCTTATTATTAGGGATAGCTAACCCACAGAGAGACACTAACAAAGACCAGATATAAGGAGGACTAGCTATTTGTGTATAATACATCTATATACATTTTATTACCAAGTTCCCAATTATCCAACGCATATCTTGAAAGATACCCTAATATTACTGCTACTATTATTCATTTAAAAAAATCATATTGCACCCAAAAGAATAATGCAAACAAATTATTTTTCAAATTCAGGTTGCGTCTCCAATATCCAAAATGCTTGAGACCAGAAGAATAACAGAGGGCTCGGATGAACCAGGGGTGGCTTAAACCAGAAGGCTGGGGGCTGGCTTGGGTTATGATCACATGCTGTCTGTTAACCTATTACACAGTTAGGGGTGTGGCTTTTGCAGAGTTTATTTAGGTGTTGGGTTGCAGGCTTTAGGCAGCTTTCCTGAAAAAAATGTGCCCGCTCGCCCTTCCCTAGTGCTTGTTTGTTGTTAGCTATTGTTTTGGGCGTGAAAGTATGGCTTATCATCAGCCTGGGTGCAGTTGGTGTATTGGGTGCACTCACCTTCTAGTAATTGTGGAAAATACTGTACCACCAGTATGGCCATCTCCAGATGGGATTGTTGAAGGTTTGTGCTTAGTACCCTAGTGTTTGTTTTTTGCATCCACTGGGCTGACACCGCCCGTAATGCAGTGTTTGGTTGTTTGGTTGCATTGTTGGGCTGCTCTGTGTAGGGGCCGTCCTATCTAGCCACCATTCAAAATTTTAAATTAAAATAAAATTCTTCAAATAAGTAGCTGACCTCTTTTAAATCCATTTACTGTCTCTGTGTGTTTATTTTAGATAAGTTTTGGTTATGTATGATGATCACACACCCACGACACACCCAGGGGTGCAGGGAGGGGGGGTGCGGGTGCTAATTGCCCGGGCCCAGGCTTGCTGGAGGGGCCCTGCGGGGGCCCGTGTCTGGCACTGCTCCCCCTCCCTCTTATGTCACAGCAGCTCAGCACACACTGCTGTGTGCCGGGCTGCACTGGGAGTCTGATTGTGGTGGCTAAAGCAGCAGCTGCAGCAGTCTCCTATGCTTATGGGGGGAGTGAACATGCTGATCGCATACTCATTGGCTGTGCCCCAGGCTGAGGGGCTTACAGCGCCCCCCTCCCCGTTTTTTTTCTAAAGGGATGTGGCCACATCTCCCATGATTAGGCCATACCCCCTTTCACCTGGGACCGGGCCTGGACACATCTCAGCCGTTACTAGGTTTAGTATTTTGGAAATCTGATGTTTCCGTACTTTGGAATATTTGCATATAATGAGATATCTTGGGAATGAGACCCAAGTCTAAACACAGAAAGCATTTATGTCCCATATATTGCTTATGGACATAGCCTGATATTAGTTGTATACAATATTTTCTATATTTTTTTGCAGGAAACAAACTTTGTGCTTAATGACCCATCAGAAAGTAAAGGTGTCACTATTTCAGTTGTGCTCAAAATATTCCATATTTCTGAATATTTGGATATGGGAGACTCAGCCTGTACAATGTTATATATAATCAGGCACCAGTCTTATAGCATACCTGCCTGATATCATCCTCAGTAATATAGGGCATGAGTCAGAGATGGGCGCTAATGCCTCAAATTTGTACAAAGGGGCTGTGCAAATATATACAAATGTCGCAGGCAAAGGGATTTGTACTGAGATGCCCACTAGCGGCTTCACAAATCCAAGCAACTGTTTACAGAGACGCAGCATCGGTCACAGATCAGATGATAATCGGCCTCCTGAGTAACCCTATTGTCACACAGAATGTATATGGGATCACAGTCAGAGGCAGAGACACACCCAGAAAATGGTTGTGACACACCCGCATTAGAGTAGTTACCTCCCTGTTACCACCCACAAACGGTCCCTGCCTGTCACTCACTCTGTCTATAAATCCTCACTGTGAGCGACATCGGTAATGACACTGACACATGCGCAGGGCGACTCATACACATGTACAGGCTACCGATAATCTATATCTGTGTACACACTGGCAATGTGTCCATATATAATAACTCACACATGATCACTCACCTAAATACACGTCACACTGTACTGTATATCATTGTAAGTCAGGGAAAGTATCTGGCCAGTCCCTACATGGAGTCACAGTAACATGGGAATTGCTCTGTATCCTTTCCCACCAGGTATCACACACCTCAGGCACCGCAGATAGATGGGTGACGTGCAGTAACGCCTATTGTGTATTATGTAATGTTGGGGTCACATTTTCCCTTGTGCCTTATTTTCCCATATATAAGCCAAACCTTGCCAGCTAATTCCCCCGGTGCCCATTAATGTGAATGCTTGGGGGAGGTTCTGTCTCTATAAGCCTATGAGCCAGCAGCCCTGAGCCCATGGATAAAGCATAGTGTGTGTATAACATGTGTGTGACAGCTGGTGGCAGAGGATACAGAGTAATGCTCATGTTACTGTGCCCCCGTGTAGGGACCTGCCAGAAGGGGGGAGATTTTCCTTTTATTAATATCTGTATCTGAATAACTGTAATAAGCAGCTCATCACATGCAGCATCATGATGAAACCCCTTATTATTGTTTATATAGTAACATTTTCTATTAAACACTTTTCCAATGTAACATTATAAAGTAAATTGGATGAAAATCCAACTATATTTAGTATCTCTGATACTGCTGGGGCCCAATATCTGCCCATACATGCCTGCCCTCCTGGAATTCACGGGAGGCTCCTGATTTTGTGGGTAACCCCCCCCCCGCGCACCTCCGGAAGAGTAGGCACTTCTCCCGCATTCTGCCCACTTCCTAGCGAAGTGGGCAGAATTGGGAGAATTTCCGCGGCAATCGTGGGTCCCCATGTAGGGGACATGGCTTAATGATGCGATTCTTCATGAATTGCATCATTTAGCCCTGCCCCCTATTTAAATTTATGCCAATCGTAACAATTTACTGCAATGGAGTGGGGCTTAATGACTTCAATTGACAGGCCCCGCCCCCATCGTAACTTACCTGCTTCTCCTCCCCAGGCATCTCCCTGGGAGGAGTAAACAAGGTAGGCAAGTATGCATCTGCCCCATACTAATGGGTGTTTTCCCTGATGTACCCTCCTTCCCCTCTCTACCTGGTCTCTGCTGGTCTCCATGTAATGCTCTCTCCTTGCTGCCCGATGTCTTCCTCTTCTCTACCAGGGATTCCTGTTGTCGCCATTTTCTCTTCCTGCTCCTCTTCCCGCTCCTCTTCTCTTGATAATCTTCAGGGCCTGGTATCTTCCTTTCCAGCTCAGATGCTCCCTTCCTGGCTGGCTCTGGTGTTGTCTCCCTGTTGTTCATCTTCCTGCTCCTCTTCCTTCCGGCCATTGTCACTGACTCCTGTGCTGGCTGCTGCTACTGCTCACTGGGCTCCGTCTTCTCCAGAAACGTCAGTTGGAAGATGTAACTGCCACTCACAACTTTGAAAGTAAACAACTCCGTTGTCATGACTACAGGTGCATGAGGCCAGGATGGGAATCCTGTCATGTGACCAGCTTGCTGCTCTCTCATATACACTATCAGGGGTATTCAATATGGGTGCGATAACATCGTTTTTGCATTAATATCGGAGGTATGATGTCATTATCGCAGGTTTTACTTTTACACCGTATTCAATTTCAAAGACTTATCGCAGTTTTGAAAAGTCTTTGATAAACAACGGGGATAACTTTTCACCATTGAATAGGTGTCGAAAAAAAGTGCAGAATTGGGGTTTAGGGGTGCAGGTTTAAAAAAAATAGCTGCACCCCTGGGAATGACATTTAAAAAAGAACTGTGTCAAAAAAAGTAAAAAAAAAATAGGGACAACCAAAAAAATTATTTTAAAAATTGGGGTGGAAAAAAAAAATGGGAAAAAATTATTTAACAATAGGGAAATAGGTTCAGGGCTATTCTGCAAGTATGCGGCAGGTGTTTTCTAGAATAGAATTATAGCGGCAGGTGCACAAATGCAGAATTTTTAAAAAATTACTATAGGGACTTAAAAATATGCTAGTACCCATTTTCATGTACCCCAAATTTGATGGGACCACTTAAAAAAATGAAAAAAATAACCGAAGTGCTCTTCTGCATCACTTATTCAATGTCGGGAAAAAAACACCTGCTGCGGCTATTTAAATCCCCGACTTTCAATTAAAGGCTAAAACGGGGGTACCCATAGTGTTCCCCCATGTTTTTACAACTTTAGGGGGGTCTTACAATTATTTTAAGGAAAAATTCGTAACTTTACGCAAATCCAACTTCGGAGTTTCCCGTTTTCGTTAATTTTATATTGAATACGGGGATAAGCGGGAGCGCACACCATACCTTAACGCAGAAAAAAACTCCGATATGAAACGTTAACTTCGACAGTGAAGTTTACGTTTCATATTGAATACCCCTCTATAACACAAACACATATATACTATTAGTGAGGATCTGTGTTTCATGGAGGGGTAGAGAAATGTGTGGAGGAATAGACTTTTATTTAGTGTATTTTGAAGATGAAGTCAATGTAACTTACACAAAATTTTTGCATTATTATAAGCAGATCCCATGTACATGTTCCTAAGTTTTTTTTAATCTATTTATAATTGCAGGAATTGTACATAGGTCAAAATGTACATACATTTATATGTTACCTGCATGGTAACTAATTCACCACAGTAATACAACAGAAGACAGGTCCCCAGGAGCAATCTGCTGGGTAGAAGAAGGCAATACTGTAACTGAGGACAACGTGACCACTTTTAAGTAAACATAGTGAAATATAAGACTGGTGACTTTTGTTTATATCAACATAGGTGAGGGGGAATTAGGGAGGTGAGAGGGCTGGATATGAGTGTACAGAGAGCCTGATTCATTACAGATCACTGTTGCGCTCGCGGCTGCCATTCTGCACGCAGATCTGCTGCAAAATTATGCTAATGAATGTAATCACAATGCCGTCGCAGGCCAACACTTCACCTTACTCACATCTGTAATACCTTGCAAGTCAGCAAAAATATCGGTACCATCAAGTAACATCGGAGCCTAACGCACAATTACACAAGTTCTGACCTTGCTCAGAAATTGCTAAACTTCCTGCACACAATGAGAACTCAGGCTGCCTATGCTATCGCAGTGGCTAATTTATGCACGCCCCTGTAACGGTGTTCAAATGCACCTGCGTATCGCCAACTACCCCCCTCGTCAACACCCACAAACAATCACTTCCTGTCAATCATTCTGCGATGACTCTGCGTGGTCATTGCGATTGCAGTGGTGCCTTCACGTACGCACACTGCGATACATGCGCAGTATACAACAATCGCCCGTCTGTGGGCCTGATTCAGAGCCAAATGCTCTGACCAGAGCGCTCGCTCTGAATCAGGGCCCTCCTCCATGAAAATGGAGAGGCCTCCTGGCCGCTCGCATAGCTGTGGGTGACCACCCACAGCATATGCGAGCGTCCATGATAATGGTCGCGATGGTCTTCACCATCATGACCACCGGGCTTGCGACGGAGACCCTGCGGTAGGGTGAATGACCCCCTGTGTACGCTGTCGCAATAGCGATCATTAATGAATCAGTCACAGAGACCCACCAATTAATAAGAGTAGAAGAGTAGTAGGGCATTAAAGCTTAGAAGAAGCTGCAAATGAGTCAGCAAACGTTTAAGTCCTACAGTGACAGTAGCAGGGGGGCGGGGGGCGGGGGGCTATTCTTATGGAGGCACCAAGAATGCTAAAGTTTTATGAAATTCACAACGGTCTAATGTAAGAGACTAGGCACATCTAATATGCTGTAAGGGAGTTTCTGACAAAAATGATGATGATAAATTGATCAATTAAAAATGTACATTTATTAGGTATTTAAATAATAAGCAGCATTAGGTCATAAATTGTTCTGGGAGTGATAGGAAAATAAGGGTTTGTCCTATTCTCCCTAATAAAAGAAGCTCCTCTCTATTATTTATGTGTTGGGTGAAAATATGGTGATCTCTCAATGATACATAGAAAATGACACAGAAATATAAGTAATGGGAAAATCAGAAGATTATTTATTACCAATTATTCATAGATGATGTATATCAATTCCCTATTACCGTGTACAGAAGTGCAATATCTGTATAAGTCTTTCAGGGATTTAGAAAATAGAAATGTATGAAATATCATACAGTCACTTTACATGAATAATTCCTGATATATGGTCACATAACACGTATTTTCTACAGGAATGACCAACAATCTGTATCACTCTTACACTGTTATTGTGTAATATCAGGGGTTTGTACATCACAGCATGGGGAGCTATATATCAGTGGTTTCCTTGCAGGATGGAGTGTGAGAAGCATGTGTATGAGTGTAATACATCAGCGTGATTATCAGCATGTGTTATAGCATGGGGAGCTATATATCAGTGGTTTCCTTGCAGGATGGAGTGTGAGAGGCATGTGTATGAATGTAATACATCAGCGTGATTATCAGCATGTGTTATAGCATGGGGAGCTATATATCAGTGGTTTCCTTGCAGGATGGAGTGTGAGAGGCATGTGTATGAATGTAATACATCAGCGTGATTATCAGCATGTGTTATAGCATGGGGTGCAATATATCAGTGGTTTCCTTGCAGGATGGAGTGTGAGAAGCATGTGTATGAGTGTAATACATCAGCGTGATTATCAGCATGTGTTATAGCATGGGGAGCAATATATCAGTGGTTTCCTTGCAGGATAGAGTGTGAGAGGCATGTGTATGAGTGTAATACATCAGCGTGATTATCAGCATGTGTTATAGCATGGGGAGCAATATGTCAGTGGTTTCCTTGCAGGATGGAGTGTGAGAGGCATGTGCATGAGTGTAATACATCAGCGTGATTATCAGCATGTGTTATAGCATGGGGAGCAATATATCAGTGGTTTCCTTGCAGGATGGAGTGTGAGAGGCATGTGTATGTGTAATACATCAGCGTGATTATCAGCATGTGTTATAGCATGGGGAGCAATATATCAGTGGTTTCCTTGCAGGATAGAGTGTGAGAGGCATGTGCATGAGTGTAATACATCAGCGTGATTATCAGCATGTGTTATAGCATGGGGAGCAATATATCAGTGGTTTCCTTGCAGGATGGAGTGTGAGAGGCATGTGTATGTGTAATACATCAGCGTGATTATCAGCATGTGTTATAGCATGGGGAGCAATATATCAGTGGTTTCCTTGCAGGATAGAGTGTGAGAGGCATGTGTATGAGTGTAATACATCAGCGTGATTATCAGCATGTGTTATAGCATGGGGAGCAATATATCAGTGGTTTCCTTGCAGGATGGAGTGTGAGAAGCATGTGTATGAGTGTAATACATCAGTGTGATTATCAGCATGTGTTATAGCATGGGGAGCAATATATCAGTGGTTTCCTTGCAGGATGGAGTGTGAGAGGCATGTGTATGAGTGTAATACATCAGCGTGATTATCAGCATGTGTTATAGCATGGGGAGCAATATATCAGTGGTTTCCTTGCAGGATGGAGTGTGAGAAGCATGTGCATGAGTGTAATACATCAGCGTGATTATCAGCATGTGTTATAACATTGGAGATCAAGGAGCCACTATAGGAATAAATTTATATGCACCAGGTGACCGGTCTATGCGGAGATTGCGGCCCAAATAACCACATGATGTCTATGCAATCTGTAACTGCACCTCCGTATATAGGGCCTATATATATGTATTTATAGGCTATTGGCACTGCAGCTGCGATTCTGTATGCAGCAGCTGTATGAATATATGCAAGTGTCGCAGCCGCCGGGATGTGTATTGATCCGCCACCAGCGTCTCTGCAAATCCAATCATCTGCGTACACAGCCGCAGCATTGGTCGCAGATCATTCGATGTTAGCAGTCCTGAGTAACTCTATAGTCTCACAGAATGGCCGCAGGAAATGAGACGCCAGAGCCATGTTTACTGCGTACAGTATCGCACACGCAGGATGTGACACCCCCTGATATTGTTGTGACACATCTGCATTTTTAGCCGACACTCCCCGTTACCACCCCCAAACGCTCCCTGACTGTCAATCACAATGAAAATAAATTCTTGCTGCGAGCAACTATGGTAATGTACCTTGACACATGTGCAGACAGACGATAATCGCTCAACTGCGCAAACATCGGCATAGCGTACAGCCAGGGGCGTTTTAAGAGAGGAGGGGGCCCGTGTGCAATCCTCATGCGGGGCCCCCTCCTCTCTCCCTGGTGGCTGGCAGCCGACTGACGTGGCTGGCCAGCCACCGGAGCATTAGTAGACTCTGGGCACTAGAGTGTGCCCGGAATCTACTGCGCATGATGCCGGAAAATGGCCGCGGCGCCCATTTTCCATTGTTCTGAGCATGCGCAATAGACTCCAGGCACACTCTAGTGCCCGGAATTTACTGCGCATGCGCAGAACCCCCGGAAAATGGCCGCAGCGGCCATTTTTCCGGTGTTCTGAGCAGCAGTGACACCCGACGTGGGACCTCGGACAGGTGAGTTTAAAAACAATATGGGTGCAGTGTGTGCGGTGCGGGGCCCCCCTGGACCCGGGGGCCCGTGTGCCCCACACACACTGCTCCCATTATAGATACACCACTGCGTACAGCTCTGAATCAGGCCCATAGGTGTTGTACCTTAGAAATGTTAGAAAGTACTTTGTCTTGCCCAGCGATATCTAGTGACCACTATGCTCCTTTGTGGTCTCAGTTGATGTAACAAGCGTGAGTGACACATAATTGGGACACTGAGCACAGGCCACGTGGTGCTAAGCTGCAGATGTATGAATCCGTGCCCTGGGGTCACTAGGCTGCAGGGGGAGCGGGAATCTCTGTCAGCTGATGTAGTTTGTCAGCTGTAGATTGTTGTCTTTACAACAGAGGAATTGTGATGACATTATTCCCAGGATGTGGCCCTGCCCCGGTGTCACTGTGCCCTCACCTCTGATTTGGCTGCAGCTCCCAGCTCTTTCCACTCCTCAATGACATGCAGCAGATCCATGTCCCCGGCTGCAGCCGCACCTTCCCGATCACATCATACTGCCAGAGACGGCTAAAGTCATACACCTGCATCACAGCCTCTGATTCCTGTATCTCTGACTGTAGCACCTGAAGTATATTAAAGAGAGTTACTACAATCTACACCAGTAACAGTATACATTATAAATCTGCTGCTAATGTGCATTACGCGATAGCCTTCTGCTGGAAGCGGCAGACTGAGGGCAACTGGGAAAAGCAGATCGCATAGGAGGGAGACACCACTACATGTCGCTGGACAGGTGAGTATTGGTTAATACCGATGGTATTATTCTAAGGGGCTTATGAAGCAATATTTGCAGAATATCTCCCGCAAATAGATGTTTTTGGGGATGCCTGCATATATTAAGGATCCCCCCCAATGTACCATGGAGGGTCCACAACAAATATCTTTGATAAATACCACAGTCACTCCATTGCCAACAGCAGGAGCAGCCCCCATAGGATTTTACAGGGGTTGCTAGGCTGTCAGACTTACCAAGCCCTGGAATGTGAAGCCCCGATAGCTAACGGCATGGCGTTAGCCCCTGTAGCTTATGG
The DNA here is from genome assembly GCA_031769625.1 of Taudactylus pleione. Classification (NCBI taxonomy): domain Eukaryota; kingdom Metazoa; phylum Chordata; class Amphibia; order Anura; family Myobatrachidae; genus Taudactylus; species Taudactylus pleione. Next base: position 5,036,602 of record JAUIMM010000534.1, on the reverse strand, counting down.
GCTACACTTCGCACAAGCACCTCTGGGACCCTCACCGGCAATGGCTGCCGAACATGTGTGGTCAACAGACCACGAAGTAGCGCTGTGGGCTCTCAAAAGAGGGGTGAAATTATCGCATTAGCACTTATTATACATCGCAGGGGTGGGCTCCTGTCCTTACATGTGTATTAGTACATTCAGGCAAAACTTAATTTCTTATTGCCGTAAATAGCAACAATAAGAAATTACAATTATCAAGTAAAAAAACCTGATGACTTATAAATATGTCCCTAAGTATTGATGTGAGCTGCAGCATAAAACAGTATATACTGCCGGTAACGATTTCTATTCATGGACCCCAAAGTTTGGCTAGAAACCATCTGTATGGAAAAAGGATTTAACTTAACATTCAAAATATGCATTCTGCAGATATGTCTTAGACCAGTGGTCTCCAACCGGTAGCTCGTGGTCTTAATTTTGGTAGCTCACCTAGCTGCAGTACTGCCGAGTAAACTTAGAGGAAGTGACCTCTGACGCGTGCTCCCCCTTGGTGTCGACACCATGGGTGGAGCCACAGGGAAGCAGGTCAGGTGATTGCCACAACCTGTACAGCAATCACCTGACTTGCATCCCTGTGGTTCTACCCACGGCGTCTACGCTGGGTGGGTGGGAGTGGGAGTGACTCCCACCCAGCCATGCCGGAAAATCACACAGCAGCCCTGCCTATACAGTATCTTTTGCTTCTCTACTGCACGTACCTCCTTGGAGCCGGTAGTTAACAGTGAAATGTGCCTGTGCTTAAATTTTATTTACAAGCTACAACAATATCACTGTATTAATGAAATGCATTGTTGTTTTCTTTGATTTTTTTCTTTTAATTTTCATTAAATGACCTTCAATTGTTCGGTTATTAGCCAGATTGTTTTTCTACAATTTTAGTAGTTCTTCAGGAGGTTTCATTTTACTAAAGTAGCTCACACCCCAATTAAGGTTGGCGACCACTGTCTAAATCTGGGTACACACGTAGAGATTTTCTGTCCAACCATCCAACTAGATGATTGGTTGGAATGAAAATCTGGTAAGGTACGATAGCAAATGACAATCAGCAATTTGCTCCCAAATGCCGGAAAATGGCCAAAAACTGTTGTTTGAACAAATTGTTTAGATCAAACATTTAACAAACTTGTCTGACGACCAGTTTCATCTGTTTTCTGGCATTTAGGGACAAATTGCTGATCATCATTTACTCCCATACGTTACCAGATTTTCATTCCAACCAATCACCTAGTTGGATGGTTGGACAGAAAATCTTTACGTGTGTACCCAGCTTAAAGCTGGGCATCCACTATACAATTTTCTGTCAGATATCTGTCCAATCTGGCTGGTTGGAATGAAAACCTGGTAATGTATGGGAGTACTCTGCGAGTGCTGCTGACTTTAATCCAGCCCTCTGACGTGAATGCTGATGAAGCCCATGAAACGGCGTTCAGACGCTCTGACATACCTGCATTCACACAACCACTCCCCCGTCAACACCCCTTGACGGCATCAAATGTCACTCAAGCTTGCTGGTCTTTAGTGTGTTACAAGTGATCGCTTCCCGATCGCTGTGATATGTTTGCGCACGCGCACTGCGTATTTTACGAATGCGCAGTACCTAAACATTGGCCGCTTGTGAACGGGTCAGAATCGGGCCCCCTGTTCGCAGGGTTACGTGCTATGGCTGCTGCACCTAACCTATGGCTGGAGGACCCGCACCTGACCTGTCCACCACCCTTGCTAATCAAGGGTGGTAGGTATACATACAGCTGCCTGGCCATCCGAAGTGCGGGGGGACGCAGTGTCTGGTGCTTCTGCGGCCAAGGATCCGGACACTAGCCGCAGTGGCTTCCCATGGTGCAGGCAGACTGCAGCAGCATGCAATCTACCTGTGAAGATCCATGAAGAATAAAAGAAAAATAAAAGAAAACTAAAAAAGACTGGTGACAGCCCTTACTAGCACTCAGCCCTCTCGGGCACCAATTCCAGTGGGGTATAGAGAGGGAGGAGTCAGATTCAATTCATCGCCCGTCTGTACCCAAGTGTATACTCCAGTGTTCCCTAGTGGATGAAGAGGAAAACTGCTGAAATTATTTTCATGAAAACTGCATCATTTTGTAATGAAAACTCCTAAAAATAACCTGCACTTTGTTTCATCTTGATCCGTCAAGTTAAAGCTGAGCAATAACAAAACAAAATGTATTGACATCATCAATGCAAGAGATCGGTGTGCCACCATGCGCGCGGCCAGTAAGGGGTGGGTGGAAGAGGTGCTTTGTGCCCGTGTTCAATTGTACAGGATAGTCTACATAGCAGTCTGTGCACAGGGCACACAGTGACATTGGTGTGAGTGGTGGGTAAAGGAGCTGCTGCCACCACTCTGTATAGTGCTGCTGGTCATGTGGGTCACTCCTGCGACAGGGCCCCTATGCAAAGCAATATAACTAGAATACCTCATATAAAAATAATGTCAGAAGCAATTTAATTGTGGGTGAAGCATCAGGCAACAGCTAGTATGAAATAAAGTTATATGTGCACAAATGAGGGGATTGTGTCTTACTTATAATATTTATTCAGGGAGAAGACAAAAATATATTATAAAAGTGTTGGGATTACAAAGTCCTGTTCCCCCCCAAAGTAGGAAAACGTAGATTAGATTGTGAATGGATATGTATGATGTATTTCTATACCATCAACATAATAAGCACCAAAAGTACCGTATATACTCGAGTATAAGCCGACCCGAATATAAGCCGAGGTACCTACTTTTACCCCAAAAAACTGGGAAAATTTATTGACTCGAGTATAAGCCTAGTGTGGGAAATGGCAGCAGCTGGTAGTGCCCCCAGTAGTAATTCCCCCTGGTTGTGCCGCCAGTAGTAATCCCTCCTGGTAGTGCCCCCAGTGGTAATCCCCCCTTTCAGTGCCTCCAGTAGTAATCCCTCCCTGGTAGTACCCCCAGTGGTAATCCCCCACTGGTAGTGCCCCCTGTAGTAATCCTCCCCTGGTAGTTCCCCCAGTGGTAATCCCCCCCTGTAGTAATCCCCCCCTGGTAGTGCCCCCTGTAGTAATCCCCCCCCCCTGGTAGTTCCCCCAGTGGTAATCCCCCCTTTTAGTGCCCCCTGTAATAATCCCCCCTGTAGTAATCCCCCCCTGGTAGTTCCCCCAGTGGTAATCCCCCCTTTTAGTGCCCCCTGTAGTAATCGCCCCCTGATAATGCCCCCTGGTAGTGCCCCCTGTAGTCCCCCCCTCAGTAGAGGGAGACGTGACAAGAATAAAAAAAAAAAATCACTTACCTGAAACTCCCGCTCCTGGTCCCGCCGCTGTCCGCTCCTCCGGCCGCTTTGCATGGGAGAGACGTTGTCATGACGACGTGTCTCCCATCACCCACTGCGGGAGCCGGAAGATGGCTCCAGCAGTGGGAGCAGCAGCAGCCGCTGAGAGTCTGACAGACTCTCAGCGGCTACTGATTACACCAAACACGCAGCTGCCGGCTCCGGCGGCTGTGTGTTTGGCAGTGTGTAGCGCTGACCGAACTCCGTCCGGTCAGCGCTACACTTGACTCGAGTATAAGCCGAGGGGGTACTTTTTCAGCACATTTTTTGTGCTGAAAAACTCGGCTTATACTCGAGTATATACGGTAATAGTTTCTATCCCTTATTGCAGGGATATCAGTTGTATGTTCAGTATTTGCAATAAAATACACTACACACTAATATGGATTACAGAAAAAAAATATTCCCTCCAGTATACTGCAGCAATGTCAACAAAAAATACTTAAATCCTACATGATAATAGAGATTCAGAGGTATTAGTTACATACATTTGCAAATATATGAATAAGCGCCAGGCCATCGTCAAGGCTCCTCTATACTCGCCTCCCTAACATTAAAGCAGTGGTCAGGGAACAGGGGTAAATTACCCCACATGGGGTAAAAATGAAATTCCTGGGGGTAATGGACGGACAGCCGGGCATGCATATGAATCATTCTATAATATAGAATGATTCATATGCATGCCCCGCTGTGCCGCAGGGAGGCTCTAAGCCAGACGCCCGCTGAGATGTTATTACCAGCGGGCGCCTGGCTCCTTCCCAGCAGCGCCGCGTTAGCCGAAGGCTGGAGTTCTCTTCTGAACTCCAGCTTCCGGCTCTCTCCATGCGCACTATGGGAGAGACGTCATGACGTGTCTCCCATAATTCCGAGGAGCAGCCGGGCGGACAGGACGGGTGCGGATGCAGGAGCGGGGATTAAGGTAAGTGTTTTTTTTGTACAAGCGGCACTACAGGGGCATTATATGGGGGCACTACTACAGGGGCATTATATGGGGCACTACTACAGGGGCATTATAAGGGGGCACTACTACAGGGGCATAACTATGGGGGCATTATGTGGGGGCACTACTACAGGGGCATAACTATGGGGCCACTACTACAGGGGCATTATATGGGGGCACTACTATATGATTTCCTTCATTTCAAATCAAGGGGGTAACGTCAGCGTATCTAAATATATTTTTGGGTAAAAGGTAAAAAGTTCCATGACCCCTGCATTAAGGGGTTCACGTCCGAGAAGCAAGTTGGTACCCCAAAAAATTCCAGCCAAGGACCATCCCCAGGGCATCACACGAAAAGGGGAAAAAAGGTGATAGTGAAGTGTAAAGAATAGATGTGTAAGGATAAATCAATGTGTTAATGAAATGAGAAAGAATTAAAATGACATAAATAACAAACAATTAGAAAAGTGATAAAACAATATCTATGTGAATTAAGTGGTGATGCCCTGAAAAAGGTCCAGCCAGAACAACTCTGGGGGCCCCACTCCCAAACGCTCACCCCAAAATAATTATTGCTCCATAATAGTAGCATCCACTCTGGGTCATATAATTACAAATTAGTGTACTGCATAATAACAGCACATGTATAAGCTGAGAACTAACTTACCTTGGAGGTATCCCAGAAACCTCCACATGGCACTATAAGGACCAGCACATCCTCCCAATGCTGGCTCCCTTCATGCCTCTCAAGACTGCAAACAAAAAGTATGGTGGTCGCTCATATCAGCTTAATGACATAGCACAGGTGCTTGTAAAGGGCGGGGTTTATCTTTACACATCTATTCTTTACACTTCACTATCACCCTTTTTCCCCTTTTCGTGCGATACCCTGGGGATGGTCCTTGGCTGGAAATTTTTGGGGTACCTCGCTTCTCGGACGTGAACCCCTTAATGTTAGGGGCGCCAGTATAGTGGGGTCGTGATGATGGCCTGGCGCTTATTCATATATTTGCAAATGTATGTAACTAATACCTCTGAATCTCTATTATCATGTAGGATTTAAGTATTTTTTGTTGACATTGCTGCAGTGAATCTTTTTTTTTCTGTGGTTCAGTGTAAAACCCGCCCTTTACAAGCACCTGTGCTATGTCATTAAGCTGATATGAGTGACCACCATACTTTTTGTTTACAGTACACTAATATGGATTGTCTGTGCTTGGCAGAGTGATCTCGCGACTAGCTACACACAGTAATCATTGCTGATGGTGTGAGCATACACATGCTAAGCACATTGTGTCTCTGGTCTGTAGCTGAGGTTCCCAAACGCGGTCCTCAAGGCTCCCCAACAGTTCAGGTTTTAGAGATATGCATGGTTGAGCACACGTGGCTTAATTAGTACCTCAGTCAATTTGATTTAACCACCTGTGCTCAACCAAGGATATCTCTAAAACCTAAACTCTTGGGGATCCTTGCCAACTGTGTTTGGGAACCTCTGCTGTAGTTGAATCCTAAACACAAGTATCCCTTCTCCTACTGTAGAGACTCTTTCCCCCTCAGGTCATGTACATTCATAAAAACATTTCAATGCATTTGAACAAAGGCCTGGGAACAGCAGTGCACAGCTAACACCAATGCACGTTTTTCTATGACCGCTTTATCAAGACAACCTAACTACCTGTCAGATCTGCCTTTAATTCTCATCCAGTAATCAGCGGTCAGCCAAACCCAAAACCCCCATAGCACATTTGTGTCACAAAGTGTGATGTATACCGGCTCCAGCAGCCAATCACGCTTCAACTCGCGTCATTGTTTGTGTACCCAATCAGAGGGGAATGTTGGCAACACACCCCTCATTCATACGGCAGTGTCCATTTGTTTACTATTGTTATACCGATCTATGCTGTGAATATGGTTACCCCCACTTCTGAAAGTATAGGAGATTTACTAATCAAGTAGTCATTCCAATGTAATCATATAGGAATAAGAAACTTAATTTGTTCCACATATGTGTGACAGTCGCCTATGCGCCCTCTATTGGAGGGGATAAAGCCAATAAGAATGTAATTAATTACTCATAATAGGTATAAACATCTCATACTTCTGAGATTATACAAGTAGTAGTAAAACTGATGACCTCAAGGATTCAGTCATATACAGTAATTAAAAAAACTAGGAAAAAATCTATTTGGATAACATGTACATAGCAAGAGAAATACCAAATTAAAATTAATTTAATAAGTGTAATGAGTACAGTTCATCAATGTATAACTAATGTGCAGAAATAGTGCTACAAAATGAAGGTGTATGTGTACACCTAGTATATGAAGTACTGGTTCAATGTGTTTAAAAGGATGAAATTTGATATTCTAAAGGTGAACGAAAATATTTTGCGTGAATCAAAGCGTACCTAAAAAAACATAATTCTGTGTAGTGTTATTGGTAAAGTGAAAGATTTGTAGAAAATCAAATATAGGATGTGTGTACTCGTGAAAATCCTAATATGAGATATAAATATTACATCCCATGGTGTAAGTGGTTATTAAGAAAGGAGAGGGTTTTGTTCCAAAATGTGGTGTCTCAGAAACGACTAAGGGGTATATTTACTAAAGTGCGGGATTATAGAAGTGGAGATGTTGCCCATAGCAACCAATCAGATTCTAGCTATTATCTTCTAGAAGGTGCTAGATAAATGTTAAGTAGAATCTGATTGGTTGCTATGGGTATCTCCACTTCTAAAAACCTGAACTTTAGTAACTATATTCTCCTCGTTAAGGCCTAAAGGGGATAGGGAGTTCATCAAGAATATCCACCATGGCTCATGTTGTAATAATTCCCTATCTATATTGCCTCCTCTGATCCCTAAATGAATTATTTCTGAACCAAAGGTTGTAAGTCCCTTGGGGTTAGAATGAAGAAACCTAAGAAAATATCTGGCCACTGGAGTTTGGGTTTTCACATTTTGGTGATCCCTCCTGGAATTCCTGATATTCCCTTTGTCAGGGGTGTACAATAAGCGTCCCTCCAGCTGTTGCAGAACTACACATCCCAGCATGTCCTGACACAGTTTTGCTATTAGTGAATGGTAAAACTGTGGCATGGCATGGTGGGATGTGGAGTTCCATAACATCTGGAGGGCCGCATGTTGAATGACTCGGCCCTATGTGCTTCAAAATTATTTTCTTTAGGGGTTTATTTTTATTGCAGGAACATATCACACAATAAATTATACCTGGTGTATTAAAATCGATATGATCTTCAATGCACCACATTGTCATATTTGTCAGAATACAATTTCTTTTGTAACATATAAGAACACGCTTTTCATATACCACATTTTGTGGATCCTTTACTAACATACAGTGGATTTCTAATACTCTCCAAATGACCAGACTAGAATGTCTTACAGATTATTTTGACCTCCTCCAATTTATGGGCATCCTGTCCCCCAGGACCTCTGCTAGATCAGTATCTGTTCGTAGTACAATCATGTTTGGATAAGATAGTTTGAATTTCACACTACTCATGGCAGAATGTCCCAATAAAGCTGAGGCATTCATCTTTGGTTTCCTTGATTTTTGGTGTAAATTATTCATCTCTATTGTACGCTTTCATTTCCTTTTTATGCTTTCTTGATGATTCTGTTGCAATATCCCCAAGACCGGAGTCTGCCTCCTAATTATTCCGCCCGTTGATTAAAGGTAGTTTCTTCAGCAGAATTATGTCTAATCTGGAAATATTGCCCTTTAGGTAGACCTTTTAGTATGGGTGGAAAGTGAGATCTCTCAAAACGGAGAATGCTGTTAGTGGAAGTCTTTTTACGAAGACGGTCTAATGAGATGTGTCCTGTTTCTCCAACAGTCAGAGTTACAGTACGTCCAGAGAATTGATCTTGTGTTGGCTGGCTTCATAGGTAAGTTTGAGGTTCATTTTACTCATTTAGAGTTTATTTATGAACTCCTCAAATATACATATCTCTTCTTCCCATAAAATGAGGATATAGTCAAGGTACTCAGTCAAAGTAATGTGGTCAGTGTATTCCTCCATGCTCTCATGGAAAACCATCTCCTTCTCCAACCATCCCCATCGCTGTGCCCCTTACCTAGAGGTAGAAGTTACATACAATTCTATGTAGTTTTAGAAGATCATTCAATTCAGTATAACAGTCGATCCTTAAAAAATATTTGACTGAATTGATTCCATACTCATGATCTATGCTAGTGTACATCACATCACTAGTTATAAGCCATGTGTCAGTATTTAGGTGATGTCTTGGATCTTACGGAGAATATCTAATGTGTCTCAACATACGATCGTAAAGTACGTATTTTCTGAGATGAAAATCCCAAAATTTCAGGCATTTTCTATCAAACTGCCCATCCCGGAGACTAAAGGTCTCCCTGGTAGGTTACTCTCATTCTTTTAGATTTTTGGTAGAAGATACTGTACAGTGTCAGTATTTTGGGATTACTGACTTTCAGGTAATCATGATCAGACTTAGCGATTATACTTTCTTGTTTTGCTCGATCAATGATTGTGTTGTTGGCGCGCCAGTTGAAATATTTGTGTCTGGGCCGGAGGACCTAATTCCCCCCATTTGTCTGAAGGTTTTATAATTGCGTCTCTCTCAAGGCCTTATTGTCAGTTTTATTATAATTCAATCCATGCTTTGGGATGTCCTTGTTCTTTTGTGGATCTAGTAAGTCGAGATCTAGATAAACTAAGACTTTTACCTGGGGACAGATTGCATAAGGTGTAAAGGTCGATTTATTTTTCAATGGGGTATGTGTAATATTAGATGTCAATAGTATTGTGTCTGGTGTATGTATCTGTGAGTATATCGTTGTAAGTTGTGATGTTGGTTGTACCAGTTCCGTTTAGAAAGAATTTCTGTCTTCTGCGGTAAAGTTAGATATTGGTAAGTGCTTATGGGATCATCAGGTGTGTCATTACCAGGCATTGTTCTTTCCTAGCAAATAATATTTTTAGGAATAATTTTTTTGCAAAAAGGTGAACATCTTTTTCATATTCAAATCTATTAAACGACTGCGTAGGTGAGAAGGATAGACCTCTGCTGAGGATCTTAATTTGTATCGGAGTTCTCTCTGTGAGATCTATTATCCTAAGGTAGTCTTCCTGTATTATCTCCTGTGTTGACTGTGATCTCACGTTTCCTCCCTCCATCCTGTGGCTCCTCTCTTACCCCTTCCTCTAATCCTCTTGTATTTCACCCTCCCAATGTCTCGTGCAGCTGAATCCTCGAGCTGTGTGAAAAAAAACATATGGTGTGAAAAGGCGCTGGATATATAGATTGAATATATAAAGAACCTTAACTTAATTGAAATTCTGGATTTCTGGCTCAAGATGAATTGGTAGCGTTCATATCAATTTGATATTCTCCATATACCATATGAAACAGAAAAAACATAACAAACAAATATTCTAGATAATCTGTTTTCAGATATGAATACAAATTTATGTGGAACACTATATAGGGTCTGATTTACGAATGCACCCCAACTTACAACATAGCAAGATGGGGGCAATACGATCAAGGTATCTTTACTTTTCTCTTTTCAAGAAGTATACATAGAGACACAATGACATACCCGACTTACAATCATGCAAGTAGGGGATCTACAGGTAAAGGAATCTTTGCTTTCCTTGAAAATCTATTTTTCCTTAGTGATGAATAAATGCAAGCAAAATGGGTGCGTACCCCACTTACAGGTAGAATGTATAAATATAAAATGTAAGAAGTAAAATAAATTAATTTTGGGACATTGCTGCTACATTCTTTGTAGGGGACTTCCTCTCTTTATGGTCCCTTGGATTTCCGGACTCCAAGCTCCATTTGAGAGAGCAGGTCGTTGACAACTTGATTAATTTATTTTACTTCTTTCATTTTATATTAAATATTACAGTTTCTACATAAGAGTTAATTTCCTCTGTTTTAGGTATGGGAGGATGAAACAATAGATGTCTCATGTTGATGAACACACTTCAGAATGTCGAAAGAAACCCTAATGTGCTTCAGTAAATTTTTTCTACCTGTAAGTGGGGTACGCACCCATTTTGCTTGCATTTATTCATCACTAAGAAAAAATAGAGATTTTCAAGGAAAGCAAAAGATACCTTTACCTGTAGATCCCCTACTTGCATGATTGTAAGTTGGGTAAGTTATTGTGTCTCTATGTATACTTCTTGAAAAGAGAAAAGTAAAGCTACCTTGATAGGATTGCCCCCATCTTGCTATGTTGTAAGTTGGGGTGCGTTTGTACATCAGACCCTATATAGTGTTCCACATAAATTTGTATTCATATCTGAAAACAGATTATCTAGAATATTTGTTCTTTATGTTTTTTCGGTTTCATATGGTATATGGAGAATATCAAATTGATATGAACGCTACCAATTCATCTTGAGCCATAAATCCAGAATTTCAATTAAGTTAAGGTTCTTTTTATATTCATTCTATATATTTTCACGGATTGTATATCCAGCGGCTTTTCACACCATACGTTTTTTTTCACACATTTCGAGTAAAAGTGGGGTGATGCTTTTTTTTGTGTTTTGGTGGTGGATAGGCTGCAGGTTTTACGCTACTTGTAAAAAAGGATATTTATATTTTCAAATCCTCAAGCTGGCAGGGTCCTGGGTTTGGGTTAAGTAGTGGGTTGAATCACTGCTGCAGCGGCAGCCTTGTAACTTTAGGGAGATTCTGAAGTGGTGCCGGGTCACGGCGGGGTAACACAATAACATTTGCAGACCGCAGCGCACTGCGAAGATTAGTTCATATATCAATAACACAAAATGATTGGCTTTTTGTGCTGTGACCTTAACAAAAGGGTAGGGGTAAGGCAAATCACTGCCCAACTGAAGGGACCCATTGTGATCTATGTTGCCAAAATGCAAGGAATATGACCTTGTCCAGTACAATTCTAGGTCCACAGCAGCAAAACCAATCAGGGACCAATATCTGGTGCCTAAGCAGATGGTATAAACTTGATTTTGGTACCAGATCAAAACTACCAAAGTTACATTGCTGAGTTGATATGGTACCAAATAACCGATGCTAAGATGATAGAAGCCCATTTGTTCACATGCTAGAATGGTGGAGTCATAATTATGTCCTTTATGTGGGAGCTGTGTTTACAACAATGATACCACAGGTATATTCCAGATTGTTCATTGTACACGACTCCTATTCAGAAGTGACTTACGTGTTACTCATGAAGGCCACATGCATCCTCACGCCAGATGTTCCTTACCACCTCTTTAGGTGCCACAATAGGAACAGTAATATAATGACACAATGAAAGTGATGAGAAGAATTTGGCTAGTTTACAGATTTCCCCTGTTGTCCTAACTCTGGGAAATCTGGTGCCAGCTTGGCTTTTATTCTATGTATATTTCTACCAAATGACAATACACACCATGCAGAAAGTACACTGCTCAGATGGAATAGAGATTATCAGTGCGACTCCTACTTTATTCAATGTCACAATGTACTGAGAGAAGTGTACACACTGTTGGATTTATAGGTTGCTTAGCAAGTTTAAAAAAAACAAGTTGAAACAGAACATTGTGAAATGTATGCGTTTAATGAAAATGTAAGACTCACACTGCAACATACTGTTACAGTCCTCCAAAATTAGCAAAATGAATAGTTACCCCACATCTTCAGGTAAACCATCAGTATAGCTGACCAGCTTGAAATCCCACAACTTTTGCAGTCTTTATATAAAAAATTATGGGGGGGGGGGGGGGGGGAGAAATCATTATAAATGATCATTATATTGCAGTGTTTAAATGACATCTGCATACTCAGTATTCTGTGATTAGCATGTTAGGGTGACAATTGCTAGTGGGAGGATATACTGATCCTTTACATAACATGTAAGTCCCTGAGGTATATGTTGTATGGCACATAAAAAGGTACCCTAACTGGAATACACAATAAAAAATATTACAGGGATGTAGATTGTTAATAAGGCCGTCATCGTTAGTTTGCAAAAATTTCTCCCATGGGTATCCAGATGTTTTTACACTGTGTGGCCTGGTACAGGAACTCTTCACCTGCTCCTTGTTGGGGATCCTCCCAGTCTCTGGTAAGCCCATAGTTCACCCATGTCCGCTTACAGTTCTCAGCAGACGACCACTCCACAAACTTAGATCCCTGTTGAAAGATCAGAGAGTGGTGCAATTTCAGACAACTGTCACCTACATTTTGTAATCTGTTTCCTACACACTGTGGGGGAAGCCGTTTAGTGGGATGGTCCAATATTTCATGAGATCGCAGCCCAGTCACGTGGAAACCAGTGACATCACTGAGGCACTTCATCATGACCAATAGTCATGAGGACCTGTTCCCAGTATACAGATAGGCTGCTTTCACAGGAATGTTTGCCCAGCCCACTAAATGACAGCCTACACAGTACACTGTGTGCAGGTGTTGGGTGCACTTCAATCACAGACCGTTCAGTAATTGCAACCCTGTGCTTCACCTCACATGTCCCCCATCCTGCTGATCACATCAGTAACATATTCTGGTAATGTTTCATCAAAAGACAAATTCTGCTGCTATCTGAGGCAGAAAACACTTACATATGATTTAAAGGCAGAAAACGCTTACATATGATTTATGCCCAGAATCAGGAATGTTCCATATACACGCTAGCCATTGAATGAAGACAGAGGAGTCATGTCTGGCGTGGGGTGGGGTAGTGGGGTATGAAAAGTCCACATTCAGAATGTGGACATGGACTTCAGGTCGACAATTATGATGTCGCCATTCATTAAATGTTGACATGTTGATTTTGTCGACATTTAACATGTCGACACCAGAATGTTTACACAGTTATTTGCTTATTATATCCTAACCCTAAAAAAACCATGGTGAATGTCGAACATGTAGAGGATGTTAACAGTTGAAATTTTTGAATGTCGACCTAAATTCCAGGTCAACATTCTGACCGGATTCCCTGGAGTGAAGGCACAATTGGCAAAAACATGAAAAAGTGGAGAGAGAGTTGGGAGGAGATCATACACTTTATTGGTATGATCCCAAACGGACAATGAAAGGGCCACAACTAGGTGGGTTTTTGAAACACTGGGGATGGCATGGGGGGAGGGGCACTGAACAGAAGAGAGAGAAGGCAGTTTGATAGTGTCCACTTCTACAGAGACCCACACTTTAGATGGAGGGGCTGTATTCCACCGGACACCGGGAAGGCTGTGCTGCTTGATAATCCCTTCTGAAATCTGCAATGTCTAACCTGCCACCTTTGGAAAGATTTGGTAGATTTTTTTTAGATGGATTCTTGGATGTATTTTGGTCTATTACATGCTGAAAGAATTTAAAAGATTGGGGAGGTACCCATATGGGAAAGGCTTGAAGAAGGTATAGAAGCCTGGGAAGGATATACATATTAATATAATGCATCCAACCCAAGAAACAAATAGATCCATTTATATGTACTGTAGATTTTACAGTAATTTTAGGCAACATATCTTTGCCATCTGTTTATTATTCGTCTCTTACTTACGTCCTATGAGTCATGTAGGTACCAATATTTGACACATTTATTGTAGTAGAATGTTATTGAATCAAGATGGGTACAAAACGGTTTGATTCATTGCCACATCCTGACCATATAGTATATAAAGTGATTGCCTAGCTATCTTACCTGCTCAGATCCAAAGTACCACATGGCTTGCACGTCCTGGTGTTCCACTAGATATTTGGCTATGTGGTCACGTCCCCCAGAAAGGATATTCACCACTCCTCCTGGAAGGTCCGATGTGTCAAATACCTTTACAAACATAAAAATGGGTATCTAATACCAATATAGTTTGATAGTAAATGCAGATGTCAGAGGACCATACTGATCATGTATCAGATTTCTAGCTGTAAAAAGGAGAAGATTCATTTATTTTGGGGAAGAGAAGAACATAAACACCCTGATAACTATCAAATGTCTCTGAGAATCTGCTATTGCTATGCTGTGTCTTACTCATATTCATTATATGTTCACTGTGTTAATGCTGTATTTATTGTACTGTATCTATAGAAAATGAACATACCCTGACAAGATCCTGACCTTTTGTCACATTACAGCCCGGAAAATAAAATAAATTAAACCAACCTTTTTTTTCATATTTATTTAAACATTTTGCCATAAAACATTGAACTAATGAAGAAAAAAAAGTTGACAGTTCTGAAAAACTAATAAAAAAAATGAAAATCTAGAATAACAGTGTTGGAAAAGTGATTAGTCCCCTGATTTAATACTTTGTATGGCCACCCTTTGCTGCAATTACAGCCATCATTGGGTCTGGATCTGTCTCTACCAGCTTTCAGCATCTAGATTGGGGAACATCTGCCCGTTCTTCTTGGCAATTGTTCACGTTCAGTCACATTTTCGTGATGAGAGGCAATGGTCTGCTCTCTACTAGTCTATCAGAGATTTTCTATCTGATTAAGGTCATGGCTCTAACTTGACCACTCAAGGACACTCACTCACCGTCCTATCCTTTTCTTTGTGATATGCATAGGGTCGTTTTTGCATTGGAAAGTAAACAAGCTGTCTAGCAGGGGGTGGAGGTTTTTTTCTTTAAGAATTTGGGTGTACAGATGGGTCCTTAAACATTTTTGCTGCAGTCGTGTCAAAAAGCTCCTCTAGGCACACGAGGTGTCGAGACTCTGCTAGCGCCGAGGGTCTTTGTTTGCCGAAAATGTGCCTAAGTCGCAATGCGATGCGACTAGGCCGCACCAGCAGACTATGTTGATTAATTTGATATGTGGCACTTATAGTATAGTATATCTGTGTGCCACTGATGGCGGGTACACAGTGGCAGATATATTGGCCGATCAATTGATCAGCCAATATATATTGTACCCATGGGCCAGTGTGTACCAGTGATATGTCAGTAAACAATGTCATTCACAGACATATCGCATCGGCTGTGTTGCACAGCCGATGCCCAATATATCTGCTGGCTGCCCGTACACTTGCAGCAGAGGCCGCAAGGAGGGGGGGGGGGGGGACACACTCCCCGGCCAGCGGGACCCACGGCCAGATGACAGATGATGGTTGTTCAATGTTTATGAAAAACCATCATCTGCAGATCACTCGATCTGCAGATATATCGGTTTGGTGTGAACCCAGCTTGAGTCTCTGAATCTGTATATGAAGAGCTACAATGTAGTGGCCGCAGCTTTATTAAATCCAAGTTCCGTTGTGCTTCATATACAGGCTCAGGTGCACAGAGATATACAGGTGTCACATATCACATTCATCAGCACAGTCACTTTTTAAAAGGGTTGGAAATAAGGAGAATCCCTTGGTTGATTCCTTAGAGTTTGTAATAAAATCCATAAATAAAGACAGAACCATATTATTGGGATAGGTGAAGGGTGGCAGGAAAGCATGTGACGTAGTTCCATAAGGATTTAAACAATGTGATCTGGTTTTCACATAAATCACCATTGCTGAGACAGGGTACAACATGACATGGGCTACTCATGTCTGGTCTATAAAGAACAAGGTGCTTATAACCTGTTGTGTGCATGTAGTATTTTGTCTATAGAGCAATCTGAGGAACGGAAATGCCCACATTAAAAAATCTGTAGCAGGTAAGGGGTCTTGAAAAATCTTAAACCCTCCTTTGCATTTATACAGATATGCTTGTATGACATAGCAAGTAAGAGGAGCTATGGGGGAATTGCCCAACCTATAAATGTCCTGCCTGGGGAACAATCTGATTGGGGTTATGATCCATAGTTCTAAGTTCTCAGATACACAATTCCGCAAACTGTTTTTCTTTTAATTTATTGCATAATATTACTGTACTGTATGTAACATGATATTATTTTATATATACATTAAGCATTAATTTATTAAAGATCTGTCTGAGTTTTTAATCAAATTCATGTGCCAACTATATATAACCCATACTATGTGTTCCCCCTGCTATGCTGTCCCTAGACCATTAAAGCCTTGTGCTGGTAACAATGTTGAATGTCCCCCCTTGAAAGAATAAGCTGCTGTCTGCCTGATTTGCTGCTGCTACCAGTAGCTTACGCTTTGAGCGCTAGTGCCATTGTGATTACTTTCACTTGCCGGGATAGGCCAGGTAGCCGTCAATGTGAGGGTTTTAAACCCACTTGCAGCTTGGCTTCTCACCCTCTAAATGGCCAGCTATTGCATAGGGTTACTTGGTGGTCAAAATCTCCAGAGGATATTACATTCTGGCCTAAAACTTTCTGATCTAAGTGTAGGAAGCCCAAAGCAATGATGCTGACGAGCTATTTCCAATGCAGCTAGTGACACTATAAACACATGGAACCACCTCTGCCATCTCCATGTGCTCATCTGTAATCTTGTACCATCAATGCACAATAGTTTAAAGAAGCATACTAACAAAAACAAAAACTCTACATATGCGAATTATCACAGTTCCATATAGTGGGCCTGATTCAGCATGGAGCGCTATTGCGATAGCATACGCAGATGGCAGATTGTTGCGTACTACGTAAACGTATGCAGAACAGTGCGCAATTTAGCTTTGCGATCACACTGTGATCGCTCAGGCAGATACAAAGCCATTGCAGATGAAGAGACGGGACGTCAGCGTCTAGGGGTGGTGACGGGGGAGTGGTCGGAGAAACGCAGGCGTGCCTTTCCGTTTGAACGTTGTTGCATGGGCGTGCATAAATTAGCTACTGCGATGGCATAGGCAGCTTAAATGCTCACTGCGTGCGACGAGGTTAGCAAATTGTGGGTAAGGTCAGACCTGTTGTAATTGTGCGTGAGGAGCCGATGTTACTTGAGGTTACCGATGTACACGCAGGATTGCAAGGTATTACGGATGTGCGAAAGCGGTAGTGTGCGTCTTTATCCTGGCTTTGGTCATCTCTGTAATGGCTTTGCGATTGCAGTCATTAGCATATTTTCGCAGCAGACCTGCATGCGTAATCGCAGCCGCGATCGCAATAGCGATCCGCAGTGAATCAGGCCCAGTGTTTTATTTAGTTTAAAGTCTCCAACAGATTCTTTCAGTGAATACTGGTGTCGGCATTCTGGTGATGACATAGTTACTGTAGACCTAATGTATGTAATCCTATGTAACTAAATGCACTACCACTGCGAGAGGTAGGTTCCCTGTTCCAGGAATACAGTTCGTGAATATACCCATTTGAATGAGGCATAAGAAGCTAAGGTGCAGGTCTCCTTTGTGTGATCCATGAGCATTCCCAATTTGACCAAAATGCAATCTACGCCTGTGCCTGGTCTGTACTCCTGCTCACTTACAGTAGATGACAATAATGACTCGCTTTCAACAACAACAACATTGTCTTTTACCTGGTAAAAGTCCAGCGCTGGCAGAGGGAACTTTTCACTAGGGATCATGATCACAACATTTCCACGGACAATTGCTGGGGCAAAGAGGCTGACGAAGCTTAGGAGAGGATTTTCATCTGGACATGCGATTCCTACTACACCGACGGGTTCTCGAATTAGCACCGTGGCTCCATAAAGCAAAGTTTCCTTCAAAAGACACACACACACACCATAAATCCAATTATTTATCATGTAAGCTGCCAGCTTATTTCCTACAGACTCCATTACACAAAAAAGAAAAAAACAACTGCAATGTCTGGAGCTTCTGTTCTGCAATGGATCTAGAAAAAAAACAACATTCTAGAAGGGAGTGGTATGACTAGTTGACATTCAGAAGGTCGACAGTCAATATTGACACTGAAATTTCGACATGTTCTGAACGTCGACAGTCACAATGTCAACATGGACGTTAGGTTGTCAACCAATATGTCGACATACATTTAGGTTGACATGGTTATGTCAACACCAGAATGTTGATACATGGATTTTTGATTATTTTAGCCTATACCCTAAACCTAACCTCTAACTTCATCAACCAACAAAAAACATATGTCGACATTCTTGTATCAACATGTTAAATGTTGACATTCTGAATGTGTCGACATTTTAACCACATTGACCTAATTGTATGTTGACATATTGGTGACAGGGGAGGAATAATAAAAGCATAGACAAAATTGTAGCCCACGACAAAAGTGCTAACCTGTACATTGCCGCCATATTTGTCACAGTATGCTCCCCAATAGAAGAGCCGCTGAACGCTGAGGTCCACTTCTTGCAAGCACTGCTCTTTGGTCTGCCCAGTCAATGTGTTCAACCTTTGGGCCACTTCATCTCTCCTCAGCTCCAGGTTTTCTGCCATGTAGTACACAATCTGGGCTCGGTTATGTGCCGCCCTCTTGCCCCATCTGTCAATATTAAAAATACAAAACCATTAAATGTGCAGTACAGTGTTTTCCAACCACATAAATGCTCAGTACTGTATTTAGAAGGAGTCCAGTCAAGTCTGGATAAAACACATCATGGACTGGTGGCATCCAGCAGACAGCCACAGTAGCCATATAGTCACCTGCGGTATACCAGAATTGCAGAGTGGCAGACTATAGTAGACACAGAACCAATGTGTGAGGGCTGGTGAAACAAGCAGTATAAAACTAGCCGGTTATGGGGAAGATCTGGATTTTTTGAGCACCACAAATCCAATAGAAAAAGTCCCACAATAATAATCTTAAGCAGTGTACACACTAGGTGATATCAATAAGCAATTGAACAATTACGACATCGTAATCATTCAATCGCTCATTAATTGTGCACAAATCGTGCACTATAACGTAGGAAATGCCAAGTGTGCGCACTCCCGCTGGTCGTTTCCGACATCTAGAACATGACGGTCAATCTGCCGATAACGACAGATTGGCCACGTTCAGGGATGAGGGAGGGTTCCTGTACTGAATGACATATCGTTCAATGTAGGCACTACAGGGGATCAGAAATTACTGTACGATTACGATGTCGTACTCGTACTGTCTTTCCTAATCGCCAAGTGTGTACGCAGTTTAGTTGTTAATATAAATGCAGCCCCATTTGGCAAAGAGACCAAATTAGAGATCAATTGGTTAATTTGTTTTATTAAAACTGTAACAGCGTTACTGATTTCTTGAGCTGTTCTATTCTATTTTTTTCCAGTGATTGTACTAGCTACAATATAGACAGCGGCTCAGTGGCTGCAATGGAATAAAATAGCATAGCAAATCCCCTTTTCCTATGTTGCATAATGAATGGTTGCTGGAACATAGCGCCAGGCACACTGCTTACCCCGGAGCTGCCTTGTGTGCTGCCTCTACTGCATTGCGCACGTCCTTTCTGTTGCTATCCGCGACATATGCTGTGACAGTCCCATCAGCTCCACAGACAGGGCGAGAGTACATGCCATCCGGGCGCTTTTGGGCCCCAGCATAATACAGCTTGTAGGTCCTGTCAACACTGAAAGGAAATACAGTATGAAGACCAACAGTCATTTCTACAGAATCATAACCTTTCATGTTAAATCTAGTTTTGTTTAGTTCACTCAGCACTAGGAAAAGTTGGTTGAGAAATCATGGAATTAGTTTTAACTTTGTTACTTACACATTGAATAGAATACAATGATAGTACAACTGAAAAGGAAAACAATATAAGGGGCCCATTCAACTACATGCAAGCTGCCGCCTGAATGACTTCTGCCAGCTGTGCGGGAAGTCTACCCAGCTTGCAGACCATGGAGGTGCAAACAGAAATCTGATACTGTATTTGTGATGCTGCTCATGTGGAAATGAATCTGCCCCTTATATGCATCCCTGCATGAAAAGCAGAATAAGTGCAAATAAAGCAATACATGTTATTACCATTATTAATGTCACTAGTCAGGGGGGTACAAGTTTTGTTGGTGTAGAAAATCTAAGTTGGTGTACTTTAGAAAAAAGGCACCATATATGGTGTAATGGTTAGCATTACTGCCTCACAGCACTGAGGCCGTGGGTCCGATTCCCACCACGGCCGTATATGTGTGGAGTTTGCATATTCTCCCAGTGCTTGCGTGGGTTTCCTCCGGGTACTCCAAAATATACTGGTAGGTTAATTGGCTCCCAACAAAAAAATTAACCCTATTGTGTATGTGCATGTGACAGGGAACATAGGGCCTGATTCAGAGCCGCTCGTAAGCGGCCGCTCGTTCGCTATGAGCGATGTTCGCACAACTGCGCATGCGTATGGGTCGTAATGCGCATGCGCAAACCAATTATTGTGGTCGGAAATCGTGCGCTCGCAAAATAGCGAGGGGCTGCTAATTTGATTGACAGAATGTACCGTTTGTGGGTGGTAACAGGGGAAGGTGCTTGAAAACGGGGGAGTGGAGATCCGAACGCAGGCGTGCCTAACGGTAAAAAAGGTGTTTAATGGGAGTGCATAATTAGTAAAGGAGCGTCATCAATCACGTCACTTGGTTGTCTTTTAGCCTTAACTGCTCGCAGTGATAGCGGTAGGAAAAACCTACCACAAGCACTGCGAGCAGTTCAGATGCCTTTCAATGTACCCGATTAATCTAATAAATACCGGAGATGACGTGTGATGCGAACAGCGAGCGCATTTTTTTTTGTTCTCTCACTCGCACAGAGATAGAGGCGTCAACAAACCGCAATGAGCGAGCGCTCAATTTAAATAGCCGGCCCCTTTTTTGGAACGACCGTCCGCAAACAGCGTACGGCTCTGAATCAGGCCCATAGAGTGTAAGCTCCACTGGGGCAGGGGCTGATGTGAATGGCCAAAATATTTTCTGTAAAGCGCTGCAGAATATGCGCTATATAAATAACTGGGAATAAATAAAGGGTTCTAATATGTATGACTATAACAATTGGTCAATGTCCAATTAACTTTTTGTAAATAGGACCATACAGAGAACAATCTGCAAATGGAAGAAAGGGGTATTTTTGTATTTATTGTTCCATTTCTCTGAGGTTTTAGGAGGGTAGACGGTGACTTATATTTCAACCATAGAGTGCACAGCATTTAAAAATGAACCAACTATGTCTCCACAATTTAACCCCCTTGCTCCTCAAGTTTGTAACAGCACAACAAAAAGAGCTAGGAAAAGAAGCAGACTAGAATAGAGGCAATATAATCCCCCTTTCTCCTTCAGCGGCAGGAGGAGGACACAGATGGTGGGATGTCCTAGAGCAGACCACCCTCAGCAGGAGGGGATGAATGTATAATAATAAGCAGCCACCTTGAGATTCCTCCAAACAAAGGTGGCTTACACAGAAGCTACAACAATGTTCACCAGGTGGTCGCTCCACAATCCTATTCCACCAAGGCTACTTGATGTACAACCTAAAGGCCACCATACATCAGCAATTAATTGCAGCAATTGTGCAATTTGCAATCGATTGAAAAAGGGAAAGATTTTTATACACAAATCGATTGCAAATTGCACAATTGCTGATGTATGGGGGCCTTAAGACTGTCTGAACACACCTGTTGAGATTGCCATCAGCCTAAAAGGAATTGGAACCACAGAATATTCCATTGGAACATTATAGTCCAATGGGTTATTCAATGGGAGAAGGCACTATGGGCCTGATTCAGCATGGATCTAAACTGCAACAGCGGACGCAGGTGGCCTATTGTTGAGTACTGCGCATGTATCGTAGTGCGCGAATGCCTCACTGTGATCGCCGTGACTACGCAAACCCATTGCAGAGTGATTGACAGGAAGTACCGTTTGGGGGGATGTGACAGGGGGTGGTCAGAGAAATGCAGGCGTGCCAGTGCGTTTGAACGCTGTTACAGGGGCGTGCATAAATTAGCCACTACGATGGCATACGCAGCTTGAGTGCTCACTGCGTACAGGAAAGTTAGCAATATACAAGTGAGGTCTGACCTGCTGTAAATGTGCGAGTGGCTCTGATGTACTTCAATGTTACCGATGTTTTGGCTGGATTGCAAATATTACGGATGTGCAAGAGGGGAAGTGGGCATCTGCATGTTGTCTGTGTAAGTGCTTTGTGATTGCACATATTAGCATACTTTCGCAGCAGACCTACTTATGCGATTGCAGCAATCCTTCCTGAATCAAGCCCCATATTCCCTCCCATGGTATGCTATCCAGGGCAACAGGCCACATAGGATTTACAGACCTATGAAGGAGCATGTCTTTCATGCTTACAGTGTAGTCCTAATAACAGGTCAGCAATCTGTATTTGCTTTCGAAAAAAGTTTAGTGATGAAGAGATATTTGGTAATCCCAGTAAGTGACGTCAGACATAGTCAACCAATGTCAGCAGACTGTGCCTCGAACTTCTGCATATTATCTTGTAGATCTTCGACCATTTCAGAGTTCTAAGGAACCTGCAGTGTAATATCCCTCCAATAATAGTAGGACAATGAGATGGTAAACTACAAGCAACCTTTTATTATTATTATTATCCTTTATTTATATGGCGCCACAAGTGTTCCGCAGCGCCTTACATAGTACATAGAACTAATAGGTGAACAAGAAACAAGTAACTTACAGTACATTACAGTGCAGGACAAGGACACGACTTATATACATTGCTAAAATAGTGATTAAAGCACTCACAATAAGCTGCCGGGAGTTGGCAGTCCCCTGTTAGGTGCCCTAATGGGGAGTAGAGAGTAGAAGAAAATGTAAAGAGAAGCACATGAGGGAAGAGGTCCCTGCTCGTGAGAGCTTACATTCTAAGGGGAGGGGCAGACAGACAGGCGTGACACAGAAGGGGAAGATAGGGAGGAAAGAGCATGAGCATTTGGTTTTCTTTTGGCAAAGAAAATCAAACTTTCTAGCACCACTAAGTCATGCAAAGCGGTCAATGACAGGGATAGAAAATCGGATTATGGTACTTACCGATAAATCCCTTTCTCCGATTCCAGAGGGGACGCTGGAGTATATATACTGGTGTATAGACGGGTGAGGAGTGGAGCATGGCACTTTAAAAACACATTAGAATTAAAGTTGGCTCCTCCCCTTTATACCCTACTTGAACTCAGTTAAGATAAACCAAGCCCAAGCGGAGACGGAGAACAGAGAAAACAGAGGAAGGAGGGAAGAGTAGAAAGAGGAACCAACTAAGAAATAGTCCAAGGACCGAAAGAGCGAACAAAAACTATAACAAAACAAAAACCTGCAGACAACTAATATGCAGCTGTTAACTCTCCAAAGAACACTGCAGTAAGACCAGTGTTCCCTATGGAAGCGGAGAAAGGGATTTATCGGTAAGTACCAAAATCCAGTTTTTTCTTTCATCCACTAGGGGACACTGGAGTATTTACAATGGGGGGACATCCCAAACAAAGCTGACCTCCCGGGTGGGAAGGTGCCGAGACCTGTAGAACCCCAAGTCCAAATCCGGAGACAATGGTCGCAAAGGAAGCAACACTGTAGAACGTAACATACCTACAGCATGAACTGTGGACTGAATAGCCGCACAGCAAAAGGTGAGAAGCAGAAACTCCAGGCCTGGCATCACATAAGGTTCCCACCAAACGCAGAGAATGAGCAGAGTTATAACGAGGGGAAAACCCAACCCTTGGCTACAGAAGCCCCAACTGAGAACCAGTAGGCTACCTTGAGAGTTCAGGTTTTGTGCATTGTACGTTTTGTGCCAGCACAGAATTGCTCCCCTGACAGCTGTAAGAACATTTTTGCAGGGGGTTCTCCGACTGCAACCTCCGTTTGTCCCATCGGTAGCTCTATGGGATTTATCCCTGGTTCTCAGGGCACTGTAAGCTCCCCCCTTTGAACCCTTTGATAGGGTGGACTTAAGATGGTTGACAGCGAAGACACTTTTTCTCCTCAGCTCGCAGAGTTTCTGACTTGGCAGCACTGTCATGTCGCTCTCCATATTTGATTTTGCATCAAAATAGAGCTGTGCTTCGTACTAGGGCGGGTTACCTTCCAAATGTGGCATCCCGTTTCCATATGAATGAAAAAATTGTAGTCTCGGCATTTCAGTCTTCAAACCTTTCTACAGGTGAAGCTTCCCTGGATGTGGTTCGAGCCCTTCCTATCTACGTGGATCGTACCAACTCCATCAGGAAGTCAGATTTGCTCTTTGTGTTATATGGATTTCACAAACGAGGCTGGCCAGCAAACAAACACACTTTGGCTCGCTGGCTGCGTACGACTATTTCTCAGGTCTATATACAGCTGATCTCCCTGTTCCTAACAAGGTGACAGCACATTCTACTCTGTCGGGCCGTCGTGAGCTGTAAGACATGGCGCCTCGGCTGAACAGCTGTGCAAGGCAGCCACTTGGTCTTCCGTCCATACTTTTATCAATTTCTATGCATTTGATACTTTTGCCTCCCAGGATGCTTCCTTTGGGCGGCGGATTCTCCTCTCCTGTGGACCCTGAAGAAGAAAATCAGAGTTATGGTATAACATACCTCAGTTAACGGTTTTTCTTTGAGGTCCATAGGGTCCACAGGGCACCCACCCTGACGCACCTGGCCTCAGATGGGATCTGTTCTTTGCCTTTTTCTATCACCGATTTCCTCTACGTATTTTGAGAGTGTTTCTTGGATACATTGTACTTCCTTCTCTTGCTGTTTACAAACTGAATGCCTGTGGCTGGAGGTGGGGTATATAGGGAGGACCAGTGCATGCTGGGAGCTTTAAACCTGTAGCTGTTTGGTGCAATGGATCTCTCCAACTACATACCCCAAGGAAGATCCTGTGGACCCTATGGACCCTGAAGAAGATAAAATGGATTAATGTGGAAGGCAAGGACAACCTTTGGGCCAAACACCCGCTGGCGTGAGAAGCTTAGACCGACCATCATGGAAAAACTGAGGAGCGAGATCGACAAGATAGAGCACCAACCTCTGACACCCACCAATCTGAGGCATAAGCCAACACTAGAAGTGACCTCCAGGACAATAGCGGATAGGTACCGAGACTATGGGTTCAAACACATTCTGGTTGAAGAAAAACCAATACCAAGTGTAAGATCACATGGGGTCTGGCACCCAAGGGACTAGGGGGGTCATTCAGACCCGGTAGTTAGCGCCGATGCGCTCGGACCGGGTCGATGGCCCCCCACAGAGCATGCGCACGAAGGTGCCAGCGCCGTCGTGCGCATGCGTGAGACCCGCTACGACCAACAGCGCCGGTCGTTGCGGGTCTCGATCCAAAGGGGACGAGCTGTCGATGTTGATTGATAGCTAGCCCCGTTTGGAAGGCGGGCCGGGGGGGTGACAGCCCAAACGGAGGCGTTCCCATGGGAACGCCTACCGTTTGGGGGAGGCCCCACTGACATCACTAGTGATGTCAGTGGAGAGCTTCCGGCTCTAACAGAGCCAGAAGCTCTCCGGGGCTTACGACAAGTGAGACCCTACCCTAGAGTCTTGTCGTAAGCCCCATCACCCTAGCAGTCGTTAGAGCTGTGGGTGTTAACCCACAGCCTAACGACCGCAACAGAGGCGGGCGGTCAGGATGCAAGTGGCCGCCCAGTTTCTGAGCGACCGCTTGCATCCTCCGACCGCCTCTGAATGAGGCCCTAGGTCCTAAAACACCCTGCAGGAAGGTTTTAAACCTTGTAGCAGGATCAACTGATGCTAAAATAAGATGGATAAGGGAGCAACCTGCACCTTGAGCGAGTCCAGAATTCACTCTTGTCTGAAGAACAGAAGAAGACGGAACAGCCGAAAAGGAGGTAGTTGAGAAATCACAGCCATCACAACAAGCGACATTAAAACCTCCAAACGCAATGCTAGTGTGCAGCCAACGCATGTTGCATGACCCAAAGCATAAAAGAACAACAACTTTCGGGATATTGTTGCTCTGCCCGAACACAGCGTTAAAGGCCACACCTGGAAATGGACGAGGTAATGTGGAAGAATTTCCAACCAGCAAGGTAACAATCGCAGGGCTTCTGCGAGAAGTTGCAGAAGACTAGAATGCCAAGCTCTGCTAAGCCAAACCGGAGCCCTCAAGAGGACTGCAGTGGACATACAGGAGATGCGCTGGAGAATCCAGGAACACCGGACACGTAGGAGAGTTTACTCTATCGAGGCAGACGTCTGCTGAATACATGCAGTAAGATTCTGCCCCCTAAACAGCATCTGCCGAGTCTAAGGGAAATTCCTTTAGAGAGCAACTGAGGCATATTACAGTGGACCAATTGGAATACACCAGCTAGGAACACAAGCCAATAACAATGGTTATAGGACGAAGTAGGCACGCAAAAGCTCCTCACCAAGGACCATCAAACTCTTGTATAGGAGAAACTAAAAAGGGAACTAGGAGGCAATGTAAACAGCCGATACAGCAAACTTCACCAGTACACCAGTAAATATGTTTACAGCACCTGACCAAGGAGGGACTCTAGAAAGTAAAAAGAAACCGTCAAGGTCTAAAAGCAACAAGGACGGGTAGTTATATGACATGCCCTAAAGGTGTCATATAGAGCAGGTAGAAATCCAGGAAACCTAAACAAACCCCTTCTGCCTAGCAAACTCCTGTTGCACAGCAGACCAGACTACAGAAGGAACATGGAAAAAGGGCCTCAGGAAGCTGCTTCCTGCCAAGGGGAATGTTAGATTGTACATTCCTTCGGGCAGTGGCTCAGGGGTGATACTCGATTCCACGAGTGTAGCGTCCGGGGAGCCGGACACTAAGGCCCTGCTCCACTGAGTCAGCCCACATCAATAAGCTATACTACAGAAATAGACCAGTGTGGTTAGACCTCACGTGGGGTCCAACCAGGGCTGGCACATTGTTGCAGGCATGGCAGGAAGATGCGGCACCTTCCCCATTAAAATATGAGTCTTCCTAAGGGAGATTCAAACTCATAACCTTGTGCATAAGGCTATGCAGCGTTAGCCCATTTCGTCATTGCAGCCAAGTTTGCCAGTGTTGCTGCCCTGCCACTCATCATAGTGTATGACAGGCAGGCTGAGGCAGTGTGAAAAGGAGAATTGCAGGGGGAAATCACCGTGAGATGCCTATGTCAACCTAACGGGCTTATGCAGTGTACCTGGCAAAGGAAACTAAAAAGGTCCTGTGGTAGGAGTGTCCAGCTAAGAATGGGTGGAGTAAGCCACTACCTGCCCCCGACCAGGAGCTGCCTGGTTACCTTGTAGATGAACTGACCCATTTTGATTGCTTCAGACACAAGCACCTTCAGGCAGGTAGAGTACCAAAGTCTTGCCGTAGTAGGTCCGAGACCCTACGCTCTACTGCCTTGGTCTTTGGACTGGAGCTGCTTCAGTAGATGTGCCCTGTGTAAGAAAACTAACAGAGGTGTTAGTGCAAAACCAACAGAGGTGTCAGAGGAGACATGTATAGTTATACTAATAATCACATTCTGTGTGTCACAGAATAACAACAACGCACAGAATTAAAAGGATCCTTATCCACTCACATGTAGTGGCGTTATGAGGGCGGTGCAGGGCGCACCAGGGTGTCACACCAAATGCCGGCTCCTCTACAGTAACAGGAGCCGGGTGCTGCAGTGTGTCACGGAAAATAAAAAGGACTTTTTCTTAGTTGCTTCCTTTCTACTCTTCTTCCTCCTTGGTGTACGTTGACAGAGAAAAAGGAGAGAAGTTTGTCCCTCATTCAGAGCCGCTCGTTAGCGGCAGTACGCTCGTTCCGAGCGATGTTTGCACATCTGCGCATGCGTACGCTTTTTAGTACGCATGCGCGAACCAGTCAGTGCGGCCGAAAATCGTTTGTACGCTATATAGCGAGTGCCTGCTATTTTGAGTGACAGAATGAGGCGTATGTGGGTGGTAACAGGGGAAGGTGCTTGAAAATGGGGAGTGGAGATCCGAACGCAGGCGTGCTTAAAGGTCAAAACGGGCGTTTTATGGGTGTGTATATTTAAAACAGCAGCGTCAATGACCACGTCACTGGGTTATTTTAGAGCCAGAACTGCTCGCAAATTTGTGGTAGCAAACACCAACCACAAGAATAGCGAGCAGTTCATACGCTGGTCGATGTAATCGATTAATCTAATAAATAGCGGACATGACGTATGGTGCGAGCGGCCAGGGGGCGTTTTTAACAAATAAACGAGCGTATGTTTTGCTCGTTCGTTCAGACTTAGAGGTGTGAACAGACTGCAATGTGCGTACGGATCATTTGAATAGCCACCCCTTGTTTTTAAACGAACGACCGCAAATAGCGAACGGCTCTGAATGAGGGCCTTTGTCTGCCTCCTGGGCTGCAGGATAGCCAGACTAAAATGGAGCTTCATAAGTGGGAGGCCCCCAGTGCAGCTACCTGAGCGGGGTGCAGGAATTGCGACACCAACGCTAAGCCCCGTCCCAAGCCCAGCACCCACGAATCTTGTTAAGTGAGCGGCATGTTTTACAATAGGGTGTACTGTAAAGTGTTGAAAGGGCAGCGCGCACGATTTAAACTGCTGGCGGCTGCTATGTTTGGGGTACGCTGTTCCTAACTGGGCTGTGGGCAACCGCAGCTTTTAAATCAATGAACCACTACCCTTGCTAATCAAGGGGAATGGGAATACTTACCGCTGTTCAGCCTTCCGGTGCTCGGTGGGCACACGGGGGCCCGGAAACTAGCTGCGGTAAGCTGTGGCGGGTCCCTCCGGTTGCTCCCGTGGAGCAGGTAGACTGCAGCAGCTAGCTGTCTGCCTGTTGTAGCCTTCATAGAAGTTCAAAGCAAAATAAAATAAAAAGTAAAAATGCTGGGGACAGCCCTAATAAACATCCGTCTCCCTCGGGCACTAATCTAAAACGGAGTTCCAGTGGGGTATAGAGGAGCCAACTTAAATTCTAATAAAATCTTAAGGTGCCAGGCTTCAACTCATCACCTGTCTATACCCCATTGTATATACCCAGTGTACCCAAGTGGATAAAGGAGAAATAATATTCAATCTCAGCATTATCCAGCATAATTCTACCTTTGTAGACTTTTTTAGCTGTTAAGTGACCATGGAAGTGCAAACAGATGAGAGTGTATTTTACAAACATTGACTTTTGAGAGAATAGAATTGTTACCTGGGGATTTCTGCATCGTGAATTTGAAGCACAGGTGGGCTGATGTGTTTCTGTCCAGGAATGGGAGGTAGGTCAGCTCCATAAGTAACAGCATATGTTTTATAGTTCACATCTCCTGGGTTTGGTTGGGGTCTGCTCTCCCAGGATGGTCTCACATATTCATAAAGCCCCTGATAAAGAGACAACGAGTGATGCGTTTCCACTATGTGTTAACACTTAACAATACATGATCTGGTTTAGAATTAATGCTATGGCTTATCTTATAAAACAAGTTGAATGTCAATGCATTTCTATAGTGGTTTGATGTATCACTCTAATGCAATGGTTCTCAACTGAGTCCCGTGGGGCACCTGCAGGGGTGCCCATGGGTTTGTGGTCCAGGACCACATGAAATTATTTATGGTCAATGTGAAAGGCAAAACCAGTGCTGGTGGCTGCAAATCATTACATAAGTGGGCAAACTGAAACTCACCCCTGTCCACCACCACATAACTGACACATATAATCCTATTTTACTTCATTTAATTTATTTTCTGAATTTCTCAATAAGAAGTTTTTGGCGTAGGGGTGCTGTGAAAAAAAATGCAGTTACTCTAGGGCGCAGTAACTCAAGAAAGTTTATGAACCATTGCAGTAATGGATTCACAAATTCTTGCAGGTAGTGATCATTAAGACGTACAAGTTCAAATTAGAAGACGGTTCTGTCTAATTGCAATTCTGCATGCCAAGAGGTCTACTTTGCACATGCAAAAACAAAGTGATGACTTCACAAGCCGGATATTTAGATGAGCACACAGGTTGTCTGGGAAAACTTGGCGGCATGAACAAATAGAGCGCCAAACAATCTTAGAGAGCGCTTCAACTCAATGCGATGTTGACAAGCCCCGGGAGGGAGCTCCCGAAGCTATTCAATACAGCGGGCTCTTATGTCGGAGAATGCAGGTTCTCGCAACTTAACCTGGGTGTTTAGTCGCGAGAACTGGCATACTCTGACTAAAGTGCCGGCCGCGCGGCTGTTAGCGCCGCGCAAAGCCGGATAACAGCCGGCACTTTGTCGGATTTCTCCTAGCATCCCAGGAGGGTGTGAGAAGAAATCCTTTAGCCCGCCCAAACACTGCCTTGAATTGAATAGCTTTGGGAGCTCTCTCCCGGGGCTATTCAACTACACATTGAATTGGATCGCCCCCTTAGACCAAATCCCCTAGCCATACCAATATGTAGAAAGGTCAAAGAAGACATGAACAGAAAAAGATGGAACTATGAGTAAAAATTTAACTTAAATATATCAATTAAATCATGACCTCCATATTTTTCTTACAAAGTTTGCGGCTATCTACATTACGAATGTAATTATCTGGCCCACTAATGAACCTGATGCCATCTTTTGTTTTCCATTAAAACCCCTTCCAGTAATACTGTCAGCAGATTCACGGCAGCCTGTATATAGCTGTAAAGAGCATAGCCACCTCTTACCTCTTTCCCACCGTCACGACCGAATCCACTCTCCTTATAGCCCCCAAAGCCAGCGGCTGCATCAAACATGTTGTGTCCATTTATCCACACAGTGCCAGCTTTAATACTGGAAACACAAATAATGTACCGGTTGGTAAAAGAAAGGAAGGACAGGTGTGCTCGGTCATGCTGCATGAAGCAGTTACAATGTGTTTGCCATCACTGCTAGACGTGTCAGGTGTGACCGGTCGGGTATGGAGCACAGATAACATACAGAAGCTTGTGTCCCAGACACCACTTGTTTAAGCATTTACTATAATAACCAGAGTGCTTTAACATTATCGGCAGCCATAATATCTTGGGCAAACACAGGGAAGGGGATTACAGAAATGATGTCCAGAGTACTCACCATCCAGCATCCCAACTATAGGGATTTTAACCGCATCCCCTATGAAAAGCATGTATGCACCAACTAAATCGATTTTTTGTTATAAGAAAAGAGGGAAGGTCACCCAGCGCTGATCTAAAAGAAATAGCCAATCAATCAGATGCAGAAATAAACCACAAATTATATAACATATATAGAAATTTCTAATGGTCCAAAGAGATCCAAATTGGACTAGAGATGTTGCTCTTTTGAGGATTGACGCTCACCTAAAGACAGTAAGATGCATGCACATAAAGGTATCTTTTGGTCCTCCTTCACGTATTCAATGAGTACGTTCACTTCACCTTAAGGAACAGTGGCCCTGATGCAGAGGCGCTCGCAAAAAGCGAGCGCTTGCTCTGAATCAGGGCGGCCGCTTGTTTCTTTAGTTGCGGCCCCCTGGCCGATCGCATAGCTATGGGTTACCACCCACAGCTTATGCGAGCGGCCAGGTGATGGATGGTCAAGACCATCGCTACCATCGGGCTTGCGACGAGACCCTTGCGGTAGGGTCTCGTTGCCGCAAGCCCCAGTGGACTTCCTGCTCTAATAGAGCAGGAAGTCCACCTATTGACATCAAGAGTGATGCTAATAGGGCCGCCTCCAAACGGCAGGTATTCCTGCAGGAACGCCTCCGTTTGCCCAGCCACCCCCCCGCCCCGCCTTCCAAACGGGGAGAGCTGTCGATCAACATTGACAGCCGCCCCTTTTGGATGCGAGCGCCGGAGCGAGTGCTTTTTGCGCTCGCTCCGGGGCTCGCATGCACACTGCCTAACAATCGACCCGCTTGCGAGCGGGTCTGAATCAGGCCCAGTATTCCGAAACACGTCGGTAGTGTGGGGAGGATTATTGCTGCCTGGACCTGAGAGGGACATTCACTTAATCTGCTTGGGAGGTAATGCACAAAGCATAACATCCATCCCCCTACGCTTTTTACAGTGTCTACCCTTACGCCCATTCCGGTGTGCAGGATACCCCTAAGGGGGTTTTATTGGTATTTTGTTGTTTTATCTGTATGTCAAGTGTACTTTGTTATTGGAAATTAAAATATCCGTACTGTCTTATACAATGAGAGGTTGTTTCATCATGATCTTTTTTGGAAGTTTTCTGTAAAGAATCAAGTACGGTGAAGTGAGCGTTCTCATTGAATACGTGAAGGAGGACCAATAGATACCTTTATGCGCATGCATCTCACTGTCTGTAGGTGAGCGTCAATCCTCAAAAGAACAACATCTGGAGTCCAATTTGGATCTCTTTGGACCATTAGAAATTTCTATATATGTTGTATCATTTATGGTTTATTTCTGCATCTGATTGATTGGCTATTTCTGTTAGATCAGCGCTGGGTGACGTTCCCTCTTTTTGTTATAAGTGTATTGTGTGGAAAAGGGTTGGTGATCCTTGGGGTTGGACCCTAGCTGCCGGTCTGTGAGCGCAAGTCATACAGAACATTTTTATCTTTTAACTCAATATTTCGTCTATACACATATATATTAGTATATCAGTGAGCCAAATAGATGTAATTCTACGATAAGGATTTAGCACACTGTACAGAGCACTATATATGCTATATTAGTAGGATCAATGTAATAAACATTAACACTCTACTTTGAGGTTTATACCTCTGACAGAATATCAAAGCATGCATCCAGCCTGTAACAGATTTATATGGAATAACTAATAACATGATTAGAGAAAGCTATCATGGTGAGGGCACATGTCACAGGGGGACGGGGCTGCTCTTGTTCCAGAAATATTACATTGAAATCTAAATCCGCTCTTGGTGTGGCACACGCCACATTACACTATACCATGGGTAGGTATAGAAAATTAGTTAATAGACAAGAACTCAATACAATATAAGATCTGGCATAGACCAAAATTTGTTCTCTCGAACTGTACCGTGGATTTAACATTAAATACCTGGGAAAATAATTAACAGAGGTCTCCACCTGTCAAAAAATCTCTTCCCACTGCACCATAAGATTTTGTCCCTGGAAAAGGCAACACTAATATGCCCACAAACTAGATCGTGGAAGATGCTTGGGACAAAATTTACAGAGGGATAGAAAATTGCTATAACAGTGCAGCAGTTGGGAAAAACTCTTATCTACACAAGGTGGTATTTGCTGCCAGAGCAACTTCATCGCAGTTATACATCAGATCAGACCTGGTGGTCATGTCCATTTGTTACAGAGTGACATTTACATGCTAACACATACATACATATACACACATACATATATACATACACACACACACAGACCACCCTCCTCACGACAGGGAGTAATTCATTGCAGATGCTTTATAGCTGCTAAAACAGCCTAGCGGGAACACTAATTGCCATCTAATATGGAATAGATCACTAACCTACAAATGACATGATAAAGAAATTTGACTTAATAAGGGAAACAAAAAAGTTGCTTTAGAGGTGGACATGAGATATGTTGTACTTGTTAAACATATTGGCAATAAGACTATAATCATTTATTTATACTTTCATTAAGCGCATCAAATAAAAAACCACATACATTATAATACACCTCATTTGGAGATGGACATAACCTTAAGTTGTGGCATTTTTCTTTCTTTTTAGCACGCATGCACGTCTTTTGCCCTTGGGGCTCGGCCACATTATGCACTCACTGGGGCAGTGACTGGGGATTGTAGGGGTATCTAGACTGCCAAAGTACAAGAAGAGCATGTTGGTGCGAAATGCGTTCCAAGATGGAAACTTAACAGGTGCGAACAGCCCCCTGGTGCAAATTGCAAGCTGAATATGACAGCTGCTGGCCAGGTCTGATTCGCTGATCGCATTAAGACACCCAAATATAATATAACTGCTGCACCAGCAATCTAATTAACGATTTATTGAACACTTGGTTAGAAAAAATATATAAATCATAATTTCTGTAAATTGTTTATATTTGCATCTTGTATAATCTGTGATTAATGGGCTCCATGCCACTAGTGAGCGTCTTATCTACACTCTCCTGCTATTGTTTGTGATGTGTATGACTTGTATACTGTGTTTTTGCCCATCTTTTCTACTCACAGTGAAGCCACAACTCCTGTCATATTCCTGCTACACCTATCACTGTTATTTGCAGGGGGGGTGGCACATTTGTTACCAATGCAGATTTGGTGACATCTCTTGTTTGCATACAACTCTGCATAATTTGCAAAATGCGATTCTTTCCCCGTCTATGTTAGGTTTACGTTTAGATGCAAACTGAGTTTCTCGGTTATCTACGTACAAACATGGAGATGCAGCCTACGGCATGTAATTGGTATTACTAGAAGCCTATAGGTAAGATATTAGGAACATTGTATAAATCTCTGTATGGCATATCAGTTACATAGTGTGTCTAATCGCTATACTATTAAACAATCCAATGAACCTATTTCTCTTTCTGTAACATGGATTGGGCATATCTCTCAAAAAATTGATGCTCCCTCTTGTTTCTTCCCATTTCAGTCTTCATGTTTCCCATTCTCTCTATGTAACCTATTGTTATATATCGTTTACATCATGCTTTTATTATGTATAGTTTCCTTTCTTTTATAAGATGCAATACTCATTTTTTGCATAAAGCTCAACACACAGATATATTAAGTAATAGCCCAGAAATGACTCACAGCTATAAATCCATAATGGTAATCTGTTGAGTTACCACAAGAGGGCGTAACATTATATCATTAAAATGTCTGCTTGCGTGACACCCAGGTAATACTGTGAAACCAATAGCATGCAACTGAAATGATGCTCAAAAGACACTGAAAGCCTCTCTATAATTGTTTGAATTACTACAGTATTATGTCCCCAGCTTGTTTAAAATAGGAAGAAGGTGAAGGTAGTTTGAAGAGTGTGGTATGAAAAGTCAACATTCAGAATTTCTACACCAGAATCTCAACAGGTTCTGAATGTTGAGGACATTAGGTCGATATGCAGTAAGTCGCCATTGTTAAAATGTCCATGTCACCACTTGTTTTGCAAAATTTAGGCTATCCCTAAACCTTACCCTAAAAATAACACAAAAATGTACTGTTGACATTCTAGTGTCAAAATATTACATGTTAGCGTTCCCGCTAGGCTGTTTCAGCGGGGTGCCACGTCCTGCCCTATTTCTGAAGGGCAGAAAGCACCCTGCCCTCCAGCGCGGCGCCCCGCTGAGACAGCCTGCAAGTTCTGTCTCCACCCGCGGGTCGCAGTGTCCCGCGGGTGGTCAAAACAGCAATGCAGCGGTCACCGCCGATGAATGGATGCCGGGCACATGCTCCCGGCATCCTTTAGCAGTGACCGCAGCGCTTGGGGGCTGCCCGGCATGTCGTAAGCGCCGGGCACGGCCCTAGGAGTGACGAAAAGGGTATGCGTCTCATAAAGACACACCCAGTTTTCTTTGGCCACGCCCCCTTTTCGGCCGCGCGCAGAAGTGCCCTATCACTAGCTCCGGCGCCCTGCCTGCTGCCGGACCTAGACTGAACACTACATGTCAACATTAGTGTTCATTCTAGCACCATGCACCTGTCACAACCTGTGCAGTTCCTATTTCTTGCCTGATGCAACAAACTTTTGATATACAGAGTGTGCTAGAAGCACCAGAGCAGACAGCGACACCCCAGGCAGACACACACACACACACACACACACACTAAACAGTCCAAAATGTACCTCAGTGCTACCTCCAGAGCTAAAGGCAGGTTTTCTGTCCAGACACTTGCTGCCAATCCATAGGGGGTGTTGTTCCCCAGAGCAATGGATTCTTTTGCAGTGCGGAAAGTCATCGCAACCAGGACAGGTCCAAAGATCTGTTAAGAGTCCCATTAAGTACGAGGAATTTAGTTTTACGTACAGTATACAGGATTTTAACAATATTCTAACAAACCATAGTTCAATGTTGAATAGAAGCACAAAATAAGTAGAGAGACTATGCCAGTTATACCAGAGGAAGTCCATACACCCTAATGTCCAGTCTGTAAGTGGAGGAGTGTTTAAGAGTCAAACATTTTTGATTTTGGAATGGTAACACCTCAATCATGTATGTTCCCTTTTACAGATAAAGAATGATGTGGACATTATACTATTATCTCTGGGGCCTCAGGCCTGAATCTTTATCTGACTAGGGCAGGGGTACTCAACTCCAACCCTCAACCCCCTCCCCTTCCCTTCGAACAGGTCATGTTTTTAGGATTTCTGTCTGTGGAAACAGGAGGGATAATCACTGACCCAGCTAATTAGAATTTCTTACCTGTGCATGAGAAAAGAAATCCTAAAAACATGACCTGTTGGGGGTACTTGAGAACTGGAGCTGAGCAGCCCTGGATTAGGCGGAACACATTACAGGAAAAGAGGCAGGATACCACTAAGCTCTGTTGGAACAGAGACGACCACATCAGTGCGTATTATGGCCCTCATTCAGAGCCGCTCGTTAGCGGCAGTACGCTCGTTCCGAGCGATGTTTGCACATCTGCGCATGCGTACGCTTTTTAGTACGCATGCGCGAACCAGTCAGTGCGGCCGAAAATCGTTTGTACGCTATATAGCGAGTGCCTGCTATTTTGAGTGACAGAACGAGGCGTATGTGGGTGGTAACAGGGGAAGGTGCTTGAAAATGGGGAGTGGAGATCCGAACGCAGGCGTGCTTAAAGGTCAAAACGGGCGTTTTATGGGTGTGTATATTTAAAACAGCAGCGTCAATGACCACGTCACTGGGTTATTTTAGAGCCAGAACTGCTCGCAAATTTGTGGTAGCAAACACCAACCACAAGAATAGCGAGCAGTTCATACGCTGGTCGATGTACTCGATTAATCTAATAAATAGCGGACATGACGTATGGTGCGAGCGGCCAGGGGGCGTTTTTAACAAATAAACGAGCGTATGTTTTGCTCGTTCGTTCAGACTTAGAGGTGTGAACAGACTGCAATGTGCGTACGGATCATTTGAATAGCCACCCCTTGTTTTTAAACGAACGACCGCAAATAGCGAACGGCTCTGAATGAGGGCCTATATCCCCATCATTAGAAAATAAGGGCAATGTGCTACTACTACACAAACATGTGAGTAGCTGAATCCGTGGGCAGATTATCGGATACTCCGATTACAGGACACTAGATATTACCATCCAATAAGGGGAGCAAATGTCACCAGTCAGGAGACGACACGTGACTCTCCCCAGGTCCCAGCAGGCCAGCACTAACTCTGTCGATAAGATGAGCAAATGGAAACTCTGCACAGGGGGCCTGATTCAGTACCGATCGCAACTGCGATTACGCACAATATCGGCCGATTGCTGCGTTCTGCCACTGCGATCGCTGTGACTACGCAGACCCACCGCAGAGTGATTGACAGGAAGTGCTGCTTGTGGGAGGTGACAGGGTGGTGATGGGCGAAATGCAGGCGTGGCAGTGCGTTTGAATGCCATTGCAGGGGCGTGCATAACTTAGCCACTGTGATGACATACCCAACTTGAGTACTCACAGTGTGCGATGAGGTTAAGAAATTTCTGAGTAAGATCAGAGCTTGTGCAAGTGTGCGTGAGGCTACGATGGTACCGATGGTTTTACAGTCTTGCTAAACATTACGGATGTGTGTAAGGTAAGGTGGGCGTCCTTATGTAGTGCTGTGACGGCATAGCGATCTCAATGGATTAGTATATGACCGCAGCCAGACACCAAAATTAAACCCTAGTTACACATTATTATTAGATCAATAAAAAAAAACTGCTGATATAGAAACATCACATAGACAGATATGTCTGAGCAACAGTGAATATACTGTAGGATACCCATCAGCACACACCAGCAATAATATTCCTACCTCCTCTCGGACACAGCGAGATGTGGTGTCCACACCAGTGATCAGGGTCGGTGGGTAGAACAATCCTTTCTTAGGAAGAGGACCAGGAGCTTGGAAAACCTAACAAACACATAAAAGGCAATATATTATATATATTGGTAGAAATAACTTGCTTGAAATTAAAAAAGTATGTTACAAATTATCTCAATTTACTTAACCCATCAGCCGGCATCCCGATCGCAAGTACAGCGGGCGCCCTTAGCTGTTAGCCGCGCGCGCGGGAGGTGTTAGGTTTAGGCAACTCCAAGGGGAGTTAGGGTTAGGCTGCGGGAGGGAAAAGATTAGGGTTAGGCTCCGGACAGGGGAGGTTAGGGTTAGGCACTAAGGGGAAAGGTTAGGGTTAGGCACTAAGGGTGGAGAGTTTGGTTTAGGCACTAACCGGGAGGGTTAGTGTTAGGGTGCGGGGTAGGGAAGGTTAGTGTGAGGGTTAGGGTGTGAATAGGGCAGGGGAACAGTATGTACTGTTCCCGTTGGGATTGTAGGCATCGGGATGCCGCTGTCAGTCTATTGACAGCCGGCATCTCGAGTGTCGGGATATTTTACCGATTCCCTTTATAGAATGAGTAACAAAATAATTAACACAAATGGATCAGAATTGATGCAGAAATTTTACACTTAAGTGTGACCATAACCTACTAACACAAAAGAATGCAATCTACTGAATCTATTCATTCGAAGCCAGTGACATCATTGAGACAAGAGTGATGTCACCAGCTGATAGTGACCTGATTGGCTGTATTCTTAGCAGGTTCTCAAAATTATTTCTGAAAAAATGCTAATTAAAGTTTATAAAAATAAATGTGGCAAACTAGCAATAATTGTATAAACGAACATCTGCTCTATTCAACCTGACCTCAGCACCCTCCACACGCGCCTCCTCCACAAACTCAGTGATTGTTTTCTTTTGGCTTTCATCCACTAGGGCTCCCATATCAATGGCTTTGTCCAGGCTGTCCCCAACCCTTAGATGGGACATCCTCTGCTTGAGTCTGTGGATCAAATCTTCAGCGATGTTCTCTTGCATGAGAAGCCGGGATCCTGCACTGCAAACCTGCATAGAAAGTAATTCCAGGTTATTACAGCAATGGCCATTACATGCAAACAGCACTGACAATAGCATGTAGAATGTTACAGTATAGAAATGCTGCAGTGAAGCGTGTACTGGATATTAGCAAATTCATCAGAGCAATCTAACGTCTGCGTGAGAAAATCATTCCTGTACCTTATCCAATTTGTATTTGATGTGCAACACCCCATACTATACTTATAATAATTTACTGCTTCCAGTTCAATATGCTGTAGTTTAGGCAAAGTGAGGTTT
Source organism: Taudactylus pleione (assembly GCA_031769625.1). Classification (NCBI taxonomy): domain Eukaryota; kingdom Metazoa; phylum Chordata; class Amphibia; order Anura; family Myobatrachidae; genus Taudactylus; species Taudactylus pleione. The sequence continues at coordinate 4,997,326 of JAUIMM010000534.1, read as the reverse complement.
AATACACCACCTAGGTTGCTCAGTACTGACCACAGCACAGTCATATGACTTGTGAATGCTCAGTTTGAATTGCAAGCTCCTAGCAGGTTAATTGTTTCTTTAGTCAGTATACAGGTAACCATGGAAACACGTAAGGTAGTCTTTTACATTTCCTGTATATCATCAGGTACTTTTATCTGGAATTCTGCTGGACTCTTCCTTGTTACCAGTATGCTGAAATTGGACATGGCTGCTTTCTACAGCTACAGTAGGACAGTCTTAAATAAGCTTTATATTTTGCACTCTTGTGAGCATATTTTATTAAGAAATAAATCTCAAATAAATTTGTTTTAATGCATTGCACCTGGCCCCACAAATGGTGGAACCTTGCTGAGGAAATAATTGGTCACCGAACGCTAAAAACACGAGCTATTCAGATAAGCCTCATTCTATTTTTTCCCAGGTAAGCATATAATTGGCACCCTGTATAATCAGTATTTCGATATTAAACTCTCCAGCTATGGTTTGGTATGTGATACCGGCGCACACAATGCCGGTGGTCGCAATACCGACGGTTGAAATGCCGATGTCTACAGGTAAGTAAAGCAACCCTTCTCCTAACCCTACCTTTCCCGCAGCCTAACCCTGACCCCCCTTCCTGCAGCTTAACCATCCCCTCCCGCAGCCTTACCCTGACCCTCTCCCTAGTGCCTAACCCTAACCTTAAACCTAACCCTTAATACTTACCTTTGGTATCGCAGCCGGGATCCTGACCCGTATCAGGATTTCAGGCGCCGGGCTTGTGATCTACATCCTTCCAGCTCTTATTTCTATCTACCTATATATTAACCAATATCTAGTTCTATGTCTAGACATACACATATATAATGGCACTCTAGGGGGGCGATTCAGTTGTTGCGTGGGCGACGATAATTAATGAGCGCCCAGTTTTGCATTTCAATTGTTCTGGGCGCCCATTAATTATTGCCCTCTTCACGCCCTATTAGACCATGTTTAGCTGTGTAAAATGGCTAAATCCATCTAAAGTCCTGGTTAGGGCGCCCTAACCACGGGTTTCTCGCAAAGTTTTGCACGCACCCTCAGGCGGGGGCAAGCAGAAATACCCGCGCTGGTGGCTATCGCGTTCAGACGGAGCAACAACTGAATTGCTCCGTCTGACGCCTTCAAAAAATAGCCAACCAGGAAACAATGGAATCGTCCAGTAGGTCTTAGAAAAAAGTGTTGTTCTCACATATTTTCTTTAGCCTGACAGGTTATTGCCTGGAATACCCCTGGAATACTTGCACTGTGACCTGACATTTTTATCTTAAAATAAGGATTCTGTTTATACTTTTTACCTACTCGTCAAGAGCAAATAAATGCTGTGATTTCTCACACTGAGGGCCTGATTCACTTAACCTAGATTTCTAATTGAATAGCAAAAAGTCACGGCTGCAAGTTTTTAATGTACGTAAAGTAATTCAAAGCAACTGAGTTCTGGCCACCGAATGACAATCTGAGCTATGAAATCAGTGCACACAACTGATAGAAAGGGTTAATTTGGGCAACCATAAATAACCTTTATCTGCAGAATGAGCGGTTTCAGAACATATGAGAGAATGTTTTATGCTCTGATATTATATTGGAATAGAAGAAGTGACAGATGCTTTTCAGGAACATTTGTGATGCAAAGGATGACTCAGCGGGGCCGGATGGCAGACACCTCCAACCAGCTGTATAACTACCAACCCAGCTTACTCATCACAACTCCAGGTCTCCAGATGGCAGATGACAAATAGGCCTGTTTGCCTTAGCACATTGCTTTATATTGTGCTTTGCTACATAACATAACTAATCCTGAATATAACCTAACCCTCCCTCATGGAAAACCACCGCTACCTGAAGTCAGGAACCCGTTTGTGCCGCAGTGCTGGAGTCCTACTGGCAAGAACTGGTCACAGTGCTGATGAAAAAATGAAGCACAACATGGCTCAAGGCAAATTTGTAGGGGGGGGGCCTTGATAAATTATCAATATTTGCCACACTGTACATGGTGATTAGGTTATATTAAGAGGAAGTGGTCTAAAGTTGATTTCCCTTTTTTTAGCAATCAACTTTATTCCCACATAATATTTACCTACCTGGCCTTGATTAAACCAAATGGCATCTACAAGTCCTTCTACGGCACTGTCGAGGTCAGCTGTATCGAGCACAATGAATGGAGATTTGCCACCCAGCTCCAGGGACAGCTTCTTGCCAGTTCCGGCTGTTGCTTTACGAAGAGTGCGTCCAACCTGCCATAAGAGTAGTGTAACAATATAGTGCAGTAACTCATTTTCTGGAAGTTTTCCCTGTTTTCATACTTCTAAACATCAGTAACAGCATGAGAAAGTAGAAAGTGGGTATTCCTGGAAGCTCATCCACGAGGATGACCCGAGGGACAGCTATACTTTGATCAGGCCTATACATCTGCGCTCCAGCTGTAAAAGATTTGGCTTACACCAGCTCTAGCAGCAGCTGTAGATGTATCCAGGACTGACCAGGTGATCCATCAAACTGTTTAAATTAATGAAGGAAGCCGCAACATTGGTCCTATAGGGTAAAAGTGAAAATGTCTGGTTTGAATTAAGCTATGGTCTGAAGAAACAACCGTGGAAACAGTTTACACAACACAGGGCCTGATTCACATCCACACGCAAATGCCTTCGCAGCTGAGATCTCTCACAGATCGCAATTGCGAAAATATGCTAGTGACTCATTTGCCATCCAGTGCCTAGAGACGCCCACCATAAGCAACTCACATTCACCACTAGCGCACAAAACCAGAAACATCAAACGCTGATCATACGGCCATCAGCCTTCTGAGTAATGGTGCATATCCACTACACGAGGAAAGAACGATTGAACGAGAACGACACCGTTATATCGTTCATTATACTGTGCAGTGGATAATGGACCTTATTCAGAGGTGGCCGTACGGTCTACGACTGCCTCGATGTTTGGCCAGTGCGCATGCGCACGAGGGAGCCGGCTCCCTCGTGCGCATGCGTGAGACCCGCTACGACCGACAGCGCCGGTCGTAGCGGGTCTCTTTCCAAAGGGGGCGAGCTGTCGATGTTGATTGACAGCTCACCCCGTTTGGAAGGCGGGGCGGGGTTGGTGGCAGCCCAAACGGAGGCGTTCTCATGGGAACGCCTACCGTTTGGGGGAGGCCCCACTGACATCACTAGTGATGTCAGTGGAGAGCTTCCGGCTCTGACAGATCCAGAAGCTCTCCGTGGCTTACGACAAGTGAGACCCTACCCTAGGGTCTCGTCGTAAGCCCCGATGGTCGCGATGGTCTCTGACCATCGCGACCATCACCGGAGCGGTCGTTAGCGCTGTGGGTGTAAACCCACAGCCTAACGACCGAAACAGAGGCAGGTGGTCAGGATGCAAGCGGCCGCCCAGTTTCTGAGTGACCGCTTGCATCCTCCGACCGCCTCTGAATGAGGCCCTATGTGCCCACACTGAACGATATGTCATTCAGTGCAGGCATCCTCCCTCATCCCCGAACATGCACAACCTGACTATATCGTCAGGTTGGGTAGTATGTTCAGGCGATGACAGATGCCAGGGATGACAGGGAGTGCGCATCGTTGGTTGTTGCGGACATATTCACTGCACGATTAATAAATGATTGAATGATAATGATGTCGTTCAATCGTCGATTTATATCGTGTAGTGGATATGCGCCTTAAGTCTAAGCTGTCACAGACATAGCGGGTCTCCAAATACGCAGTATGCTGGTTCATCCTGGTTGCATTGAATTGCGACTTTGATGCATTTTCAGCAAAAAAGACACAAAAAACACACCCAGTGCTAGCAGTGTCTCACGGGACTTGGTGCGCAGAGAAGGGCTTTTTAGCGCGACTGCAGCAAAGCTGTATAAGGACACATCTGTAGCAGCAACAGGTTATGAATGCAGTAAGCTCATGGTTTGGAGTCAGTCAAGCAAGAGGCATCTGTGCAGTGCAAAACCAGCTTTGGAGCTTCTGTGAGACTCAATGACACAGGAGTCTAGATTGCCACTAATTTGCACTAAGGTTTGCAATAGAAATGGCAACATTTGCAGAACACCAAAAAGACAAAGGGGTATATTTACTAGGGATGTGCAGGCTCGGTTCTACTCGGTTCCGTTCGGTTCTTTTTACCGGATCTTATTGGGTTTCAGCTGTCACGAGTTTTGGATAGCCAATAAGATTCGGTAAAAAGAACCGAACGGAACCGAGTAGAACCGAGCCTGCACATCCCTAATATTTACTAAAGTGAGTGTTTTTAGAAATGGAGATGTTGCCCATAGCAACCAGATTCTACTTAACATTTTACTAGCACCTTCTAGAAGATAATAAGCTAGAATCTGATTGGTTGCTATGGGCAACATCTCCACTTCTAAAAACTCTCACTTTAGTAAATATACCCCAAAGATTCAGTGAGGGCGGGAGAGTGGGGCACCCAGATTTGGAGAAACGAAACGAGGTGCAGTTTTGCAAGACAAGATTATTGAAATGAAGTAAAATGGTGGAGAGGGCGCGTTTCTAGGAGTGCTGCTTGCTATGTGGTGGCTGGCTCAACTATTTACACTCTACAAAAAGATTTCAATTTTGAACCAGCTTAGAGCTGGTGCTCTCCAGGTCATGTCCTATACAACGTCTAGTTTAGATATTGCTTAAAGCAAAACAGTAGGAAGACAGGCAGATGGGCACAATGTTTTGATAAGTATTACTAACTGTAGGCTGCAGTTAGGATTTTACTTGGGCTCTACTGCTAATGTGAGATATTTAATAACAGCATGCTAGGTCCACTGTAACATTTATTATAATAACAAATCGTTCTGTGTGACCATGCGGTTTTCAGTTGTTTTTTTCTGAAAGTAGACAAGATCGTTGAACAAGCACCGCATCATGTCATCAGGACAGAACTTGCCTCATCTGTATAAAAGAGCAATGCATCCAGCCTCAGTCGTTACCTCGGTAGAGCCAGTAAAGGCGACTTTATCCACATCAGGATGAACGGCCAGTTTCTCACCAAAGGCTCCATTACCGGTGACCACGTTGAAGACACCAGGCGGAAGGCCGGCTTCAGTACAGATCTCTGCCAGAAGCAGCGCTGTCAACCGTGTATATGTGGCAGGTTTCAGGACTACAGTATTACCTGAAACAGAGTAAAAAATAGATGGAATTAGATCAGAGCACAAGTATATAGTAATCACATTAATTACACATACTCCTAAAAACACACAACACGCTTAAGTAATGAAATGTTGCTATGTGCACCACGTCTATAATTCTAAGCAACCAATCACATTCTAGCTGTCATTTTTAACTGCATTTAAATAAATGAAAGCAAATATCTGACTAGGGGTTACACAGCACATAGCATAATTTTGCAAAAGTAATCCAATAATGAGGAAAGGGGAAACATATTTTAAAGGAAACCCAATACATGAATTTCTACTGCAAACAAGGTTTAAACAACCCATGTATCACTACAACACAAATACTGTAGATCAGTTATTGCTTTTACTGGTGGAAGCAGGGGGATCCATCAGGGTTTAACACCTTCTCACCAGGTTTGGAAGCACCTCCCTCCATTCTGTTTGCTCTACCACTTACTGTATAACATTACATGGAGGGGCAATCACAGACAAGCAGGGCCGGCTCTAGGGGTGTTCTACCAGTGCGGTCGAAAAGGGGTGCCAACCATAGAGGGCGCACCCCTCCCCAACATCCCAATTTCAGCGGGACAGTACGAAGTGACCCGCGGGTGGTCAAATCAGAAGGTTGTGGACCCCCACCGCCGCAGATGTGCAGCGGTGCCGGACCCCTGAGTCTGAATGGATGCTGTGCGCATGCGCGCGGCATCCATTCACTGACGGGAGAGGGCTGGGGGAAGCCCAGCTAGTGAGGCTCCCCCCCAGCCTGACGTTATTTGGAGGCGTGCCATGCGGGCACACCTCCAAATAACATCACGTAGAAGGCATGTCCTATGGTAATTAGGCCATACCCCCATTTTCGCCCGTTGGGGCGCACTGTAGAGAGCCGGCACAGGGTACTCCAACCCCTGGAGCCGGCCCTGCAGACTAGTGATCACATAATATAAGGTAAATAGTTTATTAAACACTCATTTTTACCTGGTTATATGCATATACTATAAGCTCCACTCTCTACTTGTTACCATCAAATTTTGTTATTCCCCAAAAAAACTGTTACTATCTAATACCATTAGGGTTGGAAACTTATAAATGTATCCCCAACCCCGTGCTTCCCTTAACTATGGGGATCCTATCTTTGGAACCCCCATTCTCTGTGCTGTATTGGTCCCTGAAGATATCAGATCCTTATAATGTAGTGTCTACCTGCAGTAGGACACAATCAGACCCAATGTTATCTACATGCAGTGTCACAGCATCATCATCATTTATTTCGGACTATTGCCACAATGGCCAAATGTGGAGCAATAAAAGGAGAACTTTGGGCCAACTTAAGGATCTGATTGTGACCTACTCCGCCAATGAGGATCCAGTTTCTTCTGTCACACATACAATGCAGCTAGTGTTAGTTCTAGCACCCTGCATCTGTCACAACTCGTGCAGTTTCTCTTTCCTGCCTGGGGTATAGCTCTCTGTTCTGGTGCTTTTAGCACACTCTGGTCTCTATATGTCAGCAGTTTGATGCATCAGCTGAGTGCTAGAAGCACCAGAGCAGAGTGTGACACCCCAGACAGGAAAAAGGAACTGCACAGGTTATGACAAGTGCAGGACGCTAGAATGAACTGATGAATGAACAGCTGATGTCCCAAAAAAGTGTAGCCCACAGTAAAAGTGCTCGTGTAGATGATGTGGGGGTCTACTGTTTACAAAGCTCCACCCAAAAGGTGGAATAGACTTTTAATGTTAAAACATGATCATCCTGTTGGAGTTGAGAGCAGACTACAAGTTTATCTGAAAGCTTACAAGAAAGTACTCCCCTCCGTCCCCATCTGTCAAGAACTATAAGATCACCCTGTTCCCAGCATTGAGAGCAGAGCTTTTAGCACTGGAGGTTTGGAGCCATCCAGGGTATTGGTTTTTCTATAGATGAAAGGTATGCAATGAAGACTGTACCGGATTTAACTGCACCAAGCTCTTTCCAATCAGGGGATGAACACCCTTCTATAGAACATTGCCCGCTTGTTCTTTGCTCTTCATGCTGGGAAACGATACAGACCAGCAGCTCTTATCAGCTAAGCAGAGGAGTCCTTGCAGCAAGGACCCAACCAAAGGGTTATAGAAGCCATTAGCAAAGAAGAACTAAGAGAAGACTAGGCTGCCCAAAGTGTACCTCCACTTTAGTGCATTTAAAGGTGGGATAATTTAAAATTGCAGTAAAAATTAATAATAATCTTAACTCTGCCTAGAGCTTAGATTATAGACCTTAAAACTTTACGCTAAACTCAACACAAATATATAAATTAATTCCACAACTACAATACTTGATATTATGAAACAAATATAGGAGGTTATACATACCCATTGCAAGCGCAGGACATATTTTCCAGGTAAGTAACATCAGTGGAAAATTCCAGGGAACAATGGCAGCAACAACACCTACAGCAAATATGATAAATAATTATGGGTTTTCACATAACCTTTGCAATAAAGGAATAGAATGTAAATAGGCCATAAGCTAATGTAACGTTTAAAGTTCTTACTCACCAAGAGGCTTCCATCCATTCATCTCTGTGTCCCTGAGCTGGGCCCAGCCAGCGTGGTGATAAAAATGGCGGACCACGAGAGGGACATCACAGTCACGTGACTCACGTATGGACTTCCCATTGTCCATGCTTTCTAGCACGCTCAGCAGCCGCTGGTGTTTCTGGACAGTGCGGGCAATGCTTTGGTGCCAATAACAAACAACACTAAGTCACATCACATTTACTGTAATTCTGCTTTATATACAGTACACATCCTCAACAGTCATATTACAGAACTTTATCTTTAAAATAAAATGGACCAAATACTTATTAGCCGGTTGTGGAGCTGCACCTACAGCCGTTCTGTGGTCTGAGCTAATATTCATGCAATGCAGAAGGAATTACTATACACTGGATATAACCCATTACCGCATGGTTACTTTACTTGGTAAATTTATCTATGTATGTTAGAATAGCTGAGTTCTCCCGACTTTCACACATTTCCCCCTTGGTGAATAGCTGTACTGGACATCTGACCTGTACAGATGCCGAGCTCGGACATGACAAGGCAGCTTGCTCCAACTCTCGTAGGCTTTCCGTGCTGTGCCGACTGCCACTTCCACATCATCCTCATTTCCCTGGATAGTGGTGGCCAAAGTCTCTCCTACAGTAAGGAGTAATGAGGAAAACATGTAATATAGTGAGGCCAAGAAAAAGTTAGACTTGATGACATTAGTAATAAAGATTTTATTGACAGTTCTTGAGATATATTTATATTAACTGGCATCAGAAATTGTACAACTTACTGCTGTTTGTGTTTTGTGACTTACTACTGTTTTTTGTTTGTCGTAGCTCGGTTCGTTCAAGTTCATATTATAGCCTGGAAATTACACTCCTGTTTGTCACATGCTCAGTTTAGCCTTTATACAAGTCTATTTATTATTATTATCAGCTTCTTATATAGCGCAGCATATTCCGTTGCGCTTTACAATTGGAAACAACATTAATAGAACAAAACTGGGTAACAACAGACAGAGGTAAGAAGGCCCTGCTGGCAAGTTTACGTTCTATATTGAAATAGGCATTAATACACAAGGATAGGTCCTACATATTGCATGTTGGTCCACCCAGATTGTATGATCCAATCACGCGGGAATGTTGGCCTAGGGTTAGGAGCATGTGAAAGTGAAGAAAGCAAATATATGAGGTTGTGTGTGGACTGGGGATGTAATTAGATAGGGAAGCTTATGAAGGTTATGTGGGTGGTTCTGGAATCAGATAAGCTTGTCTGAAGATGTGAGTTTTCAGTGAACGCTTAAAGGTTTGGAGTCTAGAAGAGAGTCTTATGGTGCATGGGAGGGCATTCCACAGAGTGGGTGCAGCTCAAAAAGTCCTGTAATCGTGAATGGGACGCAAGTAATGCGTGTGAATGATAGACGTAGATCTTGTGCAGAACGGATAGGTCGGGTTGGAAGATATTTTGAGAAAAGATGTACGTTGGTGTGGTTTGGTTAATAGCCTTATGTGCAAGTAAAAGTATTTTATATTGAGTACGGTAGAAAACTGATAACCAGTGGAGGGACTGATAGAACGGAGCAGCAAACTATGAATGTTTGGTGAGGAAGATCAGCATCTTCTCTCCACCGTCAGTCACATGTTCTACATCATCACAGTTGAACTACTTTTCAATACACCCACCATCTATAATCATCTAGTCGCCGCTATGCACAATAGCTGACCTGTCACGGTCTCCTGGGAAGGGAGCTCATTACCTGTTACTCTCCAATCATCAGGAAAAACACATCATTAGGTGCAGAGTCATATAATAGGAGGCATCCAGCGGTTTTTGGGTAATCGAGCCAGCTATTACATTATTCTCCAGTCAACTCCTGACAGCCAACAGGAATTTGCAGCTGATGCTAGCACCCACTTTGGGTATGGGGATAGACGCAATGGCTGTCCATGCCACTGATCGTAATACAGTGATATGAGAAGATATTTAGGTAGTCTAATAAGACAGATAAGCCTGAATAGCTCCTGGCAGAAAATAAATGATAATCACTCACCAGTTGCTGGGTTCTTAGTAGCATACGTCTGTCTACCATCTGGTTTTACCCACTTGCCACCTATAAAATGTCCAAAGCTTCGTTCATGAGAGTCAAGCCAAGCCTAGGGGAAAAAAAGAAGAGTAAGATTATCTACTTATTGTTTTAATCACAGTATTTAGTTTTCTTAGTTTGAAATGGTGAAGACAACATTATATTACATTTGGAGAGATATTTTATAGCAGAGAAGTTTAGTAAATAGCTATGCATATGTAGGTTATATCACTGTACCACACTCCTGAGTGCAAAAACCAAATGTTATTAAAATGCCTATAACCAACACTACTACCTATACTCTGCTACCAAGTTATCCTTAATATACTGTCCTTTAATGTTACTCGTGTCATAAAACTCTTGTGTCTTTGTCATGTATGCCACATAATGCTATATTTACCCTTATTGTTCTACAGGTATGTACAGGACTGGAGTATTTTGAAATATTATATACCCTACATATAAACAATGATATATAGAATAATAGTTCAAATAATAATAATACCACATTAAGGATGTCACTTGTTCCTAATGAAAGTTTGCACTGCATTCTCATGAACTGGCCGAGCCCACAACAGGCACCTCCACAGTTTGCAGGTGAAAGTTATATATAACACTGACAACTTCTGCCACTGACATGGAGTACATATGTCCGTGGCCATGTAAGGGACACAACTAGGTCAATGGACAGATACAGTACTTTCTTGAACAAATAAACCTTCAAATACCTTCTTACTGGCTGTGCTGGAGAACACTGAACTTACCGAAGTTCATTCATTTCAAATGAAAATGGGACTGAACACAAAACGTAAAACAAAGCTAGCAGGCATCCAATTTCAGCATTTGAAATGAATATATGCTTATTTATAATAGATGTTGATTTACAACAGGTCTACAATGTTGGCGGGACCTGATGTAGAACATATACATTCTGTGCTGTATACTGTAATGAAAGCAATGATAGTTACATTCCACAATAGTATTAAAAGACTTCATTTTTTAAAAGTTCACTGTACTGCTACCATTCTCTTAAAAGCATTACACTGTTACACTGGTGGCATTTGGTACATCATACCTCTTTTGCAATCACAATTGCGGATTCTGGCCTTGCTGTTACAATGATCAACCAAATATAAACTTGCAGAATGACTGAGTGTACACATTAACACATATTTTAGCCACAGAGGACAGACATGCTCATGTCTTCTAAAGTTGGGTACTCACCTAATATATATCTGCAGATCGAGTGATCTGCAGATGATGGTTGTTCATACACATTGAACAACCATCATCTGGCCGCGGTCCCGCTGGCCAGGTGGGGGAGGCGTCACACCCCCTCCCCGCCGGCCTCTGCAGCAAGTGTACGGGCGGTCGGCGGGTGGTCTGTCTGCAGATATATTGGGCGACAGCTGTGCAGCACAACTGACGCGATATGTCTGAACAACGTCGTTCACAGACATATCGCTGGTACACACTGGCCGATGCACACAAGATATATTGGCCAATCAATTGATGGCCCAATATATCTACCAGTGTGTCCCCAGTATAAGGCAGCAGTAAACATGGCCAGGAAAATGATTTCATTTGCAGTCGGTATTTGATAGAAACACAGATTGTGACTAAATCCACCTTAAGATTACTTAAATTCTTTGTTTTGTACATATCCTCCTGCAACTTTTATCAAATACAATTTTTCTTGATTCTTTTGTGCGGACTTTATATTCTCAAGATTGTAAGAAAAGCCGTTTTACCTCTTTGCTGGTTTATTGATGTGCAGTCTTATTTTATTACTGCACTTAACCATATTTTTAAAGTCATAAAAAAATATGAGATATGGTAAGAACTTACCCTTGTTATCTCTAATTCTACGAAGTCCATAGGGTTCCACAGGATACCTTGGGGTATTGGTGATGACGTCAAGCATCGGGCACCATAGAGTTAAGTTTCAGCCTCCCAGGATGCACTAGGGTCCCCCTCCTATACCCCGCCCCCGAGTCAAGGCATCTCAGTTAGGTACCAAGCCATAGGCCGGAGAAGGAGAAGGAAGAGAGAGAAGAAAGATCTGGACACACACAAGAATCACATTCTCACCAGAGGGAGACGGAAAAACCGGTGACCAGAGCAAAGCCCATCTGCAGCACAGGTGCGACAGGGCGGGAGTCCTGTGGAACCCTATGGACTTCGTATAAATAGAGATAACAAGGGTAAGTTCTTACCATATCTCATATTTTCTACTTCAGGGTCCATAGGGTATCCACAGGATACCTTGGGGATGTCCCAAAGCAGTATCCTTTAAGGGTGGGGACGCTCCTGTGCTGAAAGGAGAATCCGCCGCCCAAAGGAAGCATCCTGAGAGGCGAAGGTGTCAAACCTGTAATACCTCACGAAGGTATGGACAGAGGACCATGTAGCAGCCTTGCAGATCTGGACTGCAGAGGCACCACGTCGAGCTGCCCACGAAGGACCCACAGACCTAGTGGAATGAGCCTTCACAGAAGGAGGAACCGGCAGGCCTACATGAAGATAAGCTTCAGAAATAGCCATACGGATCCAGGCTGCCAGTTTGCTTGAAGCAGGCCAACTCTTTTTACGGAAGCCATAGAGGACAAACAAGGCGTCCGACTTCCTAAACGAAGAAGTGCGGTCAACATAAGTCCTTAAGGCCCGCACAACATCCAAAGTGGCCTCACCCACTGAAAGGCCCGGTGAGTTAAAGGCCGGAACAACTATTACCTCGTTAACATGAAACTGGGAAACAACTTTGGGAAGAAATTCAGGATGAGTGCGTAGCACTGCCCTGTTCCCATGAAAAATCAAGAAAGGAGGTCTACAAGAGAGAGCCCCTAAATCAGAAACACGTCTGGCCGAAGCTATGGCCAGAAGGAAAAACAGTCTTAGCTGTTAGCCATTTAAGATCCACTGAGCCCAGTGGTTCAAACAGCGGTCCTTGGAGAGCCCTCAGGATCACAGTCAAGTCCCAAGGCGCAACAAGTGGAACAAGAGGCGGCTGAATTCGCAGGATGCCCTGCATAAAGGTGCGCACATCAGGGATTGTAGCAATCCTACGGTGAAACCAGACAGACAGGGCCGAAGCCTGCACCTTCAAAGAAGCAAGGCGAAGCCCATGGTCTAGTCCCGCCTGTAACAAGGCGAGTACCCGAGACAGACGAAACTCCCGCAGTGCATAACCTCTCGGTCGACACCACTGGAAGAACGTATGCCACACGCGATGGTATATTCTCGCGGAAGACGGTTTCCGAGCTCTTAGCATGGTACGCACTACAGAGCTGGAAAACCCCCTGGACCTTAACATGGGCGTCTCAACAGCCACGCCGTCAAAGACAGCCGAGTCAGGTCCGGATGAAGACAAGGACCCTGTGACAGAAGGTCCGGTCGGAGCGGTAACCGCAGAGGACTGTCCACGGACAGACCCTGAAGGTCTGAGAACCAGTGCCGTCTGGGCCATGCGGGAGCTATCAACAGGAGCGTCCCTCCTTCCTGTATGAATTTCCGGATTACCCGTGGAAGAAGGGAAACCGGAGAAAAGAGATAAGCAAACCGGAACGTCCACCGGACGGACAGAGCATCCACCAGAGACGCCTCTACGTCTCTTGTGCGAGACCCGTACACCGGCAACTTGTTGTTGTGCCGAGACGCCATGAGGTCGATCTCTGGAAGACCCCACCTGTCCACCAGCAGTTGAAAAATGTCCGGGTGCAGGGACCATTCCCCCGGATGAACGTCCTGGCGACTGAGGAAGTCCGCCTCCCAGTTTAGCACTCCCGGGATGAAGACAGCTGATATGGCCGGAAGATTGCGCTCCGCCCATAACAGGATCCGAGACACCTCTACGAGAGCCGCCCGACTTCGGGTTCCTCCTTGCCGGTTTATGTTGGCCACGGTGGTAGCGTTGTCCGACTGGACCTGCACTGGATGACCCTGGAGAACCCGATGTGCCTGCTGGAAAGCATTGAAAACCGCTCGGAGTTCCAAGATGTTTATTGGAAGCTTTGCTTCTGCCGGGGTCCACCTGCCCTGGAACAAGTGTGGACCCGAAACTGCTCCCCAGCCCCGAAGACTGGCGTCCGTTGTCAACAGGATCCAATTCGCCACCCAGAACGGATGACCCCTGTTGAGATGGGTCGTCTGCAACCACCAGGCAAGGGACAGGCGAACCTCCGGAGTGAGCACTATCGTCTGGGATTTTAGGGACTGAGGCAGTCCATTCCATTTGGACAGGATCAGGTGCTGCAGAGGTCTGGAGTGAAAGTGGGCATATTCCACCATGTCGAATACCGACACCATGGAGCCCAGTAACCTCATCGCCGAGTGCAGAGACACCCGGCGGCTATGCAGACAACTGCGCACCCTCGACTGTAAGGCAGAGATCTTTTCCCCCGTCACAAAGATCCTTTGCTGTCCCGAGTCCAATAAGGCTCCGAGGTGCAGAATCCACTGAGATGGGATCAGTGTGGACTTCTGCCAGTTTATCAACCAGCCGTGCCATTGCAGTAGCGCAAAGGTCAGGTCCAAGTGGCGGAGAAGGAGCTCCGGAGATCCTGCCACTAAGAGAAGGTCGTCCAAGTACGGCAACATGCGGACTCCCTGCAGCCGCAGGGAAGCTGCCATGACCGCCATCACCTTGGTGAAAACACGTGGTGCTGTCGCCAGGCCAAAAGGTAACGCCCGGAACTGAAAGTGGTCACTGCAGATTGCAAACCTGAGGAATTGCTGATGGCGCAAAAGAATAGGGACATGCAGGTAAGCGTCCTGTATGTCCAATGACACCATGTAGTCCCCAGGTTCCAGCGCCAGGATGATGGACCGTAGGGTCTCCATCCGAAACTTCGGCACCCGCAAAGACCTGTTGAGAATCGGACGAAACGACCCATTGGGTTTCTGCACCAAAAAGAGATTGGTATAGAAACCCTGGCCCCTCTGGGAGAATGGAACAGGCACTATAACTCCAGCCTGGAGCATAGTGTGCAAGACCTTCCGCAGCTCCGTGGCTTTGTTCCGGTCTGATGGTAGACCCGTGGTGAAGAATCGAGCCGGGGGTCTGTGCCGGAAGGAGAGGGCATACCCGTGTGAGACCACCTCGAGAACCCAAGTGTCTGTCGTGGTGACCGACCAACACCGGGCGAACTGCAGCAGGCGGCCTCCCACTTTGGGATCCCCCAAAGGGAGGCCCGGACCGTCAGGCCGCAGGCTTGTCATCTGGCTTAGGGGCCGGACGTCTGGTACTCCAGGCCTGCTTCCGGGGCTTGGCCGATTTCTTGGGGCCAGCCTGTCGGGGAAAGGACTGTGCCTTAGGCCTACCCTGGGCCCTATAAGACCGAAAGGACGGAGTACCTGAACGAGAAGGAACAGCAGCCGACGGGAGACATGCCAATTTAGCTGCCGCCAGCGTGGCTACAATCTTGTCCAGGTCCAGACCGAAGAGAACTTCTCCGTTAAAAGGCAACGCCTCCAAACCCTTTTTGGAATCAGCGTCCGCCTTCCAGGATCGCAACCACAAGGTGCGACGAGCAGCCACAGCTGCCGAAGAAATTTGAGACGCCAGGGTACTAATATCCAAGGCCGCTTCGTTGATATAAGTGGACGAATCCCGGAGATTGCCGATCAACTCCGTCTGCTCAGCCGAACAGTCGGAATCGACGGACGCCTCCAACGTATCAGCCCAGCGTTCCATAGCTCTGGCAACCCAGCAAATGGCCATAGCTGGCCGCGCTGCCCCCCCCCGCAAGGGAATAGACGGACTTCAGGCAGATGTCCACCTTGTGGTCCGTAGCATCCTTAAGGGAGGACATGGATGGCATGGGTAATATGGCACTACGGACAAGGCGTGTCACATGAGAATCCACCTGTGGAGGGGATTCCCACTTGGCAAAATAATTGTCCGCAAACGGATACACCACTGCTAAACGCCTTTGAGGCTGATATCGTTTGCCTGGCTGTTTCCACGCTTCCTCTAGGTGGTCAACTAATTGCCCCGAAAGAGGAAACACTGTGGTATCTCCTTTAACATCCTTGAAAAAGGCGTATTTGGACTTTGATACCGGAGGCTCCTCATCCTCAATAACTAAAGCAGTACGGACTGCACGAATAAGGCCAGGTATATACACCTTAGACTTAGCGTCTGACTCTTTAGGACGGGGAGGTTCCTTGTCAGAAAGATCTAGAATCTCCCCATCATCGGACGTCCCGTCGTCATCCTCATAAGGAGCAGACAGAGACGCAACCGGCCGCATCACAGACTCCCCCTGCAACACCTCTGACAACTGCTGTACAGAGCTTGTTAACGAATTAACCCACGCAGGCTCCTGAGAGACCTGAGGAGGGGAAATAGGGAGACTGTGAGGTACCATCAATTGTCTTGGGAAACCCTGCATGGGTGACGACACCACTGACTGCTGGGACAAACCCATCTGAGTGAGGGCAGGCTGCGGAGCTATCTGGCCCACGAGGATTGTAAGCGCTTTGGCAAAACAAGCCCAGGGCGGCTCCTGTACCGGAACCGTGACCGTAATCGGTCGCGTTAACGAATAACACCGTCGACATAGTCCCTCCGCACTACCGTCCCCCTCCACTATAGGTACCTTGCATGTAGTACATAAAAGCTGGAGAGGAAAATCACTTTCAGACATAATGGTAAGTATGCGACCCCTCTCACTGATACTCGTTAGTATAGTGTGAGACCACCCTGCAAGCACCGCACCGCAAGGGCTTTAGCAGAAAGAACAGGGACAGTTAAATGCTGACAGATAGAAAATGAAAGTACAGGCACCAGACGCTAGCATAGGTCACATACGATGCAAAGAAATCAATTTCTGCACTATCAGCACTGATCCTCAACTACACAGACTCAGAGCCTGGTAGAACACAGCGCTGCATACACAGACCTTAATCCAACGGAGGAGAGGTATGCAGGGGGACCCAGACCGCGATGCCACCGTTCAACAGCTTCCAGCAGCGCTCACCATGCTTCTTCCAAAGATGGCCACTGAGGAGCAGAGAGGAGGCCGGCCTGGGGGAGGAGCGCTGACACAGGACCAGTCAGCGTGTGCAGAGAGGGCTGTGTGCAGCGGGGAAGGCGCCGGCTGTGAGACAGGGAAGGCGTGCTCCCCTGGCATGCATTTAACCCCTGGGACGCCGCAGCGCTACCGCTCTGCCGTGGTCCTGCTGTCCCAGGGGGGTAGTGGAAGCGCAGGTTAGAACCTGGCACCACGCTGCAGCCAGTCCCCAGGGAGCCCCCTGCCTGGGGACTCTGGACCATGTATCAGCGGGGACCCACCGCGGGACCCCGCTGCTTACCTGCTGTCCCCCTTAATTCCGGCCATGGTCCTAAACATCTGGGGTCACCGCTAGCTGTGACCCCAGATGCCTACCAGCATCCCCGGATCAGTACCGGCGTTCTGGTACCGGCGGGAGTGTAGGGAAGACAGCATGGACGTCAGGACTGACTGTCCATGCTGTACTTCCAGATGTGCAGCCACAGCTGCATTGAAGAAACTTCAGGGGCTCTTCATAGCCCCCCTCTAACAGGTGCATCCGACTCCGGCCGGGCACCAAACTAAACTGAGATGCCTTGGCTCGGGGGCGGGGTATAGGAGGGGAAACCTTGTGCATCCTGGGAGGTTGAAACTTAACTCTATGGTGCCCGATGCCTGACGTCATCACCTATACCCCAAGGTATCCTGTGGATACCCTATGGACCCTGAAGTAGAAACTACTACTTTTAAATCCTCCCATCTGGGAGATCCCAGAATGAAGGTAGAAGAGAGAGGGGTGAGGGATAAATCGTGTCAAATCGTGTCATCAAGCCTTCGGACAAGCAGATGAACGCCCTGAAATTCGGGAGTCTTGCGTCCTTTTCAGTACACTTGGCAAGAATGACAATTACATTATTAGGCAGATAATACTGTTGTCCTGTGATAGCACACAGTTCTGCTGTTCTCTCTGCATTGGATACAACTGTGCCCAAGGAGCAGCTTTGTTTCATAACCCAGGGCAATAAGTGACAATAACGGTCTGCTGTTATAAAAGAACAGGGAACGCTAGAGCATAACAACAATGTTAAAAAATTAGCAGGAAGGCATCTGCAAGCCAATATGTGTCACCTAAAGGTGGACAATGCTCCATCACTACTTTCTTTCAATACGCAATGTGCGTACACATTTCTGGTCTAAAATGTATTTTATTAAATGTACTCAGATAGATCTTACTAAAGGTTTGCATGCATACAGTATTTGCACTATTAATAAGAGCCTTAAAGTTTTATGTGAGTGAAGACAAACTGTTACAGTCAGCCACTGGATGCATTGTGGGATCCTGTTAAAATGTACCATGCTCTGGTAAATAAGAGATAAACCTTTGTACAGTGAAGCGTCAGTGCAGCCCCATTGTACAGTACTGTATAACTGCAGGCACAACTTCCCCACCAATCATTACTGAGCTGACGACAACTCCTCCTGCAGCTCACAGCTCATGTACACACATCTAACCTTAGAGAATGTGATTACAACAAAGAAAGGGAGACAAAAGGGAATATTAACATACCACTTGGACCTAGATGTCTATAAAGGCTGGAAAAATATATAAGAACTTAAATGGAAACTGACAAAGCATTGTTTAGCCACACAATCTGGAAAGACACGTAGGGCGGTATTCAATTGTTTCTACCCCCTTTTGCGCCCAACGGAGCTATTCAATTGGTGCTCCTGTCGGGCGCGATCACCTGCCGGCTCTCCATTTCAGCTCGCAGCCCCAGCGGAGTGCGAGCTGAAATGTGCGTAGTGACCTGTTTGGGCGCCCAAACACCACTTTTCACGGTCGCGCCCAGCACTTTGGTCAGGGGTAGCTGCTTTACGCGTCTAAACCTGACCACTTTGGATACGATCAGCGCGAAAAATGGCAACAATTGAATAGCGGCCCGCGATCTCCTGTCACTTTAGATGGAAGATCCGGACTGCGTAAACAATTGAATACCGCCCGAACAATACAAGCAAAGGGTCACTCATGACAGTATGTGACTGTAAAGCAATCTAATTTACCATCAGGATTTATAGTTTCACAGCAACCAGTTTAGCAGTTACACGGAGCTTTGTAAATGAGTAATGACGTGCACTGACAATGACAATTCAAATACTAATCTTCAATATGATTTTATTGATTATCAGTTGCTTATATAGCGCACACATATTCCACAGTGCTTTACAGGGAATATTTCAGTGGGATGCGGTCATAATACCGACAGTCAGTATGCCAGAGCTGAGAATGCCAAGGCCGGAATCCAGGCACCGGCATCCAGACGGTAAACACTGGGGTTAGGGGGAGGATTAGGGGTTAGGCACTAAGGGGGAAGGATTAGGTTTAGACACTAGGAGGGGAGATTAGGTTTAGGCAGTGGGGAGGGAGAGTTAGGGGTAAGGAGAGGGGGATACTGAATGACAGATGTCCGTGTCCTAACCCTGTCGGGATTCTGACTGCCGGCATCCTGTACCCATCCCATTTCAATCATTTACATCAGTCCCTGCCCCAGTGGAGCTTACAATCTATATAACCCAAACACATGGATGCAGACACTACCTGTATGTTTTGGTATTGTGGGAGGAAATGGGAGCACCAGGAGGGAAGCCACGCAAACACAGGGATATCACAAACTCTGCACAGAGACGCAGCATCAAAGATGCAGCATCAGATCAACAGTCGCAATGGTTGCAACATTAGCCATGTGAGGGGGCCAATGGCTACTCAGACGTCTTACCTGCGTAGCGGAGGCCGGGAAATCTGCGTCATTGAACGCACGCCCTGGCCTCGGCACTCCCAGAAAAGGGGGTCGACACCCCCTCGTTTCCATGAATTCAAGCCAGCTCCACCCACTTCCTGCTACCAAACTGGGCAACTGTCATAGATCTCGCAGTAGAAGACCGGCGCATGCACAGTACAGTACAGATCCTGCACAAGCGCCGATCCTCTAACATCGGAGATGTACGTAATCCATTGAGTTTGTGTACATCTCAGAATGAGGCCCATAGTACTTTGGCTACTCATTCTATTATTTACCGTGTATAAGGTGAACTGTACTGTTTTGACTGGTCTTTAATGCTAAAACTGTGCATTACATTCTGCCATATTTTTGTCGAAGTCTGTCCCATATCCTAAATCACTGGCACATCAATAGCCAATCTGCCCTATTATATTGATTTATGCTACAGAACACTTTATTGTAAATGTACTGTTATATGGTCACAAAACATAGCATTGTAAAAAGAATGTACATAAGCAACTACTGTATGCGCCTGAGTTGTATGCTTTTAGCACAGCAGCTACGTCATCAAACATCAGTTGTACACCCGATGGTTTGCGTACAACTCTGAATTAGCGCCTATATATTAATATACATTTATTATGTTTACATTGATGCAGATTTATCGCGAATAATTTTGTAAGAAGTGTAATTTTTTTAAGCAATATTCCACTGAATTCTCTGTGTGGTACAATGCTAATCCTTCTACTACTGACAGAATAAAGTTTATCCAGGTACTATCATTTTGTCTTGTTTTTTTATGTCAAAACTGCTCATTGTGCACTGCAATATTTTTGTTAAAGTCTGTTATTTTTAAAACACACTGGCTAAGGTTCTCATGCCACTTTCAGGAATACAGGAAGACGCAATCACAGGAAAAAATTACTTCACTATCACATGAACTGGACGGAATTGCAAAGTTGCAATGCAAGCAGCTTGCAATTCCGTGTATGACACCCCCTGCTGCATTTGCAATCCCAGCACTGTGACCGAGGTTGCAGGCTGGGATAAACATCGTGACCATCAGTCGCGATGGTGGACAACGCCGGGCCGCCGGCCAGCTAAGCCTCAGGGAACGCCGGCCATACCCACCCCTGCGCCTCCACTTAAATGCCTCTGCCTGATTCACAGGCCAAGGCATTTAAGGTGTGGTGCGGGGGCTGCGTGCGATCACGCAGGACTCATTCTGCACATTCGCAGAATATGTCCTGCGCACTCGCAGATTCCCAATAATCGTGAATTAGGACACATGCGCAAACTGATCAAATCAGCCGCTTGCGTAAAACATCGACACTGCGTCCACCTTTGAATCAGGCCCTAAACTAGTTACTTGGATGGCCAGAGAGCAGAGACATCCAATGGGCCCCATTGCTAGAGTGGGGCGTTAAACAATAAAATATATCCGGAAAGACAGCGCAGTGGAGTATAAGAAAGGAGCAGCCGGTATCTGAATGGTAAAACATCACCTTGTTTAAGCTTCATGTCATGAGTGATTACTCAGACTATTCCAGAGGAGGTTTTGCCAAGCATGGACCATGGAAACCCCTGCTCAGAAAAAGACTGAGGGCCTGATTCAGAGATGGACGGAAATGTAGAGCCGCACGCAAGTGGCCGTGCAATTCCGTCCATCTAAAATGCAAATGCAGCAGGGGAGACACCGCCTTGCTGCTAAATAGATGACCCACATTGGCTGGAGAGAAGCTAACAATGTAATCTTACATATAAAATGAATTGGTCTGTTTGTCTCTCTGGTTATGCATTCGGACGCCTGTGCACCGATTGGGAAGAAACCAATGCGAGGTGGTTCAGTTGGATCCTGGCCAGGTTCTATGGGGTTTACGGTCCCGGTCAGACCTCCCGTTGGTGTACGCTGGGCAGAATTTTGACCCGGGGAGCCTGTTCTGGGTCTGCCGCTGGATGAATTTGGATGAAACTTCACAGAAGGGTGGCAATTGGTCTGGGATGCCTAATGCAGTGGTTGGGTTCCCGGTCAGACCTCACATTGGAGTGCGCCTGACAGAACTTTGACTCAGGGAGCCTGTTTGGACCCGGGGAACTTGTTCTGAGCCTTGCACTGGATGGATTTGGATGAAAACTTCAGAGTGGTAACATTGGATCCCAGAAGACATACTGGGGGTTGAGGTCCTGGTCGAACCTCCCGTTGGTGTATGCTAGGCAGAACTTTGACCCTGGGAGCCTGTTCTGGGCATTCCACTGGATAGATTTGGATGAAAACTTCACATAATAAAACTTAAAAACTTGAAGATACACCCCTACACCAATTGGGATGAAACCAATGTGAGGTGGTCCAGTTGGAGGGTTTTAGTGGGGGGGGGGGTATAGGTTCCCAGTCGGACCTGGGTACTTTATTTTGCAAAATGTAAATGCCAAAAAAAACTACACAAGTAACTGAGAAAATTTTAAGGAGGTGAAAGTCAGATATTAGTATTTCTTATTTAGGTAACAGATTTTCACATTAAATGTAAATAAAGAACAAATATGACATGCATCCTTATTCGTCTAGCATTTCTGCCCTTGGTGCGACTAATGCTGGGAATATACCGATCAGACAAACAGGCATTTTATCTGACAGTCTGAAAATCCATCAGATATTGTGGCCATATATGGTGGAGATACGTCACAGTGTATGGCTGATTATATCGGTTTCCTCCCCTGGAAAAAAAATTAAAATAAATCCTGTTCCTCCCCTGTAAAGGAAGAGGGGAAATGTTGGGCGGACAACCACGACAGCACATACACTGCCAGATGCGGCTGACCAATAATCAGATCAGAAGGGCATGTTGGTAGATATTTCATGCTCAATTGTCCGATTATCGCTGATTGGTCACGGCCATACACTATGTAATTATCGTCTCGATCCGTCGTTTATCTGTGGATTGGGGCAATAATTGCATAATGTATAATGATTTTTGCATCTTTTTTGCATTGTAGCCATATACAAAGTCCATCATAGTGTACTAAGGGGGTGATTCAGAACTGGACGGAATTGCAAAGTTGCAATGCAAGCAGCTTGCAATTCCGTCCTTGCAAACATGCAAATACAGCAGGAGGTGTATGACACCCCCTGCTGCATTTGCAATCCCAGCACTGTGACCGAGGTTGCAGGCTTGGATAACCATCGTGACCATCAGTCTTAGCCTCAGGGAACGCCGGCCATACCCACCCCTGCGCCTCCACTTAAATGCCTCTGCCTGATTCACAGGCCAAGGCATTTAAGGTGTGGTGCGGGGGCTGCGTGCGATCATGCAGGACTCGTTCTGCACATTCGCAGAATATGTCCTGCGCACTCGCAGATTCCTATTAATCGTGAATCTGCATTCAGCATTGCACTTATGTGCAACGGCCCCCAAGAACACTAGATTAATATTATTGGTAAAGGAATTGGTATAAAGAGGCAGATTAAGCATAACGATACCTGGCGTTGCATGACGCGGGTCGCTCATATCGAAACTCTGTCTTTTGCCTTTTTAATCAGATTAGCGACTGAGTCACACACAGAAGCTACATTACTACCGGCACTGCTAGTCAGAGTTCCCTTGCATTGTACTTTTGTTGCATTGGTGATGTGAATCAGATGCATATTTTAAGAAATAGTTTCTGGCAGGACGCTTGGTGCATGTGAGTCGCTAAATCCTTGGCGCACCAAACAGGGCAAGTTCAGCAAAGGAGTATGTGGTCACATCTGTACATTGTTGCAGATCTGTAATAAAGTACTTTTCTCTTTTAAAGTTAGGACAGGTCTGAACACACACTCCAATTAGATTTTTTTTAAAAAGTAGAAAACAAGAATATTAGGCAGAACTCAATACATTCCCCTTCACCTGTGCAATGTTGGCAGCCTCAGGAGCAGGTCCATACTGCATGGAGGTAAATATATCTTTCACTGTAGGTTTGTCATCCCCAGTGCTTGCAGCCATGACTTTCAGCTCTGTCAGGATAGTGTGACAGGTAACTAATTCACTGTCAACCACAAGGAGGAGCTTCAGCCATTACTAGCAATCCCACTTCCGCCGGAAGAAGGTCACACAAATGAGTGCAGCCCAGTGCAGAGCGGACCTGGCATGTTGTCACCACGATGAGCTCTCCTACATGGCTCTTTAAGATATGTCATTGTGAATTAGGATAGTTTTTTGCTCTAAAGTGCTTATAAACGTGACCAGGAAAGAAAACAGAAAACACCGGAAAAAGGTCAACAGGAAGTGTCTGTCTACCCGGAAGTGTCCCCATGTGCTGCAGCAGCCAGTTACTGTTGCTTGGGTGAGATGATGCTGATGGTTCTCGGTGAGTGTTTGAATCCAGAGTATATATGTTCTGTCTAATTTCATAGAGGCCACCGCTATTCAATCCATGGCTTCCCGTCCGTCGGAGGACTACTAGTACCAGCATGCTATGCTGGGTCTGTTGCCAAATGGCTGCTGGGCTACAGATTGCCCAAGCCTGAGCTACTGGGATGTCAGTGTAGACCTTGTGATACAGTCCTTCTCTTTGAACATTGAGTCAAGCCAGCAGGGAGGATCCATACCTGCCCAGTAGCCATAGGTCGATCACATTTTTGTAAAAGAAAAACAAGAAGTCATTGCAGCCCTATGAACATTTTGGGGGAGATAAAATGAAGACATTGCCCGTAGCAACCGAGCAGCTTCTAACTATCATAAATCTGGTACATTCTGTAAAATGACAATTAGCTGATTGGTTGCTATGGACAACTTCTCCATTTTATCTCTCTCAAAGGTTTGATACATCTCCCCCTGAGTAGTTTAATTTCATAGCCCCTAGCTGATGGGTAGATAAATATTGACAAATAATATAACAAATACCTATATATGTCTGATTGTGTAGCATGCTAACAGTGATATAATGGCTGCAGCTTATATTAGCCCTGCAAACTTGGGGACATTTATGAAATCTGATGCACAGATCACACTGTAAAATGCACCGTAACCCATAGGAAGCAAATTATCCTGTTGATTTTTTTTTTTTTTGTAGTACAGTTTAGAATATAAACTGATTAGTTGCCATAAGATAGAGACTTTTCTTCAGGTATCTGTGCACTAGTTTTCAGAAATGTCCCTGATAACCACAAAATATACTGTAATGTTATATTGAACACTTGCATACGTTTTACTGCACCCAAAAGTGAGATTTATTAGAATGATTTTTGAGCTAAATACGCTTCCCTCAGTCTCCCTACCCATGTACTGTCTAGCTCTCTCTATTTCTCCACACACCCTCCGATGCCATTATTTTCCTACATCCACACACCAGATCCCGTTATTCACCCATAAATTCTGTTGCCTATTCTGCGGGAGCTTCCGGAGCTATTCAATTCAGCGCGCTGTTAGATCGGAAAATGCCTGTTCTCCCGCCCCTCGCACCTTAAACGGGTGTTTAGTCGCGAGAACTGGAATTCTCCAAATGAAACTGCCCGCCGCAATGCTGTTTCCAAGGTGCTAATTGCAAAAAACAGCATCGCGCCCTGGAGGGGTGCGAGAAGAAATCCTTAACAGCGCGCTGAATTGAATAGCTCTGGGAGCTCCCTCATTGGCGCTATTTAATTTGCGTTCAATGTAACATGTCACAACTGTATTCACAGAATGAATAATTACAAAATGATCACTTACCATTAAGATCACGGAGGGTTTCGTGAGTGGTAATGATTTAAGAAAATATAAATAGCGCAGCAGTTCCCAACTTATTGCTGATGTGACGTTACCTACCCAACATGTCTACCATGTCAGCTGGCTCTTGCTGACGCACCAACAAAACCATTTTCTACTAAATAAAAATGACATAATAAAATCAGTTTAGATCAGCGCTTCCCAATTCCTGTCCTCTGGTTTCCCTAACAGTGCCTGTTGTATATCCCTTTTACACCTAAGTCCTGGGTCTGACCTGGCATTTTGAACATGATTCTAAGCTGGGTCAGACCCATTTCACACTATGGAGCTGACCCAGGTTATTCCCGGGTGTCTCCGGTCACACAGCACCCGTGTGCGGCGTTTGGAGATGACATTTCCAAGTGCTGGGAAATCCAGATCTCCCCATGCTGTAAACTAGACCCGTGACGGGTGACGCGGGTTACCCGTTCACACTGCAGGGTTACACAGGTGTTAAACCCTGCAATCTACCCGGGTTGGATTGCCGAGTCACACGACCCGGAAATCCATCCCTGACCGCTTTTACAGCAAACTGCAACCCGGGTTTTAGCTGCAGTGTAAAAGGGGTATAACAGATCTCCTAGTTTGTGCATAGGGGTATATATCACTGCTGACACATTTTAAAAGATCTACAGGTAAAGCTAATTATTTCACTTGCCATACTAAGGAGATGTGTAAAAAATGCACTGTTAAGGACTCCTGAGGACTGCTTTTGGGGAACCTTGGTTTAGATCAATGTCATGTACAAATACAATCCTATTTGCATAGCACTGTTACCAGTGTCTCAACACCACTCCATTATGAAATCTAAATTTTTCTCTATCAGTGAGATATGAGATTTCTCTATGTCATTGTAATTTACTGTTGTACTGTTTATTTATTTAAGGATAAAAGTGACTGTTGTGCCATGTCGTTCTCATAGTAAGCATGCTTCCCAATAATGTGTCTGGAATTTATTCTGCAAGAAATGCTCATAGAGATGCAGAATTGTGTTCCTTACTAGAGCATGTGTTAATAAATGCCTTAACAGAGGAGTGAACAAACTATAGTCTTCATTCTAGCACCCTGCACCTTTCCCAACCCGTGCAGTTCCTCTATCCTGCCAGGGGTGTTGCTTTCTGCTCTGGTGCTTCTAGTACACTCAGCTGATGCAACAAACTGATGAGATTCAGCAGTTTGTGCGCTGTAAGCACCCGAGCAGAGAGCTATACCCCAGGCTGTAAAGAGAAACTGCACGGGTTTTAACAGGTGCTAGAATGAAGACTAAACCAACATAGGATCTAGGAGCCATTCAGCAAGATCTTTAGAAGAGAGAGGGTGAATATTACTTTTATTGACTTTAATAGGAATTATTTTACAAAAGTTAGACATGTTGGCTGCCTGGCTCCTGGGGTTTAATACTACACAAAGAGTATATGATATTGTATCTGGGTCCGAAACTACACAAAGGGTGGTGTATGGTGTTGTATCTGGGTTTGATACTACGCAAAGGGTGGTGTATGGTGTTGTGTCTGGGTCTGATACTACGCAAAGGGTGGTGTATGGTGTTGTGTCTGAGGTCCTTGCTGCATTTTCATTATATAAAACGCTGTATTGACGTGATCCAATAATCGACAACTGCTGCCGGTGGTTATAGACTGATGCATAAAAACCATAAGCTGCTGGTGTCCGGTTTCCCCATGGTAAAAGGAACAGTATCCAGAGACAGTGCTGTTGACACTGCAGGGAAAACTAGCACACTGCAAGTCATCCACAGTGCATCACTAGAGCTCTCTGGAAGAACTTTAATAGATCATTTTGAAGTACTATGGAAGGACAGAAAGTCATCTCTCCAGCTCTTAAGAGCTGACTTTCCATCTCGGGTCATGGGGAAAGCACAATTTGTGTTTTCCAGTATTGCTTAAGAAAGTGTCTCTCTAACAATGGGGCAGATGATATTAATGTGTAGCTTTGGTTGTGTTTGGCCTCTGACATGGAAAATGTGTTCCTTTTTTTTTTTTTTTTTGTTCAGACTCTTCCTGCTAAATCTTAGAGGATAAGTTTAGGTTCTAACGGATCCAGATTGCTAGTGCTTCATGATGGAATCCGATAAATCCCTGCTCTCTGCAGAGCTGAATGCAGAGATGGAAGAAGCTCTGTATGAGCAGATGTTGCTGAAGGTATGTTACATTATATGGTGTAATGTCATCTCGGGATTTATTTGACACATATTGTAATTGATTCTATTGTCATGTATCCTCCCTCTGTAGTTAACTTGGGATTTCTTCTGTAAGAGGCAGATTAAATACATCTGAACTGTGCACATATTGTCCCATTACTGTAGATGATTTCTGCTCCTCCGTAGGCTTCAAACAGAAGTCAGCTGTAAGACTGATGTGTCTGAAGCCGTTTCGGCAGCTCTCGTGTGCTGTAAACAATGCATGGTGAAACCCTCAATATCTGCTTGCTACAGGTTCTATGTGGATGTCTCTTAATGAATTAATAGAAGCCCAGAGCTATTTTTATATGCCTCTTCTCTGACAGGAAGAGTACTAGATGCACCCATGGCGATCCCCTATTTCCATATATACAATTTTCTTTGTGTACTGTCCAGTTAACAGAGCTGTACAGAGTTTCCAACCCTGAAAATGCCTCTGTTTTTGCAGGGAAACTACTTGCAAGGAAAGTTTGCAGTGCAAGCTTACAAGCCCAGCGTCTGACGTCCTGTGCATGTTGCTTGCTTACGATGTCCGGTGCAAATCGCTGACGCTTTTTCAAACTGAGGAATGAGAAATCTATAGTTTTAATTTAAACAGCACAACCTATTTTTAAAGATTAACCATTCTTCATTAAGCTCTGGAGTCGGGTCCATACGCAGTTCACCATGTACTCACCGTCACCAGTGCTGTTAACAGTCCTTTGTCCATAGCTCATTGTGTTTATAACCTTGACTGTACAGCTGCCACCGAGACCCAGCATTTGTCCAATCAGAGATACATAGCACGTCACTGATGCAATCCCATACGAAGTGAACTTGCGAACATATGCTAATGACTCAACCGCCGTCTTGTGCACAGAGACGCCTCTCCGGTGTCTCACATCCACCATTTATGTAGAAAAGCAGAAACATTGGTCGCACATTAAACTTGCTTGAACTCGCACAATCAAAATGCATCTGGAAACAGACCTATATCTGCGTACACACAACTCTGTCTAAGGCACAGTTCCGTTGGCCATGACCTCTCTCCTTTTTTAACGTGCCAATGCTCCATTGCAATCAAGTTACACCCCTTCAGTTGCAAGTGGAGATACAACTTTGCATTACCCTTAGATGCGTATGCTCAGCTCCAGAGCATTTGCAGTGTGTAAACATGCGAGATACGCTCGCCAAACCAACTGGCTGCAGCCCCACTGAGTTTATTTTTTAAACTGGAGAAGGGACCAATAACCAGCACTGGCCAGGGCGATTGCCTCCAGGACTCTGGGGTACTTGTGACTCTGCCAATACATAGGATGGGGGATTATTTTTAAGGAAATACTCTGGATTATTTTTAATTTTTTTTTTTTTTTCCTTAATGTGTTTTATGCTTTTGTACTAATTAAAATATGTATTTGACTGTTGTCTCACTCTATTGTATCTACTTTAAGGCAAAACAAGATATACAAAGCAGACTTCCAAATCCATCAGACTCAAAACAAATCCGACCCCAGCCAGGTAAGTGTGTTTTTCCTCCAATATCTGTAGCACAGATTGTCTTGATTTTAATTTTATTTTTTAGTAAATTTATATTGAAACAGTGTAAATTTCCCCATTTACAAGTCTGTACATATTGTTGTGTAGCTATAAGTGCCGTATTCTATATATAGCTTTCCTTGGTGATGGTTTTCGTTCTACATCAGGTTTCTGCATTAAAACTCGCACATCTAAAAATGCAAAGATCTTCATTAACATCTGCAAGTCCAGCCAGATCCCGGCACCCCCAGACCTCAGCGAGCAGGAGCTGGTCACCATCCTGGAATCGGATGATCCTTCTGGTTATCGTGTTCCCATGAGCATCGGGGAGCCGCACGTGGAAGTAGATAACAGTAAGCATTTGTGGTGATCCTACCTTGTTTGTAATTGTGATCTAACAAATACATCTATAGGGAAAAAAGTGAGACAATGCAGCCGTCGTGGCACAAGGTTCTACTCTTCCCATTCCTTATTATTACAGCCAAAACCTGCTCAGAAAACTTATGTTAAACTGAATTGTTAAGAAAATCTAATTTTGTTTGTGCTGGAGGCTTCTCTGTTCTAATGTTAAGGCGTCCATCAAAATGTTTCCAAGATGCTTACCAGTCTTACTTACTGCATTGTGATAAGTCCTGGTCTGGGAATGACCACTGCAATGCTATAAGGAAGGGGGTCTTACTGACCGTTACACAGTGGTGATGACTAGATGATAGAATATTGATAGACTTAGATGATGCAGCAGGATCTTATCAGTAAGTATATATCTTAAAGGAGATAACCACAATTAACAAACTTCTCTAACCTTAATTACTCAAGTCCTAACTTAAGCATCTACAGTATCTGGTTTATTTAGCTTTCTTGTGTATCTGTTAGCTGCCAGGAGAATGATCTCACTCGGGCTGCCCTTCCTCCTGTGCTGTCTTTCAGACAATGTTGCCTCTGCTACAGGGATGGATTGGATGACTTTGTTATGATGGAGAGCTCCCTTGAAAGCTCAATGTTTTGAGGGACAGTTAATATCTTAAACCAGAGCTCTACAGAAAATATTTTTTCTTCTTCCTCCAGTAGGGGGGCAAAGGGACTACGCTGGGTAAGGTCACATTTTCCAGGTCACACAGCAGGTGCACAGGTGTATTCATTACTCAGTGACACATATTAAAAGATGCACAGGTGGAGCTAATTATTTCACTTGTGATTCTGTGAGGAGACCTGGAAAACATGCACTGTTTGGGGTCCGGAGGACCGGGTTTGGGAACCTGTGCTTAACTAATAGAACTACAAAGGTCCCATACATGAAGGAGCCCATTTGGTTTCTAGTGATACTCATCCCTGCCAGAGAACTTTGAATGGAAATCGTGCTGTGTAAGGTTGTTACATGGCGGCTGAACAGAGATTGTATTAAGGAGGGATATCCTCTTTTAAGGGAAAGAGACAGTGATCATAAAAGGTTATGGCTTTATATTAGTATATTATTTTATATCATATGTAATTATTTTGCTGAGTATTCCTACAGTTCTAGCTTTTTACTTTTTTTTTTTTTTTTTTTTTTCCTGTTCGATTTGTATCACTCAATATAAGTAAATTTGGATGAAAGGCATCTGATTTCTTGTTTGTCTCTTTATCCAGGTGGCAGCGGTTGCACAGCCTATGACCTTGTGATACATAATTCCTTCTATGACAAGATTAAGGTATCCATCCACAATAAATACAACAGACTACTTTCAAAATGTATGTGACAGTGTCTAAACTAATTCTGCGTTTTTATCGGCTACCGTTTCCTCTCTTTGTCAGAGTAATGAACTGTTCAAGGAATTCTTTATCACTGTGGCAATGGAAGGACTGGAGAACAAGTATGAACTGGAGCTCTCTAGAGGTAACTCAGTGTGACAGGTGCTGGATGGCACCATTTATCCCAAACCATTATGTTCTGTGTATACTGCATGTTAATGTTTCACTTAGACTTACATTTATAATACTTGGTCAAAATTTACTCTTTTATAACCTATTAATTTGATTATTTTATCTTCAATATACTTTGTTACTGTTATCAGTAATTGATGTGCGTAGCAAGGGAAAATAAAATCTCTCAATAATACTGCTGCTTAGTGATCATATCGGAAGCACAAGCATTAATGCTCAGTTCTCCCTTCTAAAATCAGAATTATTCTATATTGAATACATTCTATTACTGAATGTTTTGTTTGATACTATGCCTCCTTTTTATGTCACTTTTACTATTATCAGGATTTTAACAATTCTATAGTAAATGGTGTTGCGTGAAAGATGAAATTATTCTGTTCTACAAGATTTCATAAGTTTTTCCGCATGGCATAGCATCCCCACACTAAGTAGGCTAAGGGTCTGTCCTTTCAGCACTTCTGGTGTGGATCCCAGTTTGGAAAGCCAAACACAACTGACACTGCCGGCCTTCTTTGGGAGCAACTGGCTCCTTCTCTCCCCCATCTGGTCACTTATACAAGGAATTTTATGTGAGCTCCTATTTTTATTGTGGAACAGCAATGGTTGTCTTCTCCTACTTCTTTTTTTTTTTTTCCTATTCTCTTTTGCATATGTCTGGGAAGGGTGTACATCAACGGCCAAGCCTGCAGGATGGACAGTGGCTTGTCTGCTCCTAATGTTTCTCGAAACTGCCTTGCGCCCAGTCTGGGGTAGATGTCCTGTGTGCGGCGGAGAATTAGTGGCAAATCTATGGCACAGGATATTGCAGAGCTCATGTAGCTCCCCGCATGCCTTGTAGGAAGCTGATCAGGGCCTCTCCCTTCTCTGCCTCTCCCACAGCAGCCTCAAGGAGTGTTAAATGCCTTTGCTGAGCCTCACTCCAAGACCCTATGGGTTCTTCCTTTACTGCGCCTCATGTATCCTCTTCCTTGGAGAGGGTTCTGACATCAGCACTTACAGGGATTCTCTAGTCTTTTTAGGAGTCAACCTCTGAGTTTTCTTCCCAGGGGGAAGGAGAGGTGACGGAAGGCTCTTACTCTGACCCTGAGATTTTCTTTGGTTTTGATGGAGATTTTATTAGGAATCGAGATGTGGACGATTTAGTGTGTTTCATCAGGCAGACCCTAAACATTGAGTCAGTAGGGCAGTGAAGAGGGTCTTGAATGTGACAGACTGAAAGTGGATTTACTTAATCTGTTGGATCATATCCCAGAAGTCTCTGTATTTTTAGGGGAAGCAACAATTATTATTATTTTTATTATTATTATTATTATTATTATTATTATAACCATTTCTCTGATTTGCTAGGTAATCATATATTTGCACCAGGCATCTATTATAGAAAAACCAATGCTGTCTGGAATTCTCTGAGTTGCTAGGTATACTGTCTTTAATTAATATCTGTAAACTCCAGAGTAACTTTAAATTTAATTATATAGTCAGATCTTATCTCCTAGCTTCATGGGATGCTGTTTTGGCTCTGCTTGTTTGTATTAGACTTTTATGACTTGTATCTGGTGTGGGTGAGGGTATTGAGGGTGGGTGTAATCAGTGACTACACCTGTTATATATACTATATAATCAGTAGGTCACAAGGCTTTAGGCTTGAACAAGGCTGCTAGGTTTTATTTCAAAGTGGGTTTTTTTCTAAGTGGGACTACATGTACAGCATAACTTAAAGAGTTATTCAGGAGTTAAACAGGACGAAGACAGGAGGACAACATTTTAAAAGAACTCTATAACTTGGAAAAAAAAAAAAAGATCTTCTGAGCTTCTGGAAACCCTGCTACTCGGCAACCAGCTCCCATTATAACCTGGACACACCTTTTGCCAACACCCTGCTTCAGCATTACAAGCAACTACCTGCTTACTGAACATTTAATACTTGTATGTTTGTGTTTCTTCTCTACATTGTTTAAATCATTCCAATACCACTGTCAATTTATCTTTATACCATTGTTTCACACCTATACCTTTTTTTTTTTTTTTTTTTTTTTATATTCATACTTTATACTAATTCTCAAGTCTTGCTACTTTAACAGCTCTATACTCCTATTTTGGTTATCATATACTATTGTAGTTGTGCCTTTACATCTTCCAGCACTGTTCTTCCTTTTATCTGATTCTGACCTTTGACCTGTACTGCTCCCTCATCTCACACTCATTACTACTACTGACTTTTACCCCCCTAACTGCCTCATCTACACGATGTCTCTTTTCTTCTACTCCTCCCTCACTTAGCTGCTACATTATTTTCTCCTCTACCACCAGTTTTCAACTCTTTTCTCCATCCATAGTCCCCTCTACGTTCTCCCCCTCCTTCCCCTTCTCTGTCTCTCTGCATCACATATAAGTCTCTCAACTGCATCTCCCACAACTCTAGTATTATTCACTTCTCTTCCACCATGGTCCTGCTGCACCACCACTAAACCCTGCACCTTCTCTTTTCTCCAAGGTACCTATTCTTCCCCCCCCCCCCCCCACACCACACTAAACCTCCACCTAACCCACCACCTGCTGTCACCCTTCCTCATTCAGAAGCCAGCCACATACCCCCACACTCCTTATCCCCCTTCTCTAGATCAATATCACCTCCACACTACATCAACCCTAATAATCTCATTCTCCTCTCACCTCATAACTCTGTCCCTCTCTCCTGTTCCCTCTGGAAAGCCAGTTTTGTCTATAATAAACTGATCTCTGTTCATGAGCACTTTATCTGCAATGCCTTGATTCTCCTTGCCATCACCAAACCCTGGATTTACCCCTCTGACACCACTGCTCCTGCAAAATTCCTCCATCACTTGGCTTCCTGGCTCTTAATCTTCAAATGGGCCCTCAAGACCCATTTCTTCCTCAATGCTTTCCAGCGCTCATCCTAACCCACTACTTTATGCTCCTTCCTCACTATCTAGCCCATCTGTGTCACCCCTGTTTGTCTGACCCTCCCCTCAGAATGTAAGCCCTCTTTCCTCACGTGCTTCTTCTTACCTTACTTTTACTTTCATTTACAATGGCACCTAAAACTGCTTACTGACACCCTGCTGCTTATTTAGGTGTTATGCAGCATTGTTTATAAATCATGTACTTGTCCTGCATTGTCTCTACTGTTAATAACGGTTGTCTTGTGTGCTCATTTGTTTCTGTACTTTGCAAGGCGCTGCGGAACCCTTGTGGCGCCATATAAATAAAGGATAATAATAATATCTGGAGCTCATTGGAGCAAGAATGTCTGGCTTTAGACATTTGAGGCGGACAAAGTGTATAGTACTCTGGTGGTCCTGTTTGTTCCAGAACTAGGCATAATTATTTCCCAAGCCACAAGGGGAAATCGTTCCTTTCTCCCTGTTATCTTCACTAGACCAAAGGCTCTTGATTTCGGTCATTCCATTCCTACATGGCTTTGAGGTGTCTGAGCCCTATAGAGGCCTGTTCTCCACTCCTCGTATAGGCCTGCAGAGAAGTAAACAGACTTGGCTAGACATCCAGTTCCCCAACCCTCTCACATACATACAATCAGCATTACTGGCAAGAAATCCATCCCAACACCATCCAAGCTGGTGTTTTTCCTGATTTTGAAATGCATGGTGCCCACTCGAGAGCTCTTGTGGTAGGAGCTTGTCTGCTTCTTTATTGGGACCACAGATGCTTGGGTGAGAGGCATCATGGGTCTGCAACACATCATGGATCTACCTGAAGTCCTCACCTAGTTGCTTTCTCTCCACTAGTCCTCCAGGGCTACACCATGTGCGGCTGAAAGGGCGGAACTAGCTGGTTAGCCGGCATTTGCACATAGGTTATATGTACAGAGGACATGCTGATGAAATTGCCGACTATGGACAGTTGTGTGTACGCAGATATCCATCTGTTCTCAGATCTCTTGCTCCAAGGGTAGGGCTGGTGCAAGTACAGTGCATCCGGAAAGTATTCCCAACGCTTCACTTTTTCCACATTTTGTTATGTTACAGGCTTATTCCAAAATGAAATAAATAAATTTTTGTCCTCAAAATTCTACACACAATACCCCATAATGACAATGTGTAAAAAAAAATTTTATTTTTACAAATTTCATTAAAATAAAAAAGCAAGAAATCACATGTACATCAGTATTAACAACCTTTGCTCAATACTTTGTTGTTGCACCTTTGGCAGCAATTACAGCCTCAAGTCTTTTTGAATATGATGCCACAAGCTTGGCACACCTATCTTTGGGCAGTTTCGCCCATTCCTCTTTGCAGCACCTCTCAAGCTCCATCAGGTTGGATGGGAAGCGTCGGTGCACAGCCATTTTCAGATGTCTCCAGAGATGTTCAATTGGATTCAAGTCTGGGCTCTGGCTGGGGCACTCAAGGACATTCACAGAGTTTTCCTGAAGCCACTCCTTTGATATCTTGGCTGTGTGCTTAGGGTCGTTGTCCTGCTAAAAGATGAACCGTCGCCCCAGTCTGATGTCAAGAGCGCTCTGGAGCAGGTTTTCATCCACGATGTCTCTGTACATTGCTGCATTCATCTTTCCCTCTAATCCTGACTAGTCTCCCAGTTCCTGCCACTGAAAACCTCCCCACAGCATGATGCTGCCACCACCATGCTTCACTGTGGGGATGGTATTGGTCTGGTGATGAGCGGTGCCTGGTTTCCTCCAATCATAACGCCTGGCATTCACGCCAAAGTGTGTCTCATGGTCTCAGAGTCTTTCAGGTGCATTTTGTCAAACTCCAGGCAGGCTGCCATGTGCTGTTTACTAAGGAGTGGCTTCCGTCTGGCCACTCTACCATACAGGCCTGATTGGTGGATTGCTGCAGAGATTGTTGTCCTTCGGGAAGGTTCTCCTTTCTCCACAGAGGATTGCTGTAGCTCTAACAGAGTGACCATCGGGTTCTTGTTCACCTCCCTGACTAGGGCCCTGCTCCCCCGATTGCTCAGTTTAGACGGCCGGCCAACTCTAGGAAGAGTCCTAGTGGTTCCGAACTTCTTCCATTTATGGATGATGGAGGCCATTGTGCTCATTGGGACCTTCAAAGCAGCAGATATTTTTCTGTACCCTTCCCCATATTTGTACCTCGAGACAATCCTGTCCCGGATGTCTACAGACAATTCCTTGGACTTCATGCTTGGTTTGTGCTCTGACATGCACTGTCAAGTTTGGGACCTTTTATATAGACAGGTGTATGCCTTTCAAAATCATGTCCAATCAACTGAATTTACCACAGGTGGACTCCAATTAAACTGTAGGAAATTCTCAAGGATGATCAGTGGAAACAGGATGCACCTGAGCTCAATTTTGAGCTTCATGGCCAGTGGTGTAACTAGGGTATTTGGAGCCCAGGGCAAATGTGAAAAGGGAGACCTCCCCCCAACATGTGCACGTGGTCACTTCAAAATGGGGCGTGTCAACATGACACACCCCTTTATTTTCACGCTGTACATTCCTATCCATATGCACCTTAACCCCAGTAGTACCCCTTATACAGTGCCCCCAGTATGCAGTTGTGGTCCCTCTTATGCAGGTCCATAGTAGTGCCCCTTATACAGTATCCCCAGTAGTGTTCCCCCTTATACAGCCCCCAATTAGTTCCCCTTACTCAGTGCCCACAGTAGTGGTCCCCCCAAATGCAGTGCCCTATGCAGTGCCCCCAGTAGCAGTCCCCACAATGCAGTGCACCCAGTAGTGGTATCCCCTTATGCAGTGCCCTTTATATAGTGCCCCCAGTAGTAGTCCCCCCCCCTTATGCAGTGCCCTTTATATAGTGCCCCCAGCAGTAGTGTCCCTATGCAGTTTTCCCAGTAGTGGTCCCCCTTATGCAAGCACCCAGTAGTGATCACCCCCTATCTAGTGCCCCCTGTAGTGGTACCCGCAGTGCCCCTGGCAGTAAGCCCCTTATATAGTGCCCCCAGCAGTAGTCCCCCCCCCCCCCCTCCCATGCAGTGCCCCCAGTAGTGGTCCCCCTGATGCAGGCCCCCAGTAGTGACCCCCCCCCCCTGTCCAGTGGTCCTTCCTGTTATTGCCCCAGTTGTGGTCTCCCCAGTGCAGTGCCCCTAGTAGTAGGCCCCTTTTATAATGCCCCCAGTAGTAGTTCCCCCCCCCCCCCCCAACTTGTGATCCTAAGTTGAGGTTCCCCCTCCCAATTAAGTGCCCCCTGTAATAGCCCCCCCCCCAGTAGAGGTCTTTCCAATAATGGTGCCCCCAGTAATAGCCCCCCCCCCAGTAGAGGTCCTCCCAATAATGGTGCCCCCAGTAGTAGCCACCAGCCCCCGTTGTGCCCCCACCCCAGTAGAG
Organism: Taudactylus pleione; assembly: GCA_031769625.1. Taxonomy (NCBI): domain Eukaryota; kingdom Metazoa; phylum Chordata; class Amphibia; order Anura; family Myobatrachidae; genus Taudactylus; species Taudactylus pleione. The sequence continues at coordinate 4,960,101 of JAUIMM010000534.1, read as the reverse complement.
GTTCCCCCCCAGTAGTAGCCGCCCCCCTCCCCCATTGTGCCCCCAGTAGTGCTGACAGATTTAAAAAAAAATATATATAAAAACATACTTACCTGAATCCACGCTGCTGCTCCGGACCGCAACACCGCTCCCGCCGCCAGTCCTCCCGGGCTGGCGCGCTCAGCATAATGGGAGAGACGTCATGATGTCACATGACGTCTGTCCCATTACCCTCTTGCAGTGGGTGCTGCAGCAGATCTGACTCTCATTGGCTGCTGTTTAACACACGCTGGCGGCGATGCGTGTGTTATGCACAGCCTGAGCCCGCCTCCTGGCGCTATTGGGCAAGCGCTCAGGGGGAGGGAACGGGCTCAGGTGTGCAGCACAGGACCGGCGCTGGAAGCCTAGCGCCGGTCCTGTCTAAATGTGTAGCGCTGACCGCACTCATTGCGGTCGGCGCTACACTGGCTAACTAGGGCGGCCCGGTACCGTGGCCGGCGGCGCCCCCCCCCCCCCCCCCCCCCCGCGACGCCGTCCAACGGCGCCCAGGGCACGCACCCCGATCGCCCTGCCCTAGTTACGCCACTGTTCATGGCAAAGGCCGTGAATACTTATGTACATGTGATTTCTTAGTGTTAAATTTTTTTAATTAAATATGCAAAAATCTCAAAAATACTTTTTACACGTTGTCATTATGGGGTACTGTGTGCAGAATTTTGAGGACAAAAATTAATTTATTCCATTTTGGAATTAGGCTGTAACATAGCAAAATGTGGAAAAAGTGAAGCGTTGTGAATACTTTCCGGATGCACTGTATGTACTATTAATAGTGACTGCTATGAAGTCAAGCACATGAATAGGGGCAGTGCCAAAACATAGATTTATATATGACTCTGCATACCGATGATTATCTGTATTTATTACCTTGCATGCAATGCCTGTCCAATTGCATCTGACTTTACTACGCAGCCCTGTAACAGCTTCTGTGTTGGTTCATTGGCACCTCATTTGGTTTACCTTTTCCCTCTGGTATCTGTGCCTCTGCGGTTACTCATAAAGTTGTGTCTGCCTCAAGACATTGCCGCTTTAACTCAAGCTAATTCTATACAGCTAAAGCTTTTTATGAGTGATTCAGATCATGTTTATGGCTCAGAAATACTTTTCAACCAAGTTTTACCACAGGGTTTGGAATTTCTACCTTTCTTGGTTTCCTGCCTCTGTCTTTGGTTGGATTGGTTACGGCTGCCTTGCAGTATGGCCTGGAACGAGATTAGATACTGCGCTATTCAAAGATTGAGGTCTAAGCCCTTTTGGGTTTTTTTCAGGGGAATCTGGCTCTTACTTGAAGTCCAGACCATCTTTCAGGGTGTGGTGCAAGCACAGTCTCCATACAACCAACTATCTCCTCCATCCCCTCGCTCCCTCCTTCAGTAGCTCTTTGGAATCGCAATCTGGTGCTGACCATCTTACAGACCCTTCCTTTTGAGCCAGTGGATTTGATGAAGGTCCTCATACTGCTCTCTATACACCAATGTTCCTGTGACCCCCACTGGATTCAGCGAAAAAGCTTTAACATAAATCTAATAATCATATTATAGTGCTTACACACTCTACACCTTCCTTTCTACTTTCTACCCATAAAATTCAGGCGTCCGCTGGAACTTTTGCATTTTCTGCAATCCTGACTATCAAAGTAGCAGCGGGTCTCTTTTAAAAGCTGCTTTTGAGCATGGTCACATTATAAGCAATTAGCAGGACACCACAGTAAGTCTACCAGTCCTGAGGATTAAGTAGAATGTGTGCAAATTTTCCCAAAGTGGTGCTTAGCCCCGTCAGTGTAAACTCGCTCAAGGCCTGACAGACCCAGCTTTATTTAGTTATTTTATATGTAACTGACAAAATAGATATCACGTTTGTAATGACATTCCTGTGAGCTAGCTCTCCTTGTTTATGTCTGCGTAGCCTCGATGTGGAACTAAGTACTTGCAGAGTCTTAGAAATGGGACCTCGTCTACAGTTTGAGTAACTATCTGCACATTTTCTCTGTCTCGTATGCTTTATAAAACACATTAAGTACTTTTTGAGAGACCATTATATGTATATGTTCCTGCAGAATGGCGAATGTTGAAGAATAGAAAGTTCATGGGCTCCATCTCTGACCAAAATATCAGAACAAAATCCAAACCTATGATCCAGGAGATGGACACAGGGTAAGTCTCTAATAAAGCACTAGGAATGTATTTAGTTTTATATTGGGAAACCATTGGTAATTAAAGAAGGTGACCGCCATCACACAGATAATAGTAAACGCCCCTCATAGGTCCCGAATATCTGGCCCTACTGCGTCATTCAGAAGATCTCATCGCAGATTTCTCTGTAATGGCAATTTCTACTTCAGGGTCCATAGGGGTCCACAGGGTGACCTTGGGGTATAGCTGGATCCTGGATCCTCGGGCACCACGGAGTTAAAGCTTTTAGCTGCTCCCAGGATGCACTTGGGTCCAACCTCCCCTATACCCCGCCCCCGAGCCACAGGCACCTCAGTTTTAGATGGTGCCCGGCCGGAGTCGGGTCACCCTGCGGGGTGGGCTGCAGGAGCAGCCCCCTAAAGCTTTTAATTTTTTATTGAACTTAGTTAAATTTATTTATTTTTTACTATTAGTTTTTTCTCTAGAGCAGCAGCGCTGGGCTGTCTGTACAGACGCCCACACTGCCGCTCCTTCTCCCTGCTGGCGCCGCGACGCCAGCACTGAACTGGGGATCGCGGCGGGGGAAGCCAGAGTCTGTACTAGCCGGACTCTGGCTTCCCCCGGGACTGCTGCCGGAAGACGCCGGGGAGATCAGGTAAGCCGCGCACCGCTGATTAGCGGCGGTGCGCGGGTTCCTTGTAAATGCAGTCCCATGCCCCCGGTCTAGGGGACAGACCGGGGGCGCTAGCGGTGGCGGCGGGCCCCCCCTCCAGCGGAGGCATACCCCGCCAGACCACTAGACCACCAGGGTTAATATCGCGGCAAGCGGGATGCCGGCAACCCGGGGGTTAATATGCTAGCCAGGGGAGGAAGCCTTCCCTGTCTAGCGGCTCCTCCCCTCAGCTCAGCGCGCCTTTCAGCTCGGAGTCTGGCGTCGCTGAGCTGCAGATACTCGGCCACTCCTCCTCTGAGGTCTCCAGCGGCCATTTTCTTACTGGCAGCGTGGATACTCTCAGGGAGCACGCGGACCGGTCCCCCTGTGTACCTCTCCCCTGCAGAAGGACAGTGTACACAGCACTATAGCCCTCCCAGACACTGAATCTGGGAGGTTGATTGTAGTGGAAAGGTGCAGTGAGTATATCTTCCTGCATGGTATGTGACTTTTGCTAGTGCTGCCTGTCTGTGTCTTTTTTCTACTTACTGTCAGCCTGTACCTATCCCTTTCCTTCTCCTACAAGCCCTACAGGTGTGCGGGGGAAGGGTGTTTCTACTGACCTCACCTATATAGATCACGTATTTGTGAGGTCCGTCACATACAGTTGTGTGCTACACAGTACCATATTGTGGGCTGTTGTTCAGCACATTGGTGAGTGCGCACGTTTTCTTCCTAAGTCATGTCTGAGGAGGAGATTGAGCACTCCGGGGCTCCAGCATTGTTCTCCTGCAGGCGCTGTTCTGCAGGAGTGGATAGGGAGGATTTGTCACAGGACGGCCTGTGCGGACGGTGCCAGGCGGTCCCTGGTACGTCTAAACCTCCCATTTCGCAGGAGCCACCATGGGCGATGTTTTCCCAGGTGCTGGTGTCCATCGCGGACCGTCTGTCGGTCCCGACTGCCGCCCCTACTAGGGCGTTGCCCCAGCCTGCCATCCCCCATTCCCCGGGTGTCCCACAATTATTGCAGACTCCCCCGGGGTCTCAGCCTGTTGGTCCCTATGCGGGGTTGCCAATGTATATTCAGTCCACCCCTGTGGCACAGCCGGCTGTGGTGCCGTTTCAGGCTCCTGTGACAGCTCCTCCACCCTGGGTGGATGCGCTTTCCCACACTGTCCAAGATTTGGCGGCAGCATCTTCGGCTTTTCAGTCGATGTTGCGCAGTGACGTGCCCTCCAGGGCGTCTAAACGCTCAGTCATGGCACAGGCTGCGCATCTTTCGGATTCTGAGGGGTTCTCGGATGATGGTGAGGTACAGGATGACTCAGCCTCAGATGCCTCAGTCCAGGAGGTAGACACTAAGTCTTCCATCAATGTGCGGGCTCTGGTTAAGGCGGTGCGGGCTATTCTTCTGATTGAGGATGAGGCACCCGCTCCCAAGTCAAGATATCCTAGTTTTAAAAAAGCTAAGGTTACTTCTACAGCGTTCCCCTTGTCTGATCAGTTGACTGATCACATGGCGGTGGCCTGGCAGACGCCCAGTAAGCGTTTCCTGCCACAGAAACGCTTGGCGTCCAATTATCCATTCCCGGAAGCGCATTGTAAGAAATGGGAAACTCCGCCTGCAGTCGATTCCCATGTAACACGCCTCATCAGGAGTGCTACTTTGCCATTGCCGTCTATATCCTCGCTGAAGGATCCTACGGACAGGAAGGTGGAGACTTGTCTAAAGTCTATTTATTCTCTCTCAGGGGCTGTAGCCCGGCCGTCCATGGCCATCTCCTGGGTGGCCAAGGCCATTGAGGGGTGGGCCAACGCCTTGGAGGACACGTTTACGGATGAATCTCCGGACGTCCAGGGGGCGTTGTTAGGACAGATGAGAGATGCCGCCTCCTACATTGGAGAAGCATCTTTGGATGCTAGCCTGTTGACCTCTAGGGTTTCGGCGGCAGCAGTGTCTGCTCGTAGATCCTTGTGGTTGCGGTCTTGGAGAGCAGACGCGGATTCAAAGAAAGGCTTGGAGGCCTTACCTTTTAATGGGGAATTACTATTTGGTCCGGACCTGGACAAAATAGTAGATATCCTGGCAAAATCCAAGTCAGCCTTCCTCCCTTCAGCTACTACACCTGCTAAGGTCCGGAGCTCGGCGTTTCGTTCCTTTCGGGTTCAGGGCAAGGCAAAGGGTCAGTCCTTCCCGAGGCAGTCCGCACCCAAGACCGCCACAAAGCCAAAGAAGCAAGCCTGGAGTGCTAGGCGCCCTTCTTCCAAGCCAGAAGATAAGCCTTCTGCGTGATGGGACGGGCCTCCCTCTGGGGGACCCCAGAGTGGGAGGCCGACTTCTTCAATTCGCCCAGTGCTGGCACAATACCACCACGGATGCCTGGGTGCGAGAAGTGGTCTCCCAGGGGTACGCCCTGTCTTTTCGGCACAGGCCGCCTTGCCAGTTTTTTTGCACAAGTCCTTCTCAGGACAAAACCAAGGCCTTGCAGGTTCAGGAAGCCATAGAGGCCTTGCTGACGGCGGGGGTCATTATACCCGTACCACAGTCTCAACGTGGGATGGGGTATTACTCTACGCTGTTTCTGGTGCAGAAACCCAATGGCTCTCATCGCCCCATCCTCAATTTGAAGTCCCTGAACAGGTTTCTCAGGGTTCCCAAATTCAGGATGGAAACTTTGCGTTCCATCATACTGGCGATGGAACCGGGGGATTATATGGTCTCCCTGGATATCCAGGACGCCTACCTCCATGTGCCTATAGCAACATCGCACCAAAGGTTTCTGCGGTTTGCTATTCTCCACAACCACTACCAATTCAGGGCTCTACCCTTTGGTCTCTCCACGGCACCAAGGGTATTTACCAAGGTGATGGCGGTCATGGCGGCTCACCTTCGGAGCCAGGGGATACGGTTGCTACCGTATCTAGACGACCTCCTCTTGCTGGCAAGCTCCCCGGAGGTACTGATCCAGCATCTCCACCTGACGGTCGCTTGTCTACAGGCGCACGGCTGGTTGATCAACTGGAAGAAATCCTCCCTCATCCCATCACAACGGATGGTTCATTTGGGGGCCCTGCTGGACTCTCGTCAGCAACGGATTTTTCTGACTCCAGAGAAGGTCTCCTCCTTACAGCTGCGGATTCACAGTTGTCTGAGCAGTGGCAGAGTGTCGGTGCACTCAGCGATGAGAGTTTTGGGGTCCATGGTGTCGGCATTCGACATGGTGGAGTTTGCCCAGTTCCATTCCAGGCCCCTGCAGGGGCTGATTCTTTCAGAATGGAACGGATTGCCACACAGGATCCGCTCTCAGATGCTGGTGTTGTCCTCGGAGGTGCGTCTGTCCCTAGCCTGGTGGCTGCAGACAGCGCATCTCCTGGAGGGGCGCCCCTTTTGGATCCCGGAATGGGTTCTGCTCACGACAGATGCCAGTCTCCGGGGTTGGGGGGCGGTGACAGGCTCCTTGTCACTTCAGGGTCGTTGGTCGGCGGAGGAAGCGATTCTTCCCATCAACATCCTGGAACTGCGGGCAGTATACAGAGCCCTGCAGTCGTCCGGCACCGCTCTTCACGGAAGGGCCGTTCAGGTGCAGTCAGACAACGCCACCACGGTGGCGTACATCAATCACCAGGGAGGGACTCGCAGTCGAGCTGCGATGTCGGAGGTGTCCCGCGTCCTGGCTTGGGCGGAGCGCTATCTTCCAGCTCTCTCGGCAGTTTTCATCCCAGGAGTCCTCAATTGGGAGGCAGACTTCCTCAGCCGTTACGATGTGCATCCCGGGGAATGGTCGCTTCATCCAGAGGTATTCCAACTACTCGTGGACAAGTGGGGGCTGCCAGAGCTGGACCTGATGGCGTCCCGTTACAATCACAAGCTGCCTGTGTACGGGTCAAGGACAAGGGACGCAGGCGCAAGTCTGATAGACGCGCTGTCGGTGAAATGGCTGTTTCAACTGGCTTACTTGTTCCCTCCTATATCTCTGCTGCCTCGGGTCCTGCGCAAGTTCAAACAGGACGGAGGCACACTGATCCTGGTGGCCCCAGCGTGGCCCAGAAGGCCGTGGTACTCCGATCTGCGGAGCCTGTCCATCGACGCTCCGTACCTCCTACCTCAACGGCGGGACCTGTTGTCTCAGGGGCCCTGTCTTCACCCGGATCTGGGTCGACTATCTTTGACGGCGTGGCTCTTGAGACAGCCGTCCTGAGGTCTCGGGGCTTTTCTAGCTCCGTTATTACCACCATGCTGAGGGCGCGCAAGCCTACTTCCGCGAGGATCTATCACAGAGTGTGGCACACTTACTTTCAGTGGTGCGAGGCCAGAAACTATGATCCCCAGGTGTTCCGAGTTTCGCGTATTCTGGCTTTCCTTCAGTCCGGTTTGGACTTAGGATTACGTCTTTCTTCACTGAAGGTACACGTGTCTGGTCTGTCGGTGTGGTTCCAGCGCAGGATCGCTGCTATGCCGGACGTACACACCTTTTTCCAGGGTGTTTTGAGAATCCAGCCTCCCTTTGTGCCACCTGTGGCCCCGTGGGATTTGGCGGTGGTTCTTAGGGCCTTACAGGGTCCTCCTTTTGAGCCCTTGGAGTCAGTGGAGCTCAAGTGGCTAACTTTTAAAACTGTTTTCCTCTTGGCAATTGCTTCTGCCAGGAGGGTTTCAGATTTGGGGGCGCTTTCTTGTCGTCCCCCTTTTCTGATTTTTCATCAGGACAGAGCGGTGCTTCGCACTCGTCCTGATTTCCTGCCTAAGGTGGTTTCCAGGTTCCACATTAATCAGGAAATTGTTGTACCAGCCTTTCAGTCACCTGATCTTTCGGCTGGGGAGACTTCCTTAGACGTTGTAAGGGCACTCCAGGTTTATGTGGACCGGACTAGTTCTGTGAGGAAGTCGGATTCTTTGTTTATCCTCTTTGGTTTTCACAAGAGGGGTTGGCCTGCCAACAAACAGACTCTAGCCCGTTGGCTTCGTTCTGTTATTATTGAGGCTTATATGCAGGAGGGTTTAGCTGTTCCAGCCTCTGTTAAGGCTCATTCCACTCGGTCCGTGGGCCCTTCTTGGGCTGCTAGCCGTGGCGCCTCTGCTGTTCAGCTCTGTAAGGCGGCCACCTGGTCTTCCATTCAGACCTTTTTGAGGTTCTATGCGTTTGACACCTTTGCCTCTCAGGATGCATCCTTTGGGCGCCGGGTTCTCCTATCAGCACAGGAGCGTCCCCGCCCTTAGTTGGACTGCTTTGGGACATCCCCAAGGTCACCCTGTGGACCCCTATGGACCCTGAAGTAGAAAACAAGAGATATGGTAAGAACTTACCTTTGTTATCTCTGTTTCTACGAAGTCCATAGGGTCCACAGGGCACCCGCCCTGACGCACCTGGCTTCATAAGGGCTCTGTGACTGGTCACCGGTTTTCCGTCTCCCATTTCTGTGAGTATGGTTCTTGTGTGTTCCAGTCTTCCTTCTCTCTGTTTCGTCTCCTCCTCCGGCCTGGGCTGCTTACCAACTGAGGTGCCTGTGGCTCGGGGGCGGGGTATAGGGGAGGTTGGACCCAAGTGCATCCTGGGAGCAGCTAAAAGCTTTAACTCCGTGGTGCCCGAGGATCCAGGATCCAGCTATACCCCAAGGTCACCCTGTGGACCCTATGGACTTCGTAGAAACAGAGATAACAAAGGTAAGTTCTTACCATATCTCTTGTTTTCTCCTTCCGACAGATATGTACTTGTGTTGTCTCAATAGCATTGACCAATGCAAGGACTTAACACAGAATATAGAGCATCTCCTTTTAAATTTCTTTTATTTTGCTGCTGGAAAATGAAGCAGATTTCCCTGCCGGAGGATTTGGTAGATGGCCAGTTTATATTCAGCTTTTCCTATGTTGCATTATTTTCCCTCTGTGCAAAACATATTGGGGGGTATTCAATTAGGCTGCGAAAAGTCATCATTTTCGCCTATTTCAATTATCCCCGTATTCAATTTCAAAGACTTTTCGCAGGTTCAAAAAGTCTTTGAAAAAAAACGGGGATAACTTTTCACCTTGTTTTACATATCGAAAAAGAAGTGCAGAATTGGGGTTTAGGGGTGCAGGCTTAAAAAAATAGCCTGCACCCCTGGGAATAGCCCTTAAAACGAGCTGTGTAAGAAAAAATATGGACACCCCAAAAAAATTATTTTCATTTTGGGGTAAAAAAAAGAAAAAATGGGGAACAGTGTTTAAAAATAGCCCAATAGGTTCAGGGGTATTCTGTAAGTATGCGGCAGGTGTTTTCTAGAATAGGCTATTAGCGGCAGGTGCATTTTTGCAGAATTAAATAAAAAAAAGTTTAGGGACTTAAAAATATGCTAGTACCCATTGTCATGTACCCCAAATTTGATGGGACCACTTTTAAAAAAAAAAAAAAAAAACCTAAGTGCTCTTCTGCATCACATCTTCAATGTCTGGAAAAAAACACCTGCCACGGCTATTTAAAAATGCAGAACACATTCTGCAGGGCTAAACGGGTGTACACACAGTGATCCCCCATGTCTGGACATCATTAGGGGGGTCCCTGGATGAATTCCCGAAAATTCCCCTATTTTCCCGATACTTACCTTTCCGCAGGATCCTGTTTTCGCCGGCTCCAAATTGAATACGGGTATAAAGAGGGCACGCGCCCAATACTTTATCCCCAGAAAAGCTCAGATGTGGAGCGAAAAGTCCAGCACGGACTTTTCGCTCCCTAATTGAATACGGGCCTTAATCCTTAAGGTGCATACACACACAACGATTTTTTGAACGATTAACGATATCGTTTATCGTTCAAAAAAATTGTTCACTTTCTGAGTTAAAACGATGAACGATTATCGTTCATGTGCATTCACGTTCGTGGTTTGTTGTTCAGTCAGACTGACCAACTGAACGATTTGCAGTAAGGGAATATGCAAAAATCGTTAGTAGTTAAAAAAAAATTTGTTCATTACATTTAGTAAATGAACGATTTTAGTAAACTATTTACGTTAATTTTTCCCTTGAAAAAATGAACGAAAATCATTTACTAAAATCGTTAATTTACTAAATCGTTGTGTGTGTGTGTGTGTATGCAGCTTTACCGTTACAGAGCAGCTGATTGAGTTTATAAATTGTTTTTCACCCAACACCGTAGAAACGTTAATATAAATGTTTTCTGAACATCTTGTTATCAATATGGATATATAAATGAATTAAAAAATAAACAGCTTGTTAAGAGAATAGACAAAACCTTGTACTTTGTTCTCAATATGATTAAGTGTTGGCGCATTCATTAACACGTCTCCTAACTTTCCTGTAGTATTGTGCGATGTGGTACTACTGATTGTTCCCATAGAGCTCCATAGTATCGTACAGAATGTTAGTGCTTCTGACCACATCTAGCTTATCACTGTGTGTGTGCGCTCGTACAAGACTTCAGAATGCTGAGCCATCTCGTGCACTGCTTGTTTATTTCATTAAATAACTGGTGGACAAAGGTTATGCACTTGGAGTAAGTGTAAGTAAGCACGTGTTCCTTTTATACCTCTTGCTATTTACTGCTGCTACTCTTTATGGTGATGACGCTTTTTTGTTCCATAACAATACCCTGTTGCCACCAAATCACATCTATCATAAGCTTCACCTTATTCACAACCTACTGATCCCCAGATGAGCTCTGGCAGAAGAATCGTTATGTAAAAGATAAACATGACCTTGTCGGATATTTGTGATAAAGCTGCTACTCAATGCAGGGTATCAGTCTCCACAATATGAAGTAAAAAGATAAGAATAGAGGATGAACAGCGCTAGTAATGATGATTTATATATTGCACAAAACGAGAGTTAAATATACGGCTTGGTTGTGTTGAAATAAATAATTTTAATACTATATTCCACAAATTAACTACAAAATAGAATGTATCAAACAGCAATACATAAAATGAATCACTAATGTGAATAAACGTGGCACACCACAAGGACTGTCCAGGACCACTCATTAATTCCTCGTTATTGTATCAATAGTCTGTGGTGTGCCTGCTACAAGGTAAGGCAGTGAATGAAACCGGTATTTAATTTGTGTAGATCGGTGGAAATTAAATCTGGAAATGTAACCAGCAATCAGGGTGTTTATTACCCTCTGGTTAGATGACACTGGCGTCCATGCAGTCAGTGTTAGCAAAATGACCTCGCAATGTTGTTCACGGCTGACGGTAGATTAGTGCTGGAGAGATGGTGTCTGTGGTATTCTGGTCCGGTTAAAGCTGATGGTGGGTCCAAAGGTGTCCAAATTTGATCAGTGCGTTAACGTGTTTCTACGTGGAATAATCCCACAACCTCTTCTGAAGAATTACCATTACTAGCACTATTCATCTTCTATTCAGAAGGTCCTTTACACTCTTATTTTCACTTGATTGGGGTTGATTTAGACCATATGTAAACATTGTCACTAATAATAATAAAAAAATACTTCTCTTCTAACAAATTAGCAATACTTTCTTTTCTATTCTAAGTACCTTTTACGCCAGAGGGTCTAAAGTGAATCATGGTCGATTGCCTGTTTGTAGCATCCTAATGGAGTTTTACTATTATTTCCATTTAATTTACTTGTGTCCTCCGTATTTTGTCCATGTATCTAACCAACTTGCACAATTCACTGCCTTCACTGGTAAAATGATACACATGCTTAATATCGAGCGTAAATAGATCGACAAGCAATAGGTCGACACCAGATGGTCAACAGTTAATAGTTCGACAGGTACAAAAGGTCGACATGGGAATGGTCAACACAGAAATGGATTAAACTTTTTTTTTTTTTTATTTAAAGTTGGCCACTTACCCCGACGGATAGGCTCTAGGAAGGACGGATAGGTAATTAACCCAGCAGTTAGGGCTAGGCACTAGGAGGGACGGTTTGATTTAAATACTTAACCCAAAGGTTAGGGTTAGGCAGTAGAAGGGACAGTTAGGGTTAGGTACTAGGAGGGACGGTTAGGGTTAGGCACCAAGGGGAGAGTTAGGAATAGGGTGAAGATTAGAGTTAGAGAAACAAATGCAACCATCTGGTGTCGACCTAAGTAATAGGTCGACCTTTTTACTGTTGATCTATTAATCCACACCCACAGAGATTAGTCTTGGGCTATATATATATTTTTTTAATGTGCATTTTATTGATTCAAAAGCATCTTTGACAAAAAATAAGCTCAATTCAATATAGAGTGCCATAGAAATAAAGACCTAGATACAGATGAGGAGCATAAATGTATCTTTCTACATCAGGGTCCATAGGTTATCCACAGGATGCCTTGGGGTATAGGTAATGACATCAGGCATCGGGCACCATAAAGTTAAGTTTTCAGCCTCCCAGGATGCACTAGGGTCTCCTATACCCCGCCCCCGAGCCAAGGCATCTGTTTTCGTTGCTGCCCGGCTCGGAGTCAGAGCACATGTTTAGAGGGGGGTTAAGAATAGCCCCTGAAGTTTTCTTCAAGGCAGCTGTTGCTGCACATCTGGGAGTACAGCATGGACAGTCACTGCTGACGTCCATGCCGTCTCCCCTACACCCCGCCGGTACTGATCCAGGGATGCTGGTAAGCATCTGGGGTCATGGCTAGCGGTGCCCCTAGATGTTTCGAGACCATGGCAGGATTCAAGGGGCAGCAGGTAAGCAACGGGGGTCCCGTGGTGGGTCCCTGCTGATCACATGGTCCACAGTCCCCAGGCAGGGGGCTCCCTGGGGACTGGCTGCAGTGTGGAGCCAGGTAACTAACCTGCGCTTCCACTACCCCCCTGGGAAAGCGGGCCACAGCTGAGCGGCAAGCGCTGCGGTATGCCAGGGGTGCGCGCCTTCCTTGTACACAGCCGACGCCTCCCCCGCTGCACACAGCCCTCTCAGCGCTGCCAATTGGTACTGTGGCCGCGCTCCTCCCCCAGGCCGGCCTCCTATCTGCTCCTTGGTGGCCATCTTTGCATGGCGAACGCTGCTTGAGCTGCTGACGGTGGCATCGCGGTCTGGGTCCCCCGGTATACCTCTCCTCCGTTGACTACAGGTCTCTGTATGCAGCGCTGTGTCCTACCAGGCTCTGTGTCTGTGTAGTTGAGAAACAGCGCTGATAGTGCAGGGATTCATTTCTTCTGCATTGTATGTGACCTATGCTAGCGTCTGCTGCCTGTACTTTCACTTTCTACTGTCAGCCATTTTACTGTCCCTGCTTTTCCTCTGCTAAAGCCCTTGCGGTGCGGTGATTGCTGGGTGGTTCTCCCACTATACTAACGAGTATCAGTGAGAGGGGTCACATACTTACCATCATGTCTGAGAGTGAATTTCCTCTACAGCTTATGTGTACTAAGTGCAATGTACCAATAGCGGAGGGGGAGGGTAACGCGGAGGGGCTATGTCGGCAGTGTTATTTATTGGCGCGGCCAATTACTGTCACGACTCCGTTACAGGAACCGCTCTGGGCTTGTTTCGCTAAAGCGCGTACAACCCTAGTGGGCCAGTTAGCTCCGCCACCTGCGTTTTCCCAGATGGGATTGTCCCAGCAGTCAGTGGTGTCGTCACCCATGCAGGGGTTCCCGAGACAACTGATGGTACCCCACAGTCTCCCTATTTCCCCTCCCCAGGTTTCACAGGAGCCTGTGTGGGTTAATTCACTGACAAATTCTGTACAGCATTTGTCGGAAGTGTTACAAGGGGAGTCTGTGTTGCGGCCTGTGGCGTCTCTGTCTGCTCCTTATGAGGATGACGACGTGACGTCCGATGGTGGGGAGATTCTGGATCTATCTGACCAAGAACCTCTTCAGTCTGACGCTAAGTCCAAGGTTTATATTCCTGGCCTTATTCGGGCAGTCCACACTGCTTTAGTTATTGAGGATGACGATCCTCCGCTGTCTTAAGTCCAAATATGCCTTTTTCAAGGATATTAAGGGTGACGCCACAGTGTTTCCTCTTTCGGGTCAGTTAGTTGACCATTTAGAGGAGGCGTGGAAACACCCTGGTAAACGGTATCAGCCTCAGAGGCGCTTAGCTGTGGCTTATCCATTTGCGGACAATTATTTTCCTAAATGGGAATCCCCCCACAAGTGGATTCTCATGTGACACGCCTAGTCCGAAGTGCCACCTTGCCCATGCCCTCCATGTCCTCCTTGAAGGATGCTACGGACCGCAAGGTGGAGATCTTCCTAAAGTCCATTTATTCCCTTGCGGGGGGGCATCCAGACCGGCTATGGCCGTATGTTGGCTAGCCAGAGCTATGGAGCGCTGGGCTGATAGTTTGGAGGCGTCTTTGGATTCCGACTGTTCGGCTGAACAGGCCGAGTTGGTAGGCAATCTCCGGGATTCGGCCACTTACATCAATGAAGCGGCCTTGGATATCAGTATCCTCACATCTAGGATTTCTTCGGCAGCTGTTGCTGCTCGTCGCACCTTATGGTTGCGATCTTGGAAGGCGGACGCTGATTCCAAAAAGGGCTTAGAAGCTTTGCCCTTTAATGGAGAAGTCCGATTTGGTCCGGATCTGGACAAAATTGTAGCCACACTGGCGGCAGCCAAATCTGCATGTCTCCCATCTGCTGCCGTCCCTTCAAGTTCGGGTACGTCATCCTTTCGGCCTTACAGGGCCCAGGGTTGGCCTAAAGCACAGTCTTTTCCCCGACAGGCTGGGCCCAAGAAATCGGTGAAGCCCAGGAAACAGGCCTGGAGTACCAGATGTCCGGCCCCTAAGTCAGATGACAAACCTGCGGCCTGACGGTCTGGGCCTCCCTTTGAGGGATCCCAAAGTGGGAGGCCGCCTGCTGCAGTTCGCCCAGTGTTGGTTGATAACTACGACAGACAATTGGGTTCACGAGGTGGTTTCTCACAGGTATGACCTCTCCTTTCGGCACAGGCCCCCATCCCGGTTCTTCACCACGGGCCTTCCATTAGACCGGAACAAAGCCTTGGAACTGCAGAAGGTTTTGCACACTATGCTCCAGGCTGGAGTTATAGTGCCTGTTCCATTCTCCCAGAGGGGCCAGGGTTTCAATTCTAATCTATTTTTGGTGCAGAAACCCAATGGGTCGTACCGTCCGATTCTCAACCTCAAGGCCCTCAACAAGTCCTTGCGGGTGCCGCTGTTTCGGATGGAGACCCTACGGTCCATCATTCTGGCGCTGGAACTCGGGGATTACATGAAGTCATTGAACATACAGGACGCTTACCTGCATGTCCCTATTCTTTTGCGCCATCAGCAGTTCCTCAGATTTGCAATCCGCAACGACCACTTCCAGTTCCGGGCGTTCCCTTTGGCCTGGCAACAGCAGCGCGAGTGTTCACCAAGGTCATGGCGGCTTACCTGCGGCTGCAGGGAGTCCGCATGTTGCCGTACCTGGACGACCTTCTGTTGGTTGCAGGATCTCCAGAGCTCCTTCTACGCCATTTGGACCTGACGATTGCAGTACTGCAACGTCACGGCTGGTTAATAAACTGGCAAAAGTTCACCCTGATCCCGTCTGAGGATTCTGCACCTCGGAGCCTTGTTGGACTCCAGACAGCAGCGGATCTTTGTGACGGAGGAAAAGATCTCTGCTTTACAGTTGAGGGTGCGCAGCTGTCTACAGAGTCGCCGAGTGTCTCTGCACTCGGCGATGAGGTTGCTGGGCTTCCCTGGTGTCAGTATTCGACATGGTAGAATATACCCAGTTTAACTCCAGACCTCTGCAGCAATTGATCCTGTCCAAATGGAATGGACTGCCTCAGAGTCTAAAGTCCCAGACGATGGTGCTCACTCCGAAGGTTCGCCTGTCTCCAGCCTGGTGGTTGCGGACAACCCATCTCAACAAGGGTCGTCCATTTTGGATGGCGAACTGAGTCCTGTAAACAACGGAGGCCAGTCTTCGGGGTTGGGGAGCTGTCATGGGTCCACACTTGTTCAAGGGCAGGTGGACTCAGGCAGAACAGGAGCTTCCAATAAACATCTTGGAACTCCGCGCGGTTTTCAGTGCACATCGGGTTCTCCAAGGTCACCCCGTGCAGGTCCAGTCGGACAACGCCACCACCGTGGCCTACATAAATCGGCAAGGAGGAACCCAAAGTCGGACGGCACTCGTAGAGGTGTCCCGCATCCTGGTCTAGGCGGAAAGCAATCTCCCGGCTATATCAGCAGTATTCATCCCGGGAGTCCTCAACTGGGAGGCGGACTTTCTCAGTCGCCAGGACGTACATCCGGGGGAATGGTCTCTGCACCAGGACGTCTTTCAACTTCTGGTGGACAGGTGGGGTCTTCCAGAGATCGACCTCATGGCGTCTCGGCACAACAACAAGTTGCCGGTGTACGGGTCTCGAACAAGAGTCGAAAAGGCGTCTCTGGTGGACGTTCCGGTTTGCTTATCTCTTTCCTCCATTTTCCCTTCCGCGGGTAATCCGGAAATTCAAACAGGAAGGAGGTACGGTCCTGTTGATAGCTCCCGAGTGGCCCAGGCGGCACTGGTTCTCAGACCTTCAGAGTCTGTCCGTGGACATTCCTCTGCGGTTGCCGTTGCGACCGGACCTGCTATTACAAGGTCTTTGTCTTCACCCGGACCTGGCTCGGCTGTCTTTGACGGCGTGGCTGTTGAGACGGCCATGTTAAGGTCCAGGGGGTTTTCCAGCTCTGTGGTACATACCATGCTACGAGCTCGGAAACCATCCTCTGCAAGAATATACCATCGTGTGTGGCATACGTTCTTCCAGTGGTGTCGACCGAGAGGTTATGCCCCTCGGGAGTTCCGTCTAGGGTGTTAGCTTTCCTACAGGCAGGGCTAGACCATGGGCTTCGCCTTGCTTCTCTGAAGGTGCAGGTGTCTGTCCTGTCAGTCTGGTTCCATCGTAGGATTGCTGCGATCCCTGATGTGCGCACTTTTATGCAAGGTGTTCTTCGAATTCAGCCACCTTTTGTTCCACCGATGGCACCTTGGGATTTAGCTGTGATCCTGAGGGCTCTCCAAGGACCGCCGTTTGAACCACTGGGCTCAGTGGACCTTAAATGGCTGACAGCTAAAGCAATATTCCTTCTGGCCATTGCTTCGGCCAGACGGGTTTCTGACTTAGGGGCTCTCTCCTGTTGACCCCCTTTCCTGATTTTTCATAGGAACAGGGCGGTGCTGCGCACCCGTCCTGGATTCCTTCCCAAAGTTGTTTCAAGTTTCCATATCAACGAGGAAATCGTTGTGCCGGCTTTTAACTCGCCTGATCTTTCAGTGGGTGAGGTCACTTTGGACGTTGTGCGGGCCTTAAGGATTTATGTTGACCACACTTCTTCATTTAGGAAGTTGTACGCCTTGTTTGTCCTCTATATGGCTTCCGTAAAAAGGGTTGGCTTGCTTCAAAGCAAACTTTGGTAGGTTGGATTCGTATGGCAATTTCAGAAGCTTATCTTCATGAAGGCCTTTCGGTTTCATCCTCTGTGAGGGCTCATTCCACTAGGTCTGTGGGTCCTTCGTGGGCAGCTCGACGTGGTGCCTCTGCAGTCCAGATCTGCAAGGCTGCCACGTGGTCCTCTGTCCATACCTTTTGTGAGGTATTACGCGTTTGACACCTTTGCCTCTCTGGATGCTTCCTTCGGGTTGCGGATTCTCCTTTCAGCACAGGAGCGTCCCCACCCTTAAAGGATACTGCTTTGGGACATCCCCAAGGTATCCTATGGACCCTTATGTAGAAAATATGAGATATGGTAAGAACTTTTTGTTATCTCTATTTCTACGAAGTCCATAGGGTTCCACAGGACTCCCGGCCTGTCGCACCTGTGCTGCAGATGAGCTTTACTCTGGTCACCGTTTTTTTTCCGTCTCCCTATGGTGAAAATGTGATTCTTGTGTGTGTCCAGATCTTTTTTCTCTCTCTTCCTTCTCCTCCTCTGGCCTATGGATTGGTACGTAACTGAGATGCCTTGGCTCGGGGGCGGGGTATAGGAGGGGGACCCTAGTGCATCCTGGGAGGCTGAAAACTTAACTCTATGGTGCCCGATGCCTGACGTCATCACCTATACCCCAAAGTATCCTGTGGAACTCTATGGACTTCGTAGAAATAGAGATAACAAAGGTAAGTTCTTACCATATCTCATATTATCAAATATCGCATAAAAAAACAATTATCAAGACATCTTTAAATCAACAAAACATAAATCTAAAATAAAACCAATATATAAATTAAAAAAAGAAATAGAAATCATACGAAAATAAAAATCACAAAATCAAATAGAGAAAAAAAAGCATACATTTGAGCAATATAACAGTGCTGTGCGGACTAGGGAACCCCTAACAGTGGTATAGGAGGGTTCTTGGGCTATATTTATATAGATCTAAAATTATTTTTTGTTTTCTTAGAAAAACTTGAGTGCCATTTTTATACATTATTTCTATACATCAGTCTTGGGTTCTGCCTTTTTAAAGTTGTTAGGACTGTAAACATCATATCCTTCCATTCCTTCCTACTTTAGGCCCTCGCATCTTACTCCAAGCAAGTCGCTAATTTCCGAAATTCAAAGGTATTTTATATTTATATTGTCTAAACTCATAAGTGTAATTATAATAGGCTGGATCACTTTTGTCGCTGAATGTACCAATTTGTTTATTTCTGTGGTGTATTTTCCCAGCTCGCCAGTAGTACCCGAATACTCCATCATGGCAGAACCTCCTGAAGGACACCCCGAATTCCTGGTGGCTGAAATCTCCTTGCCTAAAGTGGTAAGACCTGACTGGTGTAATTTGTGCTGTATATATTGGATATTGTGACACTATTGTCCTGTATACGAATAGGTTGGAGGTGTCACAAGGCCTCTCTCTGATGTACTGTGAGCATGATCCAGGCAGGACATGGGATGTTTATCATGTGATAAAACAATGATAACACACACTGGCAATCTTTAGAAATCCACTTATTAACACTCTGTCATATACTGTGTGTTAAAGTGCAGAGGGCACAATATAAATTAGGGGATGTAGTTATGCGGCCGCCGGTCTCAATCCTGACAGCGTGATCCCGGCAAGGGATTTAACATAGGTGTCGAAATACCGACGCCGAACCGATCGTCCTCTCTGCCGGGTAAGTATACACTTAGCCTGGGGATGGAAGGGTTAGGTTCAGGGACCCCCCAGGGAAGGTTACGGTTAGACTAGGGGAAGGGGGAGTTAGGCAGCAGGGGAGGAGGTTAGGGTTAGGCAGCCCCACGGGAGGATTAGGGTGCGGGGAGGTTTAGGTTTAGGCACCCATGGGGGGAGGTTAGGGTTAGGCACCCCTAAGGGAGGTTTAGGGGCGGGAGAGGGGAAGGTTAGCATACCTACCACCGGGCATCAGGATCTTCACCTGTCGGCCTGTCACTGTCGGGATTTGAATCTCGTTCCTAAATTAGAACCGGAAATCTGGTAAATCTCAGGAGCGCAGTAAGCATGCTCCATCCCAGTATATGAGATGGTCGCACTCGTTATTACACCTAAATGTTTATAGCTAGCAGAAGAGGCTAATTTTATATTGGCTTGTAAAACTAAATTATACATCATTAACACACATGTAACACATACTTATGTTCTCTATCGGGCAGTTGTGTGTTGGGGTCAGGTATTATGTAGTAGAATGAATAGAAATTCCAAGTTCACTTTCTCTTTTCAGTCCTCCGTCAGATCTCTGGTACTAGACCTGGGGGAAGACCGCATTGTATTACTGGGACGTCCTGACCTGTACCATCTGGACATCTTCATCCCCTACAACATTATACAAGAAGACAGTAGCGCTCAGTTCAACAAGGACACAAAGGTGAATAGTCGTGATTTATTCCTTGCAGTAAATGGAGGATTATTCAGTCTTACTCTTGAAGCCTTTCACGGTTTACCCCACTTGTACCCAGACTACACAAGTTTTCTGTTAAGCTGAAAAAGCATTTTTCTGTTTCCAAAGTAAATTTCACATTGAGTCACATTGTTTCTTTTCTGGGTTTTATAAGATTCCCTTTGATAACATAGTGAAATAAAGGACTTTATATTGTTCCATTAAAAATATATATATATATTAATAATAAATCTCCACTAAAGCCAAGTGAGCCTTTTAGCGATCTGATAAGCCTTGATCAGATCATATCCCCACTTTTGCCAGATATATCTATATACTGTACTCTCTCTACCCCCCACTCCCACCTCCTCTTTTTCTCTTCTCTCTCCTGTCTATTTCTCCTTTTCACTCCTGTTTTATCTTGTTCTCTGCCTGACTTCATCTCTCTTCTGTCTAGCTCTCTTTCTCCTCTAGCTTTCCTGCCACCTTGTCAGCATCTGTTTCCAGGGCCGGATTAAGGTCTGCGGGGGCCCCTGGGCAACAAACCTGTGGGGGCCCCTATCAATAGAAGTTGAAAATAAATATATATATATATATATATATATATATATATATATATATATATATAGGTCAGGACAGTACTTAACTAAAAGTACAAAGCCACACAGGTCACTCCAGGATTTAGCATAAACTATACATTTATAAAGATGTCTTGATCGACGTTTCGGGACCACGCTGAGTCCCTTTCTCAAGATCACAATAACATAACAAACAAGTACAGTTACCCACTTACCTTATATCCCCTGTACACAAAACCACGCTGCCGTCGGAGCTGAGCGCGACGTCCACGTCTATCCGGTAGTGCACTCTGATGGCGTCATCGCCTTGTTGGTACTCGTTGCCATGGTAACTCCAATGGCAAACTAACCTGTCTCTCGCTCCAACTTGCAGCTGGAATATAAAATATACAAGTAGTGAGCACCATTGCATATAAGAAAACATACTAACCATCAAGATTAAATACATTACATTATATATCTGCAAAATCAATTTTACACAACTCTTAAAATATAAGAAAATAATAACTTTATCTATGACAGCACCATTATCCCTATCGGCAAGCTACAGCAATGGTTGTATCGAAAAGATTATCACCCTTCGATACTAGAGGAAAAACGACAACCTAAGGCTTAATACTAAACAATCCGAGATTCTACATAGAGTTCCAATTGATTTCTCGTTTAGTCCATAAGGTTGCATAGTGTTTAAACATAGCATCCATTTTGTTTCTAACCTCATGAGTTCTTGTATTCTATCACCCCCGCGGGGTTTCGGAGGAATATGATCAATGATCATGTATTTCAAAGATGCTAGAGGGTGCTTCAACAATTTTTGCCACTGGCTGCTCTATATCCTTATCTGCCAGTGATTGCCTAATAGCTGAACGATGTAGAGCCATACGTTCTTTAAAGGCCATGAGGTCTTGCCTACATAGTACTTACTACATGGGCATACAATGAAATAAACAACGAATTGTGTACTACAAGTTAGGACATACCGGATATTATATGTTATATTAGAATGAGGGTGACTAAATTTAGGCCCTGCTTTTAGAAAGCCACACGTAGTGCACGAAGGGGCGTGGTTTGGTGACGTCACGATGTTGTGACGCCGCCGCTTCCTTGGCAAAGTCTGTAAGAGGGGGAGCGAGCCGAGACGCGAGCACCGCTAACACCGGTTAAAATCACAAGCGCTGTTGTTTACATCCAGGGTGTTGGTGTCGCTCTGAGGCTTCCGCGAATCCAGCGATATTTTGCCATAACGTGTATGCTGCTTGCTGGAAACTTAAATGTAAGTTGTCTGTGTGCTGTATTAAATAAATCCTTTTATCTACTAACTGTGGTGCGCACCGTTCTCCTTCTTTGACCATATATATATAATATATATATATATATGTCAAATGGCTGGCACTCCACATAAATGCAAAATAAATTACTTGCCTTGGTGCCTTCCTGGAAGTTCAATTGAACACCCACTTACATATGTAAAAAGGGAAAGGCGGCACTCACAGGTCTGATGAAATGAAAGAATCAAACTTGACAACTGTGTCTGCCTTGTTCAACGTTTCAGTCTCACATGACTTTTATCAAGAACAAAAGTCATGTGAGACTGAAACATTGAACAAGGCAGACACAGTTGTCAAGTTTGATTCTTTCATTTCATCAGACCTGTGAGTGCCGCCTTTCCCATTTTACACATATATATATATATATATATATATATATATACCGATCTTCCAGATACTCGGCACTTGCTTATGATGAGATGTGCCCTCCTAGTAGCAATACCAACTGGCGGCACTCAGCGTCTTAGAAAAAGGAGGGGGGTTCAACCCCCTATTGTTCCTCAGCACACTGAATAGTACCTGCAACAATATATGAAAACTATATGGTCATAGAAATCAGAGATATTAGTTGCATGCATTTGCAAATACATGGGAAGCTGCTAGGCCACGTCACGGCTTCTCTGTCACTAGCAGTCCCTAACACTAAGGGGTTCACATCCGGGGCGCAGTGCACCCCGAAAAACATCCAGCCCAGGACCCCCTCAGGGCATCACACGAAAAATGGAAAAAGCGTGACAGTGCAGTGTAAAGTATAGGTGTGTAAGACTAATTAATGAGTGTCTTCAAAGAAAAGTTATAATTTTATATCCTATGTTTCGGGCCTCCGTCCTTATCAAGAATAACTTTTCTATGAAGACGCTCAGTGCCTCCAGTTGGTGCTGATATATTGTCTATATACTGTGTGTGTGTAT
The DNA here is from genome assembly GCA_031769625.1 of Taudactylus pleione. Lineage (NCBI taxonomy): Eukaryota > Metazoa > Chordata > Amphibia > Anura > Myobatrachidae > Taudactylus > Taudactylus pleione. Next base: position 4,937,716 of record JAUIMM010000534.1, on the reverse strand, counting down.
GTATATGTATATGTATATATATATATATATATATATATTATACATTATACACACGTGTTTGTATGTAAATACATACTTTAACACATATATATGTATATTTTACATATACAGTCAGGTGCATAAATATTGGGACATTGACAGAATTTTCATATTTTGGCCTCTATTCACCACCACAATGGCTTTGAACTGAAACAAACAAGATGTGCTTTAACTGCAGACGTTCAGATTTAATTTGAGGGTAATTATATCCAAATCAGATGAACGGTGTAGGAATTACAATGGTTTCTATATGTGCCTCCCACTTTTTAAGGGGCCAAAAATAATGTGACAAACTAAACAATCCTAAATCTAACTTTCACTTTTTAATACTTTTTTGCAAATCCTTTGCAGGCAATTACAGCCTGAAGTCTGGAACGCATAGACATCCCTGGTGATGCTCTGCCAGACCTCTACTGCAAATGTCTTCAGTTCCTGCTTGTTCTTGGGGCATTTTCCCTTCAGTTTTGTCTTCATCAAGTGAAATGCATGCTCAATCGGATTCAGGTCAGAGGATTGACTTGGCCATTGCATAACATTCCACTTTTTAGCCTTAAAAAAACTCTTTGGTTGCTTTTACAGTATGCTTCGGGTCATTGTCCATCTGCACTGTGAAGCGCCGTCCAATGAGTTCTGAAGCATTTGACTGAATATGAGCATATAATATTGCCCGAAACACTTTAGAATTCATTCTGCTGCTTTTGTCAGCAGTCACTTCATCAATAAATACAAGGGAACCAGTTCCATTGGCAGCCATACATGCCCACGCCATGACACTACCACCACCATGCTTCACTGATGAGGTGGTATGTTTTGGATCATGAGCCAGTCCCTTTCCTTCTCCATACTCTTCTCTTCCCATCACTCTGGTACAAGTTGATCTTTGTCTCATCTGTCCATAGGAGGATGTTCCAGAACTGTAATGGCTTTTTTAGATGTTGTTTGGCAAACTCTAATCTGGTCTTCCTGTTTTTGTGGCTCACCAATGGTTTATACACCTTGTGGTGAACCCTCTATATTCAATCTTGTGAAGTCTTCTCTTGATTGTTGACTTTGACACATATACACCTACCTCCTGGAGAGTGTTCTTGATTTGGCCAACTGCTGTAAAGGGGTTTTTCTTCACCAGGGAAATAATTCTTCTGTCATCCACCACAGTTGTTTTCCGTGGTCTTCTGGGTCTTTTGGTGTTGCTGAGCTCTCCGGTGCGTTCTTTCTTTTTAAGAATGTTCCAAACAGTTGATTTGGCCACACGTAATGTTTTTGCTATCTCTCTGATGGGTTTGTTTTGATTTTTCAGCCTAATGATGGCTTGCTTCACTGATAGTGACAGCTCTTTGGATCTCATATTGAGAGTTGACAGCAACTGATTCCAAATGCAAATGTCACACCTAGAATGAACTCCAGACCTTTTACCTGCTTAATTGATAATGAAATAATGAGGGAATAGCCCACACCTGTCCATGAAATAGCTTTTGAGTTGATAGTCCCATTACTTTTGGCCCCTTAAAAAGTGGGAGGCACATATAGAAACCGTTGTAATTCCTACACCGTTCACCTTATTTGGATGTAATTACCCTCAAATTAAATCTGAAAGTCTGCAGTTAAAGCACATCTTGTTTGTTTCATTTCAAAGCCATAGTGGTGGTGAATAGAGTCCAAAATATGACAATTCTATCAATGTCCCAATATTTATGCACTCGACTGTGTGTTTGTGAGTGTGTGTATATATATGTATATATATATATATATATATATATATATATATATATATATATATATACATATATATACACGCACACATGTGTATTTATGTATATAGGGTAAATATGTATAGTTAAATATATATATTTACATAATGAAAAGTAATGCATATCATATATGATTTATATATATATATATATATAATTATATATATATATATATATATATATATATATATATATATATAATTATATATATATGAGGTATCTGAGTATAGGGAGGGAGAAGGGGAGAGAGGGGACTCACAGAACTCACCGGTGGACACTGGCAGCCTTGCACTGTGCTGCATCTGCTGACTGGTTGAACTTGTGACGTCGGAGGAGGCTGGAGACTAGATGCAGAGAAGCTGCAGGCAGAGCCGTCAGTTGTGACGGCTCCGGGCTCTGCAAAGGCTAATGGGAGGAGCTGCTGCGGCAGCTCCCTCGTCGGCCAGTTTTTTTCTGTGTAAGCTGTCCGATCGGAGCTTAAAGTTCTGATCGCGGCAGCAGAAGCTTGGGGAGGGGGGTGAGTGAAGGGCTGGCTGTGCGGCCGTCGGCCGCAAAAGGCACCAGCCCAGTGGGACCTTGCCCGGAGTCCTGGCGGCAGGTGGCCGGGGTTTCGTTTCTTGCTCTTTTCTCCCTCCTTTTTTTTTTTTTTTTTTTTTACATTTGTTTAATAGATTTACCATTTTCTTTTTGTATGTGGCTTGTGCTTTTTTTCCTTTCTTTTATACTGTTATACATTTTTGCTTGTAGATAATGTTGTGATGTTGTTATTGGATCATTTTCAGGAGTGTTTGTGTTTTCATCATGAGCTTCTAGCTATCATTTATCAAGAACATATTATAAAATGATAGGTACATATATGCCCAGCTAGATTGTTGCTTATGGCGTGGCGAATCGTGAGGCGCACGTTCGCGAGCGGATAAGCGTACTGTGTACTCGCCTCCATAGAAATGCATGGTGCGATCGCAGTGCACGCCATATCGTAGTGTGGCGTATGCAATCGTGGGGAATCGCATGGTGTGAAAGGTGTGCACGTCTGTAAAAGCTGATTGGGTAACTTCCCCACATAGCCACTTCTTCACTCTTTAGAAGTTTTGATACATTTCCCCCTAAGTATGTGAAATAACAGAAGTGTTTGGAGACTGTACCGTAGATGTGTGTTATGCCGGATCTCTTTGGAAGCAACATCGCTGATGCTGGTGGCAGAGGCCAGATGTCATACTAACTGTCCTTGCATGCCAACATGATGACATTATAGGGAATTGTTTTCCAGTAATTAAAATGTAATTAATTAGTTGTATATGCATATTATTTGTACATTTCAGGTGCTGACTATCACAATGCCAATCCAGTCATCGTAGCAGTGGACACGGAGTTATTTGACTTTGAAAATGAGTCCTGTATATCGATCCAGTGGATCCAGCTTGGAACCCTTGTTTAAAGTCTTGTGTACCTCAAACTCTTATTTATAGCAGAAGCTAGATGATTTGTGATCTGGTGACGTGCTCACTTCCACCAGTGTTACACTGAGCTGACTGTAATACAGCCTGTTTGTATCCTTGTTTTGCAGAGTGCGGCCTCGCTAGTTTTAACAGGTTCTCAAATATATACAAGGCCTTAATAGTAATGGTATGCGGTCAGTATGTTGACATATAGAACGTCAACATGGACAAAATGTTCACATTCACAGTGTCGACCTGCAGATTGTTTACATTCTGTTTTAGGGTTTGGCTTTGGCACCACTAAGGTAGAGTTAGGGGGGGAGAGGGGTAGGGATACCATACATACCACTCCTGTCTGGATCTTCAGATGTCGGGATTTGAACCGGCGGCTATTGAGCTGCCGGTATTTCATACCAATTCCCACTGTACTTGTTCCTGAGTAGGAAAAATCCAATACACACAGCGCAGTTCTGCAAATAATGGGTTCTGGATGTAGTTTCAATTCCGGCAGTTGTGATGCCGGCGCTCAGAATTGATACTAGGGGTTAGGGTTTTATACTAGGGGGGTTAGGGTTTGACACGAAGGGGGAAGATGTTGGGTTTGAAATCCCGGCAGTCAGGATGCCTGCTGCCAAAATACTGACAGCGGCATCCCAATGCTGGGAATGTAGGGCTTGGGTAAGTATGTTAACTCTCCCCCACTTAGTGCCTAACCCTAACCAAGCCCCCTCCCCCCCAGTGGTGCCTCACTCTAACCCCACGTTGTGCCTAAAGCTAACGCAACCCCCCCAGGTCCCGGCCGTCGGTATTTTAACTGCATCCCGTGAGCGAAGGTTATTTTTAAGCTGCGGTAAGGGAGGGTTAAGGATTCATACTGACAGGTGTAGGTATTCTATCCCTGTCGGTATTCTGACGGCCGGGATCCCGAGCGCCGGCATCCCAGGTAATGGTGTGTGTGAATCTCACTGTGCTGCAGGTGTGGTGCTAGAGTAAGGTCTAAGTGCTGATATTAAAAATGGTCACAGGTTGTGTTAGATCGCTGTAAACCATGATGTGCTCATATAGATAGCTAGTGGCACTTTGATGATAATTCATTGCCCAGAAGTTTATAAAAAAAAAACAAAACAATGGTCTCTCTTTATAAAAAAGAGTGTAATAAAATCTTGCAATAAAACAAATGAAGAGGCAGAAAATTCAGTGATTTATTTCTAGTTTTCACTTAACTAAATCTAGAGAAATAATATTTTAGGCGTTCTCCAGCCTAAATGATGGTTCTCAAAATGCATATGGACTACTGGTGTACTTAGTATGCGTGATACAGGCATAATATAGGAGTCCAAATGTCACTTATCAGCGAGGCTTTGTCGGCTCTGTCCCCTCTTGCATATAGGCGCGCTACATTCATAAACATATTAAAACCTTTAGAGGATCTAGCCATTCCCGTCTGATAAAATGGTTTTCGTGATTTTTTTTTTTTTTTACATTAAACTTCCATTAGTTATTTCTACTTCAGGGTCCATAGGGGGTCCACAGGGTTGACCTTGGGGTATAGCTGGATCTGGATCCACGGGCACCACGCAGTTAAAGCTTTAGCTCCCAAGATGCACTGAGTCCATCCTTCTCTATACCCCGCCCCCGAACCACAGGTACCTCAGTTTTAGTTGGTGCCCAGCTGGAGTCGGGTCACTGGTAGCGCAGGGGGGGCGATTAGCAGCCCCTAAGCTTATTTTATTTTATGAGTTCTACGTTTTATTTTTACAACTCTTCAGAGCGGCAGCGTCGTACTGTCCATTGGACGTCCAAGCTGCCGCTCCTACACCCCGCTGGCGCCGCAATGCCAGTACAGATCTGGGAATCGCGGCGGGACCCCAGAGTCCTCGGATGATGGGGAATTACCGTAGGACTCTGACTCAGATTTCCCTGTCCGGGAAGTAGAGACTAAGGGCCTGATTCAGACCCACTCGCGAGCGGCTGTCCGCTCGCAAGTGGGTCGATGGTCTGCACTGAGCATGCGCACGACGGAGGGAGCTCCGTCGTGCGCATGCGCCAGACACGACGAGCGAAGGACTTTCCTTCGCTCGTTGTGTCCGATCAAAGGGGGCGTGCTGTCAATGTTGATTGACAGCACGCCCCCTTTGGTGGGCGTGCCTCCCTTCCCGGGGGCGTTCCCACGGGAACGCCTCCCGTCAGAAGCCGGCCCACTGACATCACTAGTGATGTCAGTGGGAGTGATTTTGGCTCTGATAGAGCCAAAATCACTCCGGAGCTTGCGGTTGAAAACCTCAACCGCAGGCTCCGGCTCGCAATTTCGATGGTCGCGATGGTCACGACCATCGCGGCCATCAAAATGCACGCTCGTATAGCCTGTGGGTGGTGACCCACAGCTATACGAGCGTCCAGGAGGACGCTCCATGAAAATGGAGCCCGGCCCTCATGCAGAGCGTGCGCTCTGCTCAGAGCGTACGGCTCTGAATGAGGGCCTAAATCTTCTATTAATGTGCCAGCTTTGGTTAGGGCGGTTCGATCCATTCTTGATATTGAGGATGAAGCTCCGACCCCTAAATCCAAATACCCAAATTTCAAACAGGCAAAAGTGACTTCACCAGTTTTTCCTCTATCTGACCAGCTGACTGACCACATGGCGGAGGCCTGGTAGTCGCCTAGTAAGAGGGTCCAGCCGCAGAAACGTTTAGCGTCTAGTTATCCGTTTCCTGCGGGTCATTGCAAAAAGTGGGAAACTCTGCCTGTGGTGGATTCCCATGTTACTTGCTTAATCAAGAGTGCTAGCTTGCCTATGCCCTCCATTTCATCCTTAAAGTATCCCAGGGACAGGAAAGTGGAGACTTGCTTCAAGTCAATCTATTCTCTTTCAGGGGCTGTGGCACGTCCATCCATGGCCATCTCCTGGGTAGCTAAACCCATTGAAAGCTGGGCCAATGTACTTGAAGATACCTTTCCTGAGTAGGCTCCTGAAGTTCAGAGAGCTTTAGTGGGACAGATGAGAGATGCCGCTTCATATATTGGTGAGGCGGCTTTGGACGCCAGTCTTCCGACTTCCAGAGTCTCGGCCACAGCGGTGTCTGCTCGCCATTCTTTGTGGTTACGTTCTTGGAGGGCAGATGCGGACTCCAAGAAGGGCCTGGAGGCCTTACACTTTAATAGGGAGTTATTGTTTGGCCCAGACCTGGACAAAATTGTAGATACCCTGGCAAAGTCTAAGTCAGCTTTTCTACCGTCGGCAGCTGCACCTTCTAAGGCTAGGACCTCTGCATTTCGGTCCTTTTGTTCTCAGGGAAAGTCCAAGGGGCAGTCCTTCCCGAGGCAGTCGACAACCAAGGCCGCCCCTAAACCAAAGAACCAAGCATGGAGTGATAGACGCCCTACTTCCAAGCCAGAGGATAAACCTTCTGCCTGATGGGACGGGCCTCCCTCTGGGGGATCCCAGTGCTGGTACTACACCACCACGGATGCTTGGGTTCAAGAAGTGGTCTCTCTACACGAGTCCTCAGGACAAGGCCTTGCAGATTCAGGAAGCCATAGAATCCTTGCTGAAAGCAGGGGTCATTGTTCCCGTTCCACTTTCTCAACATAGGACGGGTTACTACTCTACTCTTTCTGGTGCAGAAACCCAATGGGTCTCATCGGCCTTTGCTCACTTTAAAGTCGCTGAACAAGTTCCTCAGAGTGCCCAAATTTAGGATGTAAACTTTGCGTTCCATCATTCTGGCTATGGAACCTGGGACGCCTACCTCCATGTTCCTACAGCGCCTTCACACCAACGGTATCTGAGGTTTACTATATGACAACACCACTACCAGTTTCAGGCTCTGTCCTTTGGCCTCTCCAAGGGTATTCACCAAAATTATGGTGGTCATGGCTGCCCATCTATGGAGCCAGGGTATACTGCTTCTGCTGTATCTGGACAACCTCCTATTGCTGGCAAGCTCTCCGGAGGTACTTCTACAACATCTACACCTGACGGTCGCTTGTCTGCAAGCGCACGGATGGCTGATAAATTAGAAACAAGCTCCCTGATTCCATATGAACGGATGGTTCATTTGGGAGCCTGCTGGATTCTCATCAGCAAAGGATCTTTCTGACTCCGGAAAAAATTTCCTCCTTACAACTGCGGGTGCGCAGTTGCCTGAAGAGTTGCCGAGTGTCTGTTCACTCGGCAATGAGGGTTCTAAGGTCCATGGTGTCTACATTTGACATGGTGGAGTTTGCCAAATTCCATTCCAGGCACCTGCAGGGGCTGATTCTTTCCAAATGGAACGGGTTACCACACTGGATCAGGACCCAGATGCTGGTGTTATATCCAGAGGTGCGTCTGTCTTGGTGGCTTCAAACCCCATCTCACCTGGGGTTGCCCCTTTTGGATCCCGGACTGGGTTCTTCTCACAACAGATGCCAGTCTCCAGGTTTGGGGTGCAGTGACAGTTCCACTTTCACTTCAGAGCTGTTGGACAGCTAAAGAAACAATTCTCCCGATCAACATTCTGGAACTTCAGGCCGTGTACAGGGTCTTCCAGTTATCAGGTCACACTTTTCAAGGAAAAGCCATGCAGGTTCAGTCCGACCACGCCACCATGGTGCGTGCATCAACCATCAAGGGGGCACTCGCAGTCGAGCAGCAATGACGGAGGTGCCACGCATCCTGTCTGAGGCGGAGTGCCATCTCGGCAGTCTTCAATCCAGGAGCCCTCAATGGGAAGGCGGATTTCCTCAGTCGTCATGACGTGCATCCCGGAGAATGGTCTCTTCACCCAGAGGTGTTTCAACTACTCATGGACAAGTGGGGACTGCCGGATGTAGGCCTCATGGTCTCCCGTCACAATCACAAGTTGCCCGTGTACGGGTCCAGGACAAGAGATGCCGACGCAAGCCTGGTGGACGTGCTGTCAGTGCAATGGACCTTCCAGTTGGCGTATCTGTTCCCTCCGATCTCCCTACTACCTCGGGTCCTTCGGAAATTCAAACAAGGCTGGTGGCTCCAGCTTGGCCCAGACATCCTTGGTACTCAGATCTGCGGAGTCTCTCCATCGAGGCTCCGTTCCTTCTGCCTCAACGTCCGAACCTGTTATCTCAGGGTCCTTGCCTTCACCCGGATCTGGATCGTTTGTCTAGAGACATCCATCTTAAGGTCCCGGGGTTTCTCTAGCTCGGTCATCAGCACGATGCTGCAGGCGCGCAAGCCTGCCTCTGCCAGGATTTACCACAGGGTGTGGCATACCTACAGTCAGGTGCATAAATATTGGGACATTGACCGAATTTTCATATTTTGTCCTCTATTCACCACCACAATGGCTTTGAAATGAAACAAACAAGATGTGCTTTAACTGCAGACTTTCAGATTTAATTTGAGGGTAATTACATCCAAATAAGGTGAACGGTGTAGGAATTACAACTGTTTCTATATGTGCCTCCCACTTTTTAAGGGGCCAAAAGTAATGGGACTATCAACTCAAAAGCTATTTAATGGACAGGTGTGGGCTATTCCCTCGTTATTTCATTATCAAGCAGGTAAAAGGTCTGGAGTTGATTCTAGGTGTGACATTTGCATTTGGAATCAGTTGCTGTCGACTCTCAATATGAGATCCAAAGAACTGTCACTATCAGTGAAGCAAGCCATCATTAGGCTGAAAAATCAAAACAAACCCATCAGTCAGAAAGCAAAAACATTAGGTGTGGTCAAATCAACTGTTTGGAACATTCTTAAAAAGAAAGAACGCATCGGAGAGCAACACCAAAAGACCCAGAAGACCACAGAAAACAACTGGTGGATGACAGAAGAATTATTTCCCTGGTGAAGTAAAACCCCTTCACAACAGTTGGCCAAATCAAGAACACTCTCCAGGAGGTAGGTGTATATGTGTATGGCTGCCAATGGAACTAGTTCCCTTGTATTTATTTATTAATGTGACTGCTGACAAAAGCAACAGAATGAATTCTGAAGTGTTTCGGGCAATATTATATGCTCATATTCAGTCAAATGCTTCAGAACTAATTGGACGGCGCTTCACAGTGCAGATGGACAATGACCCGAAGCATACTGCAAAAGCAACCAAAGAGTTTTTTAAGGCTAAAAAGTGGAATGTTATGCAATGGCCAAGTCAATCCTCTGACCTGAATCCGATTGAGCATGCATTTCACTTGATGAAGACCAAACTGAAGGGAAAATGCCCCAAGAACAAGCAGGAACTGAAGACATTTACAGTAGAGGCCTGGCAGAGCATCACCAGAGATGAAACCCAGACTTCAGGCTGTAATTGCCTGCAAAGGATTTGCAACAAAGTATTAAAAAGTGAAAGTTAGATTTAGGATTGTTTAGTTTGTCCCATTACTTTTGGCCCCTTAAAAAGTGGGAGGCACATATAGAAACCGTTGCAATTCCTACACCATTCACCTGATTTGGATGTAATTACCCTCAAATTAAATCTGAAAGTCTGCAGTTAAAGCACATCTTGTTTGTTTCATTTCAAAGCCATTGTGGTGGTGAATAGAGGCCAAATATGAAAATTCTATCAATGTCCCAATATTTATGCACCTGACTGTATTTTCAGTGGTGTGAGACGAGGAACTTAGATCCTCAAGTGTTTCGTGTTTCTAGGATTTTGGCGTTCCTTCAGTCTGGTTTGGACCTTGGCTTACACCTGGCTTCTTTGAAAGTTCATGTGTCTGCACTATCTGTGGTTCCAGCGCAGGATTGCTCCGCTACCAGGTATTCACACCTTTTTCCAGGGTGTTCTCAGGATTCGGCCTCCCTTTGTTCCCCCGGTGGCTCCGTGGGATTTGGCTATGGTGCTTCGGGCCCTTCAGGGTCCTCCATTCGAACCACTAGAGTCGGTGGAACTCAAGTAGTTGTCTCTTAAGACTGGTTTTTCTCTTGGCAATTGCTGCAGCCAGAAGGGTATGGAATTGGGGGCGCTTTCCTGTCGTCCTCCTTTTCTGATCTTTCACCAGGACAGGGCGGTGTTTCGCTCTCGTCCGGGTTTTCTTCCTAAGGTGGTTTCTAAATTCCACATTAATCAGGAAGTTGTTGTGCCGGCTTTTCAGTCACCTGACCTTTCGGCTGGTTAGGTCTCCTTGGATGTGGTCCAGGCTCTTCAAGTTTATGTGGACTGGACTAGTTCCATTAGGAACTCGGATTCCTCGTTCGTCCTCTTTGTTGGCAGGCCAACACCTCCTGTGAAAACCAAACAAACTTTGGCTAAATGGCTTTGTTTGGCTATTTCTGAGGCTTATACACGGGAGGGCTTACCTGTTTCAGCCTCTGTAAAGGCTCATTCTACTCTGTCTGTGGGTCCCTCGTTGGCTGCTAGCCGTGGCGCCTCGGCTGTTCAGCTGTGTAAGGCGACCACGTGGTCTTCCATTCAGACCTTTCTAAGGTTCTATGCATTTTGACACCTTCGCCTCTCAGGATACTTCCATTGGGTGCCGTATTCTTTCAGCACAGGAGCGTCCCCGCACTTAATTGGACTGCTTTGGGACATCCCCAAAGTCAACCCTGTGGACCCCCTATGGACCCTGAAGTAGAAAACAAGAGATATGGTAAGAACTTACCTTATCTCTGTTTCTACAAAGTCCATAGGGTCCACAGGGCGCCCGCTCTCCCGCACCTGGCTTCATATGGGCTGTGTGGTTGGTCACCGGTTTTCCGTCTCCCTTTCTCTGAGTATGGTTCTTGTGTGTTCCAGTCTTCCTTGTCTCTGTTTTTTCTCCTCCGGCCTTGGCTACTTACAAACTGAGGTACCTGTGGCTCGGGGGTGGGGTATAGAGGAGGATGGACCCAGTGCATCCTGGGAGCTAAAGCTTTAACTGCGTGGTGCCCGTGGATCCAGATCCAGCTATACCCCAGGGTCAACGCTATGGACTTTGTAGAAACAGAGATAACAAAGGTAAGTTCTTACCATATCTCTTGTTTTTATTTAAGCCTCTGCTGGTTGTACAATGCCATACGATACTGGGCTTGATAAAGTGCTTTATTTACTGAGAATATCTAAGCATATTCTGTGAATACCAAATGACCATAGGCTGCCTTATTTTTTAATGGCTAATTCTCATGATAACACTATTTATCCCAAGCATACTAAAACCTTTTTCTTATGTTTGCGTCTGATTCAGTAATGCACTGCTGATCGCAGATTCCTGATGTTTGGGAATCTGCACATACACCAGACCCATACTGCGCATGTGCTGTACGGGTCTGCAATCGCGCACGCAGTCCGGCAGCAGACTGTCAGTGATTGATAGCCTGCTACTGTTTCTGGGCGACGACGGCTTAGTCGCCCAGGGAGTTAGGAGGCCAGGATCTCCTGAGAATTCCTGGCCTCTTTTGAGCAAAGGCGGTTTGCATGACCCCATGGTCACTTAGCTGGCCATTGTTATTGCAGATGATCTGATGCTGCCTCCTTGGACGCAGCTCGGATCAGTAATGCATGCAGGAGGTCTGACGCCTCCTGCTGCATTACCGTATTGTAGCTGCTACCATGTTAGCTGCAATAGCTAATGCATCCTCTGCTGAATCAGGCCCATTGTTCAACTGTATCTGCTGGAACTATCTCCCAAGTATTTTTTAAGCATTTTCAAAATGATCATTAACATTATTCCTAAACTTTTTTGATAACTTGAGATGTAACAATGATCCCATTTTTCACCCTATCATTTCGGTTTTACTTGTACCATGGTTCTCATTGTAGTTACATTACAAATTTGAAGAAAAGTACTGGAGTCTCCTATTGTCTGTTTATGCAGATTAAAAAAAAAATGATACTGAGACTTGCCCATTGATTTTACAGTCACATTTCCAACTATATTGTCAGCCACAATGCACAGAACGTGTTGCAGATTTTTTTTTTTTTGTAATTAATATTTATTCTTCATCCAATGGGGAACACTGGAGTTTACACTTTGTATAGACAGGTGATGAGTGGAGCCTGGTACTTTTTTAAAAAATTCTGAGGAATAGAGGTTGGCTCCTGCCCCTCTTTACCCCACAGCCATTTACCTTTATTTTTATTACACTTCACTGGAGAGCTTCACAGGCAGACTCACTGCAAGGATGCTGCAGTTTGCCTGCATTGTGGAAGCTGCCGTAGGGACCCGCCACAGCTTACTGTGGTCAGCGTCCGGGTCCCTAGCCAAAGTGTCACAGGACCTTGTGAACTCTGTGTACCGCAGGCAAGGCAGCAGTGAGGTTACCCCAACCCCGGGTAGCATGGGGGTGGGTAGCACAGTCGTGGATCCCCCTACCTTTAAATCTGAGTACCATTACAGTAGCATCGGTGAGCACCGCCATTAGGTCCCGGCAAGCCACTCATTGGCGCCATCATATTTAAACTGAGCGAGGGAACTTGGCTGGTGGTGGGGCCAGCCCAACAGGTGCCCCCACTCAGGTGGCTATGCTGGGGGTTTCCTCTGCAGTATAGGAGCTCCATCTTGGCACGGCCGTCCTGGAAGCCTGGAAAGGAGGCGGTCTCTGCCTCTCTTCCTCTGGCACGTGTCTGCATGCGGCCGCCTGCCATTTTCATTGCACACTTGCAGTGCTACAGCAGCTCCCTGAAGACTTGTTTAACTTATAGCGGGTCTGTGAGTTATACTGTGGGGTTGTGAAGGTGCAGGAGTGCCAGGGCTGCAGCCTCTTCTAAATTAGCTCCCTTGGAATCCTCCCTCTCTACCGTATAAGCTGTTGTTTTGCCTGTTTCTCTCTGTACTGTCTGCTTTCTCTCATTGACTACACCGATACCTGTGTGCTGTCTGTATTCACGGTTTGCCTTGAAGTGTTTGTAGTGTGTCTCCCCTGCCCTCCCTAGGCATTTGCCCTCTCAGTGTACAGACCAGATGGCAGGTAAAGGTACCAGATAAGGGGATTGCCTCCCAAAACGTTTTTGCTTTCTCAAAATGCAATTTTCTTCATCCTCCACTAAGGGGCAAAATGGGTATAGCCTGGAGAGGATAGAGTCTGGGCACCTAACAGTAACAAAATCTTTACCATTAGCCCAGGCCTCCCCCTCCACTATACCCCGCCCCCAGCTCGGGCTATTCAGTTTTAGTTTCTTCTGGCTCATTCTCTGGATGTCCTGGCAGACCACATTTGTATAACTGGATCTGCCATCACACAGGTGGATGATCGACTGTCAAAAGTCTAAGTTGAGTCCTTCTCACACTTCGGAGCCCAGCTGGACTTCAGGATTCAGCGGGTCTTTCTTCCGGTAGGCAAGATTCAGACCGTGCTGTCCAAGATTTGCACATACCTCGGCCTTTATCAACTGTAGATCCATTCCTGCATGCAGATTCTGGGCGCCCGGGTCTCCACTTTTGAGATGGTAGAGTATGCTCAGTTTCACTCCCGTCCTCTTCAATTGGAGATCTTGGCCAAATGGAACAAGTCTCATCTGCACCTCTGGGTTTAGACGGTACTTCTCTTGTGGGAAATGCGTCAGCCAAAAACTTCTAAAGGGGGAGTTTTACCACCACTTTTGTTCTAAAAATACCTAAGGGGGGGGAGTATTACCACTTTGAGCCAAAAACACCTAAGGGGGGAGTATTACCACTTTTGACCCCAAAAACCCCCTAAGGAGGGAGTTTTACCTCTTTTGAGCCAAAAAAAACACATAAGGGGGGAGTATTACCACTTTTGAATCAAAAAACACATAAGTGGGGGAGTTTTACCACTTTTGGGCCAAAAAAACCTAAGGGGGGAGTATTACCACTTTTGACCCCAAAAAAACCTAAGGGGGGAGTATTACCACTTTTTAACCAAAAAACACCCAATGGAGGAGTATTACCACTTTTGACACAAAACACACCTAAGGGGGGAGTATTACCACTATGTATTTTAGTGTTAGTTATAGCACTTCATGATTCTCTGGGATAGATACAATATCCAGCATTGAGGTAGATATAATACACATATTAGGTGTTTTTTCTGCCTTGCAGCCGATTGGTCTAGCCGTGTGTGTGTTCATTCTTGTTTTGGACTCTCACGCTATTACTCGAGATTGGTGTAAATTAGCCATGAGCCTCCTGCGCCCATGTGTTGACGCTAGCGGTGGCCTAGCAACAATGTAGCTGTATTCTAGCCGAGTGAGCCGGCGGCATCACTTCCACTGGCGATGCCTTCCACAGTGTGGAATGCATGGTATTTCTGGTCGGCGATGTGGGGCTGCTATGTGCAGTCCGCACTTTGCCGTCTGTGTGGGTTTCTAGTCACCAGCACTATGATCAGCGGCGCTGATGGTATGTGACATATTGTTGATATATACCATTTATTACATATGCGTGTGCTTTGTGGTCCAATTTCCGGTTTCCTAGTAAGGGGTGTTACCCCGCTCATTGTTATGGCTATTTAAATCTGCTGCTGGGTTAGTAGTGTATGGGTCTCCCTGGTGGTAGCTTTGTGGTGATTGATCTGTCTTGACAAAGGTCTGATGCGGACCGAAAAGTCGACTGGCAATATGTAATTTGTGAGTAATAAACTTGCTTTTTCAACTGACTGACTGGTGAGTGCCCATTCAATCTCCTTTTATGCATTGGACTTCAGTGTCTCTATTGGAGCACCCCACATGTGTTTGAATTAGAGATGAGCGGGTTCGTGTTCCAGAGTTCCAAACCCACCCGAATTTAGCATAACCGAGTCGGATCCAAGGAGGCTCGGAGTTTCCCGCCTTACTCTGTTCTCGAAACCGAGGCAAAACGATAGTCTGAAATCTCGCGGTTTACGAGCTTTCGTCTATATGATCAATGTAGTATATAAGGGAAAACGCGACGGACGCCATTTCACTCCAGCTGTGGAGTCTGAACAGGGAGGGTGGGTAGTGTAGGGCTGGGAGAGGTGCTGGTGCTATCTACTGTGTCCTGGGCTGGTGCTGATCCATTCTGGTCTCTGGTCACGGTGCTGTCTGCTGATCCATTCTGGTCATGGTCCTGTCTGCTGTGTCCTGGGCTTGTGCTGTGTCCATCTCTGGGCCCAAGTTCTGGACTCCAAAAAAAAAAAAAATCAAAGTGTTTTTTCTATTTTTCTTTGTGTGCATGTGTGTTAGGCTTAACCACAGTAGGCACAAGAGCCAGCCAATAACGCACGTTGCAACAACCTTGTGCTGCCCAACTACAGTCGTGCTAAAAAAACAAACAATAAAAGTGTCTTATATTTTTTTCTTCTGTGTGTGCTCATGGGTGTTAGGCTTAACAGCAGTAGCGCACAAGAGCCAGCCAGCAACGCAAGTTGCAACCTTGTGCTGCCCGACTCCAGTCGTGATCAATCGTTGCTCTGGGGCCAAGTTCTTCTGGAGCTGACAAAAAATAACAAAAATATTAGGAAAAAAGACAAATTATTTTGTGTGCGCATGACTGCACGTGTGTGAATTTTGTAACCGCACCTTGGCTACACTATTGGTGATTGTGACACTGCTTCAAGACTGCAGAAAATATGGAGGGCTGTCACATGACAGGAGAGCAAGGCCAAGAACAACATGTTGTAGCTGCCGCCAGCAGTTCAAGGCCGTCAACTTCCTCGTCCTCTATGAAGGCCCATGCCCCAGGGCTTAAGTTATGCCATCAATATGGTAAAGCAAGTTTTACTGAAGTTAAGAAAAAAAAATTGAAAGGATATTTGCCTTCAGATAGACAAAAAATTGGCAATATGCCATTCACTACACAAAGTGGCAAGGAAAGGATAAGGCCTTGGCCTTTCTTTATGAAGACTGCTGATAGCCCTTCTGCTTGTAGTAGTAGTAGTAGTGGTGGTGGTCCAATTAAAAATGTGAAAGTTGTTAAGACCGCTCCGGGAAAACCAACTGTGTGCCCTGAGAAATCTAAATCACAAATCCCCGAGGAGAGTGCAAGTGTGTCTGCGGTTGCCATGTGTGAGCTAGACCTAAACTAGTGTACTGGAGGATCCTCCAAGTTCCAACATTTGTGTGCCCTCTGTAAATGTGGGAAAGGCAGTCAACATCTTGCACACGTAGTCATTGAGGATGCTTCTGTGGAATTTCACACTGAGGAGGAGGATATTTTGGTACTTGAAGGCGCTAAGGATGATGAGGGTGATGAGGATGTTGATGCTGAGGATATCCTTTGTGTAAGTAAGGCAACAGCTGTTGCCCATTGTTTGAAAAAGCCAAAGCCCATTGTTGTCATGCCGGGACAAAAGACAAAAAAATCTACTTTTCAAGTGTGGAATTATTTCCAACCTGATCCGGACAACAGTTGTCAAGCCATATGTGCCCGTTGCCGTACAAGAGTGAGTAGAGGGAGGGACCTAAACCACCTAGGAACCTCCTCCTTGTTACGTCACTTGGAGCGCATTCATCAAATATCAAAGTATACGCCGCCAAGTTCCAAAACTCAAAACATAACAAGTCCAGTGTCACCTACCTGCTCCCTCTCTGCGAGATCCAAGCGCCTTCAATCTCCAACACCTGCATCATCAAATTCCTCATTCGTCATCGGAAGTAGTCCTGCTGCATCCAATGTTGGTATTCGAAGCATGATTGACTCCTCTCCTATCCGTGATTCTTCAGAAGGATCCTTGATGTCTACGCCTGTTGCTGTCAGTGGATCTTCATCCCAGAAGGGGACCAGGAAGAAGACTACTTGTAGCATATCCTCCAAAAAACAACTGTCAAACAATCATTTGCAAGGGCAAACAAGTATGACAGCAATCACCCATTTGCACAGCAGATTACTGACGCCATAACAGCTATGCTGGTATTAGATGTGCGTCCAGTATTCGCCATTACTGCAGTGGGTTTTCAACAGTTAATTAAGGGCATGTGTCCTCGCTACCAGATCCTTTCTAGATTCCACTTCGCTAGAACAGCAATTCCAAGTCTGTACAAGGACATTAAAAAAAAACCTTATTAATGTCCTCAGAAATGCCGTTGTACCCACTGTCTACTTGGCCACTGATATGTGGATAAGTGGGACAGGGCAAACTAAGGTTTACATGACTGTGACAGCCCACTGGGTAGGTGTATTGCCTACAACAGCAGCAGCAACATCTCCCAAAAGACAGCTGATACAGAGGCAGGCTACTCTTTGTATAACTGCTTTCACTAAGAGGCATACCGCTGAGAACTTCTTAGAAAAACACAGGGAAATCATTGCTAATTGGCTTACCCCACTTGCACTCTCCTCAGGAATTGTGATTTCGGACAATTCCACCAATATTGTTAGAGTGACACGGTCGGGCAGGAGATGCTCTCGGTGGCCCGCAAAATATCCGGACATTTTAGACATTCGGCGACCGCAGGTACTGTTAAATTTGCCCTTCCATCAGCTGAAGCAAGAGGTAGCAACTCGGTGGAATTCTACCCTCTATATGCTTCAGTGGATGAAGGAACAGCGAAAGACCATCCAGGCCTATACAACGGACTATGACATAGGCCGTGGAGGGGGAAATGCACCTTACTGAAGCGCAGTGGAGAATAATTTCTGTGTTGTGCAAGGTTCTTAAACCCTTTGAACTTGCCACACGTGAAGTTAGTTCAGACACTGCCAGCTTGAGTCAGGTCATTCTCCTCATCAGACTTTTGCAAAAACAGCTGGAGAACCTGAAGGAGAAGCTGAAACAGAGCGATTGCGCAAAGTATGTCAGACTGGTGGATCAAGCCCTTGATCACTTCACCAGGATTTAAGAGTCGTCAATCTATTGAAATCTGAAAAATATATTTTGCCCACCATTCTGGATCCTAGGTTTAAGTCCTACCTTGTGAGTTTTTATCCAACAGAAAAAAAATCTAAAACTATGCAAAGAGCTGTTGGTCAAAACATTGTCATCTGCAGCTGCATGTGAAACGCCATCATCTCCTTCAGTTTCAACACCTGCCAGGAAAAACTCTATTTTCCTTACAGAATGCCTGCTGGTCATGCAGATCGTTCACCAAAAAATTACATCTGGTCGGGCCTGAGAGAACTGCCTACTAGTGACTTGTCTTCTACCGTGACTATGTGTGATACTGTTTCCATTCACAGAATGGTGGAGGACTATTTCAGAGATAACAGCCTACTAGACATGTCAGACAGTCCCTTTCAGTACTGGCAGGAAAAAGAGGCAATTTGGAGTCCCATACACAAACTGGCTTTGCATTACTTAAGTTGCCCACCCTCCAGTGTGTACTCCGAAAGAGTTTTCAGTGCAGCTGGCAACCTTGTCAGTGATCGGCGTAGGAGGTTACTTCCTTAAAATGTAGAAAAGATGATGTTCATTAAAATGAATTACAAATTCCACGAGGAAGACCTCTACCAACAATCACATCATAAAATTACAGAGGCGCCTATGGTGGATTCCAGCGGGGATGAATTAATATTGTGTGAAAGAGAGGATGTACACATTGATGCGGAGGATGAGGACAACTTGTAATGTAAAGCCAGTTTGTGTATGGGGGGTCCAAACAAACCAATAATTTCAGCCACAATTGCCAGTCCTTGTCGCTGAAATGATTGGTTTGTTAAACTGTCCTGTTTTGTATACAACATAAGGGTGGGTGGGAGGGCCAAAGAACTACTCCATCTTGCACCTTTTTCCTTTCCATTATGTGCTGGTTGGGGCATTGCTGCCTGAAATTTTAAATTAATGTTATGGTTGGTTTAGGAACCAATGATTTATTTATTTTTAAATAAATTTATGATCAATTTAACAGCCAGGGGCTGCACCCAATGAATTGTTTTTAAATTAATTTACGATCAATTTAACAGCCAGGGGCTGCACCAAATGAATTGTTTTTTAATTTATCAATTTTACACCTGGCTGTCACTGTCATCGGCGTAGCCGCGCAGGGGTGCTGTGCTCCTGTCTGTTGAGGGGCTGCTGCCCAAAATAATAATTTTTTTTTTGTGTTTGTGTCAGCCACACCTGTCATCGGCATAGCTGCGCAGGGGTGCTGTGCTGCTGTCTGTCAAGGGGCTGCATGAATATTGCAATGAAAATAGTTTGGTTTTTTTTACTTATTGGGTTACAAAAAGGTTTTTTTTTTTTAATCTTAAACATAGCAGAAATGTTATCCTAACAGCTTATAAAGTTATATGCTCTAAAAAACTAAAGCCTATATTTGTAAAAAACTAAAGCCTAATTCTGCCAAAAGAGAGCCTGACACCACGGCTAAACATCACCTTCCGAATGTGAATTGTCTCATTTGCATGGGGAAAACCCAACCCTCAGATGAGATGGATCTCAGCCAGTGGACAACATTGAAATCACCATTAAAAAGTCACAATGGAAGACTACAGTGTGGAGAATCTTTCTTCACAGTCAGGAGAGGCCTCAGAGAACATGAAAAAAGACGCTTTAGGTGCTGAACTTCAAGGGATTTCTCCATCATATTCTGCAGTGTGGAAAGGTTTCATTCACATGTTTTCTATAAAGCAGTTCAAAGTTACAGCCTTCAAAGTGTCTGGCTATAACACCCACCTTTGCCAGGAATCACCAAAGATTATTACAAGCAAAGGATTCATCTGTCCGGAATCTGTATGGGAATTCATGGATCGTATTTGGCCTGAATGCACTAAGACATCCAGTGATTCTGTCACTGATTTCTGTAGCCCACTTTATTCCTACCTGAATCGCAAACTGAAATACGGAATAGTAGGCACAGACAACATGGAGGCCTTTGTTATTCCGCTGCCTGCATGCCAACCAATACCTCCCAGACTACACCCACTGGGGGGATCAGGTCTTGATAATGACCATCCCCATCTGTTGCTAGTCCTTCTTCTTCCAAACCATCCATGCTGGACTTCATGTCCAATAAGGGTAAGCATGGTACACAAAGAGGAGTTACATGTCCCCAATGACATTTTTTTTCTTCTATCATAGATGATGTGGAGAGATAAGAGCTTCAGATGTTGGAAGTACAGGGGCTCCCACCTATTTGGCTTCCCTCCAGAGAAAAGAGCTCTGGGCCTGATTCAGAGCCGGACGCTCTTTGAGAGCGCTCGCTCTGAACCAGGGTGTCCCTTTGTTTTTTAAAAGACTGCCTCCTGGCCGCTCGCTAAGCTGTGGGTGACCACCCACAGCTTATGCGAGCGGCCAGATGATTGTCGCGATGGTCAAGACCATTGCGACCATAGGGCTTGCAACAAGACCCTTGTGGTAGGGTCTCGTGGCCGCAAGCCGCAGTGGACTTACTGCTCTAATAGAGCAGGAAGTCCACCTACTGATATCACGAGTGATGTCAGTAGGGCCCCCACAAACGGTAGGCGTTCCTGCAGGAACGCCTCAGTTTGCCCAGCCACCTCCCTGCCCGCCTCCAAAATGGGGCAAGCTGTCAATCACCATTGACAGCTGCCCTGCTTTGGTATGAGACCCGTAGTGACGGAGCGCCCGTCGCTGGCCGGGTCTCGCGCATGCGCAGTGGGGCACCATCTGTGCGCTCGCGAGCGGGTCTGAATCAGGCCCTCTGTTCCTCAGGAAGTGTCTATGCCTGAGCTGATAGGTAGGTAGTCTCTGTCTGTTGGTAAACACCCTTCAGGAGATGGCAACCCAGAATGACAACAACTATATAATATAATGTGTCCACTGACAACCAGCCTGATCCATTAACAGCAACATACCCCATATGGCCAACTCAATTTTTGGCCTTCCACATTCTAACATTCACATATCTCAGAAGAAGTGGACAGTGGGAACAATGGCAATTTGCTGCCCACTAACTAACTCTGTTTTTTTTTAATGTCCCTGTACAGGTCACAAAATTCCGTTACAGAACAGAAGGTTTGCAAAGGATTATTTAAGTCAATTGTCTATTTATATTTTGGAAAGCATGCTTCCTGGTCCCCTTCTGGGATGAAAAAAATCAACTCCCAGCAAGCAGGCATGGCGCTCAAGAAAGACACAACGTAATACTTAACCTTAGGTCGGAAAGTTGCATTTGCTGCTCTGTTCCGCTTGTTCACAATATATCTCATATGGTTAAGTGGACAGTGGGAACAACGGCAGTTTGAAGGCCACTAACTGTTTTTTTTTTATGTCCCTCTACAGGTTGGGAAATGCCAGTTTATAGAAGATTTGCACAGCATTATTTAAGTCAATTGTTTATTAATTTTTGGAAAGCATGTTCCTGGTCCCCTTGTGAGTTGGTCAAAATTGACTGGAAACAAGTGGAAATAAATGTTATTGAGGTTATTAATACTGTAGGAACAAAAAAAAGCCAATTTTATGTGATTTTAGCAGTTTTTTTGATTTTTTTAAGAAAAAATCCAAAACCAAAACACGAGGGTCGGCGCACATCTTTAGTTTGAATGAACTGTGAGTGCAGCCCTTCGGCTTTAATATATATATATATATATATATATAATATAAACACACATACAACTTTTATCGATAGGGGCCCCCACAGTCCTTAATCCGGCCCTGAACACATCCCAGCATACCCTGACACAATTTGTCCAAGCATAAATGTAAAATCTGTCATGGTGTGCTGGGATGTGTAGTTGTACAGCAGCATGAGTGTTACTTATTACTCACCCCAATGACAAAGCCATTTGTCAGATAGTTTCAGGGCCGGCTCCAGGTCTACTAGACATAATTATAGTCAGCTATGTATGCTGCCTATTCTGGCTGATAAGTATGTGAGACTACCAGCACAAGTGATTAAGTGGATATAGTTGTATTTCCTTAAAGAAATGTTATTCCAATCGTATTTTGGAATATACAATTTCACAAGCTTGATTCAATTCACTATAGATCCTTGATAAGTCGTCTTTGTGGGCACTAATCATTTATTGGTGGATTTCCTTTTTATGGAATAAGACAGTCAATGTCAGTATTTGAATGTCTATATTTCATGATAAGATAGGAATTGTAAATTCTAGCCAATAGCAGGCTTCATTTCATTAGCAAAGATTATTTCTCAGATTCCTTTCAACAGGCAGTTCCTTCTATTAATAAAGACACATTAGTGGACTTCGCTTTTTAACATCATTATTATATTTAATTTGTGTATCTGTCTCTTTCACTTATATGTTTGATTCTTTTATAGTTAACCTATATATGTCACTGTATATTCCCCAATTATTGGGAATATTTTAAATCAATGATAATAAAAGTAAAATTTTATTGTATATATACCTTTGTCTGTGCGCCACGAGAATACAATCTCATTTATGCCTTATGACCGCTTATGCCCACAAGTTCTCCTCCTATCCTTGGTCTGTTCTGTTGTTGGAGGGGCATTGCACACCCCGGCTCCCACTGTACATGCATGTTGGAGACAAGACAGATCTTACAGAAATAAGATACGGTTGTATTTCTTATTATATTTCACTCACAATATATTGGCCCCGGTTATAAAATCACGCTAAGACCAGGTTCAGTACTACGCAAATGGCGATAGCTATTTTTAATAAGTACATTGTGACGAACAGTGGAGTCTGTACATGAGGTGGTTTATGTTGAAATTAGAACAAGGTATACATGTAACAGTCTGAGATATACACTTTTGGGCAACGTCCAAATAGAAGATGGAATGCAATTGATTGATTTAGTTTAGAATACATGCCACCCCTAGCAGTTGTTGGCATGGATCATACGGCATCGGAGGATCTTTAAGTAGTTGTCAATCTTATGAGAGTCCCTTCGGAAACAGTGCAGCAAGTGGTAGGTGGAGAGCAGATGAGACTCCCCCTGAGGCGGCATCATGACTGCACCAGGACCAAGCATTTGCGGGTGAAAGTCATCTAAATTGATCAGCATCTGAAATTAAAGATTGTGTCACTCTCAGGGGTATATTTACTAAAGTGTTTCTTAGACGTGGAGTTGTTGCCCATAGCAACCAATCATATTCCACTTATAATTTATCTAGCACATCTAGAAGATAATAGTTAGAATCTGATTGGTTGCTATGGGCAACAACACTCCTAAAAACCTGCACTTTAGTATATATACCCCTTAGTACTTGCTGCTATAAAACCTGCGAATAGAGACGTACAGTAAAAGTATAAGTTATTGTCAAAAACTATAAAAAATAATCTAATTTGTTTTGGCTTTATACACAGGGCTCCTACATATAATGTATATCTCTAACGAGTAAATGCTTGCTTCACAGTGATAGGATCCTTCCATACTTTTGTACACACTAAAATTTTTAGCTTTTGGGATATAAATTAAGTATGTATACAGTGATCTTTTTTTTAATGATTGGAAATGGAAATGTGTATTGTGCTTGAAAAAAATGAAGCATAAGAAACACATTGGCATCTCTACAGCTCTAAAAGGTAACTGTTGTACAGAGCTCTGCGATATGGTTTCAGCAAAGTATATATATATAAAAAAAAACACAACTAAAGCTGATTGTTTTCTTTTGGGGTACACAGCAGGGCTTAATGTGGTCCTGGAGAGGTGGTGGAACTCATCTCTCTCACCGCCTACTCACCACCCCCCCGCCACGCTACTCTGACAGGCCAAAATAACTGTGAAAACTGTTACACACACACACACACACGCGCACACACACACACTTGTGTATAGGAAACAGTAAAGAGAATGGCTGGGGACCGCCTAGGCACCCAGAAGCTTTGGTGGCTATGACAGTGTGAAATACATTTTAGATGTTTTTTTTAGCACTCCTGCCGTCAGCTGATACTACAAAGTTAGATCACTTAAAAAAATATATCATCAGTGTTATTTTCCTGCCGTGCCTTTGAGTTTTTTTATGGGGTCCCCCCAAACTAGTCTGTGTCACTTGGATGCCCAATGTTTTTTTTCAACCCCTACGTATTGCCTTCACTTGATTCTTTCCGTCCCTATATGCTGGTTTCTCTGACGAAATTGAGCCTCCCTAGGCAGAGAGTGAGTGGCTGTCTGTCTGTGGGACTTCTGTGCAGGGACTTGGTGGAGGTGGAACTAGTTCCACCTACCATTAGAGGTGACAGAACTCAGGGCCTGATTCAGAGCCGCTCGTAAGCGACCGCTCGTTCGCTCCGAGCGATGTTCGCACATCTGCGCATGCAGCGTAATGCGCATGCGCCAACCAGTCATTGCGGTCAGAAATTGAGCGCTCGCAAAATAGCGAGTGCCTGCTAATTTGAGTGACAGGATGAGGCGTTTGTGGGTGATAACAGGGGAAGGTGCTTGAAAACCGGGAGTGGTGATCCGAACGCAGGCGTGCCAAAAGGTCAAAACGGGCGTTTTAAGGGTGTGCATAATTAACAAAGCAGCGTCATCGACCACGTCACTTGGTTGTTTCTTAGCCTGAACTGTTCGCATGATTGCGGTAGGAAAATCCTACCACAAGCACTACGAGCAGTTCAGATGCCTTTCGATGTACTCGATTAATCAAATAAATAGCTGACGTAGGATGCGAGCGGCCAGGGGGCGTCTTTACAAAATAAGGAGAGCATGTTTCATTCGCTCGCTCAGACATAGAGGCGTCAACAGACCGCAAAGAGCAAGCGCTCAATTTAAATAGCCCGCCCCTTTTTCTGAACGAGCGAGCGCAAATAGCGTCTGGCTCTGAATCAGGCCCTCAGTTCCACCCCGTTCCTGCCCACTTTAACCCCTGGTACACAGACACGTATGCAATATCCGGCTAGTCACCCTCGATATCAGCGAATTGGACCGATAATTGCATAGGTTTGTATGCAGGGGCGTTGGCCAAGAAGCGACTTCAAACACTCCTGCAACGGTCGGAGCGGGAGGTCTGACTTTTTAGTCCTGCTTAACTGTGATCCCCAACCTCCCGATCCCGTTGTAGAAAGTGCACACTGAGCCAAACCAACCAACCATCTCCTGTCATTTTTCAATAACTGCCATGTCACAGCCTGTGACATGGCAGTTAGGAGCTGATTGGCTGGTACTTTATCTCTTCACTTTATCTCCATCCAAGGCTTAGTAAATATACCCCTTAGTCACCCGGGTGCCCAAGCATGGATATCCTTAAAACCTGGACTGTAATGGTGGAGTTTAGGAACCTTTGCTTTATATTGAGCCAGAGCTATTTTACCATCTATAGATTAGAGTAATTCTAACAGAGGCAAAATGATCTCTTCCAGACGTTTATTTTTATACATTAGCTGCAACTAACTGTATGCACACGGGTGTGTCCTGCAATTACTGGCCCCATAGCAAAATTTGTGTGAATGGATGCTTCATCTCTGTTCTTGAAACCTCAAACTGGGCTGCACAAGTTATGGCTTTATCCCTGGATGCACAGTTTTTCATTAGAGCAGCTTCTACTGTACACATAATTTAATTTCCTTTTAATAACCAAGATTTTCTGCAGATTTAAATATAGATTTTGTATTTGCAAGTGAATACAAAAGTTAGATGCTTTACTTTGCAATAGCAGCTCCCTCTAGTGGCTAGTGAGATATTTACCCTTCCAGAAATTCTGTCTATTCCTCCTTGTAGGTTCCTTGTTTGTTCCTCAGCTTCTTTTAACTTTTGTACTAGGTTGTCTGGAGCTTCTGTGGTCAAGCGTTGCAGAGGTTGGGACCATGAGAGTAGTAACTTGTTTACAAGGCTGAGCAGATCATCGTGCTGTTGAATCACAGGTAGACCATTAATACAATTGTTTGTGTTTATATACAGTAGTAGAAGTAGATGTCACCGATAGGCAGGGGTAACATCTTAAGATACTGGAACAACTCAATTTCCAAATAATCAAAAAACAGACGAGTGCCAAATAGCTGGCACCGCCAATTTAATTAATGTATTGGGAGTTAAAAGAGGAGGTCCACACGCAATGGTGTTATAGACGGGGCCACAATAAATGCAAATGAATAAGTGTCTTGTAGGTAAAAATATTTGAAAGACAAAAGGAGATTTTCTTTCTAATCTACATGGGTAATTTCTATCCTAAGCACGTTTGTTTTAAAATGTACCTATTACCTGTGACATAAACAGCTAAAAATTGGCATCTTATGCCTGTCCTAGCATTGCCAGTTTAACGTCACAGCGAATTGGGTAGTTGCCTTGTGGCCCCCACAGGGCCGTTATTGGTTTGGTGAGGTTCAGTAGATCTGGGTGCTTTAAAAGGCGCCAATCACATATCACAAGTTCCTGGCAGTATCATGGACGTAATGTAATGATGATGTTGTGATGCTGCCATACAGAATGACATGTGGAGGAGTCTGATGGCATAAAAAGGGCACGTGGACGGGTCTGATGGTACAGAAATGACAGGTGGAGGGGTCATATGGCGGTATGCATTCAGCATCCCGGCGGTAGGGACGCCGACGCTTACATTACCAGCACCAGAATACCGCCGCCAGTCAGAATCCCGGCACCAGCATCCCGACCGCCAAGATGCCGAAGGTAAGTAACTTGGTGGGGGGAAGGGTTAGGCACTAGGGGCAGGGTTAGGTTTAGGGTGTTGGCAGGGGGAGGTTAGGTTCAGGCACTAGGGTGGGAGATTAGGGTTAGGCACCAAAGAGGGAGGGTTAGCATACCGACCAACAAGTGTCGGTATGTTAACCCTGATGGAATTCTGACCGCCAGGATCCCGACTGTCACTATTTCATACCGATTCCCATATGGCATATAAGGTGCATGTGGAAGACCTTTCTGTCATGTAGAAAAAACCTGGACCTGGGGAGCCTATTTTTTCCATGTTTGCTCCCCTCATGTCAAACTTGGTTACGCCACTGCCTGTCACTGTCACAGTGAACGCTTACATATTGTACGTTGAACCATTGTTCTGCCTATGAACTCACATTATGCCTCATGCAGCAGCGATAGCTGCTAGTTCCCTGTGCATTGATTGGCTGCCTTCTCCTTTACATTGGTTCCAACCACAAATTACCCCACTCTGAGCTGATGATGGGTTCTCAATATCGCCCATCTTAACTGTTTATACTGTCTAATTACAGTTTTTTGAATTCATAAACTAAAATTGATAGAACTCACTGAACAGCATTGCTTTCTCCTGATACATTTTAACAGCCTATGGGCCTCATTTATAGTTCATAGTAAACTCAGTGTGCTCAGTAATTCTGCACCTTGGTAAAACCATGTAGGGGAAGGGGGAAAGTTTAAAATGTGTAGACAGACTAAGTGCTCCATTTAAGAACGAGTCATAACCCTTTTAGCATTCACTGGGCTTACGCTGTGTATGACTTAACCGCTTTATGGCCTCTATGGATGGTGGTAGTGATACAGTCCCTATTGCCAGCAATAAGGACCCAGCACAGTAGTCAGAAGCCCATCGCTGCCAGCTCTAAGCTCCCTGCGATTCAGCAGGGGACCTTGTCAGACAGGTAAGTCATGGTAACTACCTGCGGCATATTCATTAATATCCCTGTGATACTAAACAAAATATGCCGCCAGAAAGTAGCACTGTTGTTAAATGGCTCCCTGAGGGGCCTATTCATCATACCTTAGAATTCTCTGGAGGTAATTATGTTTAGAACTCGCATGGAGTTCTACCTAATTACCGGAGGAAATCATCATTCCTCCTCCCTATAACTATTTCGAAAAGCTATCATTTTTGCGATGACAGCTTTTCGGGAAATAGATAGTTATCTCTACCTACACTAACTTACCGCAGCTGGAATCCGTGCTGCGCATGCACTGTTACATTCGTAAAGCCAGCGCATGCGCAGTACTGCCTACAGCGGCGGTAAGTTTGTGTGTCGTCCCCCCTCCACTCACCTCCCCCCCATCCCCGCACTTGCCTGCCCGCTGTAGCGCCTCCGGTGGCTGTGCTGTCACGTGTGCTCCCAGCAGCCCACAGTACAGTTTAGAATAAAAAAAAAACATTTTTTTTTTTTCTAAACTTTATTGTGTTCTGCTGGGAAAACACATGTCTGCCCCAGGAGCCAGAGGACGGACCAGAGTGCCGGAGGAAGACGCCGGGGACCTCACCAGTTGGAAGCAGAAGTGTCACCTGCTATTCGCCACCTCACAGTGGCGAATAGTAACTCCATCAAATTCCGAAAATACATAATTTTCAGAATTTAATGAATACCATAATTTCCATATCCCCATACTAATGTATGGGGAGTTTGGAAATTAACGCAGGGGGACTTAGCAAGGAGATATCAGTGATACCTCCTGTGCTAAGTGTGTTCATGAATACTAAAATAATGTTAATCAAGAAAAATGTCCTTAAAAATGTTATTTTAGTGTTGATGAATAGGCCCCTCAGAGTTTAGAGGGGTGAACATTTAAGTTTAACTCTACCTCACAGTGGTATTTGTATGCTACATGTACAAGCAGATTATATGTTCCCTGCATGCAAGAGAAAAATGGTATGTTGCATTACAATATGAGTTTCTCCAGGTGCAAGTTTGCAAACTTTAGCTTAATTTATTCTTGACTTTAAATGAGGCCCTGTATGTCTATATCTGTAACTGTAATGTTGGAGCGCAGTGATTATTACTGTAACTCAGTTCCCCTGTGCTACTTACTTGCAGCTGCAGAGTCTGGTCCTTGTCCTCTGGAGTACTTAGAGTAGAAGTATGGCAATTGTTCATAGCTTTCACTACAAACTGGCGCCCCTGAGAATATTGTTGATCCTATAATGAAAAAAAGAATATGCTCAACTGATAAATATTCAAGTCACCCATAGCTTTAAGGGAGATGTATCAAGCCTTGGAGAGAGAGAAATTGGAGTAGTTGACACAGCAACCAGCATCTCACTGTCATTTCAAAGACATAGAGCTGTATTCAATTTGAGCCTAGCCGCGATACTTTTTCGCTGCCCGGACTTTTCGCCTACTTCACCTGTTTTGTAGGCGGAAAAGTATTGCGCGCATGCCCGCTTTACCCTTTATTCAATTTGAAAGTACGCGAAAACAGGACCCGTACTGTCTGATTTTTGGAAATCAGCTTGACACCCCCCAAAAGATGCTCTGACATGGGGGTTCACTATGGTACCCCCCGATTTGGCTTGCTGAAGGTATTTGGTGTTTTTAAACGGGCTCAATAGCTGCTAATTAAAGTTTTTCTATACGTGGTGCAGAATAGTATTCAGGAGTATTTTTTCCTGAAAATAACTTATCCCAGCAAATTTGGGGTACTTGAAAATGGGGGTCAGCATATTTAAAAGTTGCTAAAATGAAGTTGAAAAAATTGTGAAAAATCCACCTGCCACAAGCACCTGCAATCCAAAAAACACTTGGGGCATACTTGGGGACCCCCCCCCCCCCAAGTTCTAGTTCACTAGTTTTTAACTTTGTACCCCAACTTTTTTTTTTGCCCCCTTTTTCAAAGTCATTTTTTTGGGTGTCCTTAAGTGCATTTTTTTATTTTTGGACACAGTTTACCTTTGGGGGACTGTCTGAAGGCTGCATGGGTGTTCCCGCAACGTTGTACACCAAAACCCCTATTTTGTACTTTTTTCCACCTATTCATAGGTGAAACTTTTTCGCCTAGTACATTGCAGTGACTTTCCGCCTAGGTGGAAAGTCTTTCAAATTGAATACGGGGTAAAAGCAAAACAGGCAAAAATGACGTCATCGGCGAAAAAGTATCGCGGATCCGGACTTTTCGCCTCAAATTGAATACGGGCCTAAGCTAGATAAATTACAGTTAGACGCTGATTAGTTGCTTTCTGCAACTTTTCCACTTTATCACTCTCCAAGACTTTGATACATCTCCCCCACTGTGAGTACGCAAGCAAAGTAGTAGCAATTTATTATTCAAGCTCTAGGGGCCTATTTATCATCGGGGGCTGTACGGCCCCCGATGATTGTTATCATCTCGCTGCGACGGATATAAAAGTATCCAACTCGCTGCGGGGAAAACTTGATACCGAAACAATTCATCATTGCTCCGGTGCGAGGACAGCTGCTCTGAAAAGCAACTGTCCCCGCGGTTAGTAGAGCAGCTACAAAAGTAGCTGCATTACTTACCTCCTCCCCGTTGGCGCGGCTACAACCACCGGGGAAGTAGTGAGGGGGCAGCAGAGGGATCCACTCAGATCCCTCGCAAGCAAGCTCCGAAAACTTTCAGTTTTCGGAGTTTGCTGAATATCAGGTGGTCCATTTGGGACCCATGATGATCAATGGCCCAGTAATCTTAAATATGTGGAAACGCTAGTTTCCACATGGTTACCAGGATATTTACTGTTGATGAATAGGCCCCAAACTCTCAAATAAGTCATAATATATAATTGTTATGATAGAGATGACCAGAGCAGCAAGTTTGATGACTAGTACCCGTTACATAGTTGACAATATTTTAAAATAGGCCCATCTAAGCCAGGGGCGTCCAAACTTTTTTCTTGGTGTCCCGAATTTAGAGAAACGAGTTTGAATGAGGGGTGGCTGGGGCATAGAATATTTCTCAGTCAGCCTCCTGGCAATTAGGTGAGTGTTCTTTGCTGAGGAAATCTTTGAAACACTAAAACTAATAAAAATATATTGAAATAAATGTATTTTTAATTATTAATTTAATATGCTATACAACAGGGATGAGGAACCTCGGGCCCGGGGGCCGTATAAGGCCCCCGGAATCATTTGGTCTGGCCCTCTGAGCTTTTTTCTGCTAGCCTCATCTGGCTAGCTGGGTGCCTAGATTGGCACACTGCAGCCAGAATCTATGCAGCAGCGCTGCCTGCAGTGTCCTTAGGACACTTCAGACGGTCACAGCGCTGCCCTCACAGCTCCCTGGAGCATCCTCAGGATGCCCCGGGCATTGCTGTAATCACCGGTGATTGTGGTCCCGCCACATGTGACATCACACAGAGGGTGCGTGGCCTGCATCGGGCCCGCAAATAATGTTATATGTATCAAAATGGCCCTCAGCAGAAAAAAGGTCCCCACCCCTGCTATACAGCAATGTCCCTGATTTATAATATGCCACACAGAAGTGCCCCACTGAATAATATGTATTATAGTTCTAGCCCATGATTGATAATATACAAATAAAGTAAAGCCCCAGTTGACAATATTTTACACAGTAATGCCCCCAATAGATATGCCACACTGTAATGCCCCAACTGGTAATATGCCACACATAGCCCCTATAGTCATGCCCCTTTATATGCCAGCTATAGAGGCAGCTCAGTCATGTCCATCTATATTACTCTGTACTCAGAGCACCCCAGTGAGGATCTGCCTCAACCCTCAAAGCCTCTTTATGCCATTATATGCCAGTGCAGTGCCTCCCTTTATTTCTTTATATACCAGCCAATAGCACCCTTTCTCATGCCCTTATATGCCAGCTGAGAGCAACCCCAACATGTAACTTACCTCACTGAAAAATCCTCCTATCAGCTGCCTCTGTCTTCTCCTAGCTCCTATAGTCCGCATCTCCGTACACCCCACTCCACTGCACTGTCTGACTGCTCTTCTGTTCTGGAGAGCGGGGTGAATGGAAGATGGAGCTGTAGAGAGGCCCAAGCTGGCAGCGATGTCCCTGGACCTCGCCACTTCTGGACTCCAGTCTAAGCACTATAGGTACAGCACTGACTAGGTGGACAATTATGTGCTACAATTCCCATCACAACTCATTCACTCAACTTAGATGATGTAAACTGCTTTAAGCCTATGGAGGCATATTTGCAGGACAGGGATCTTACGATTCAGCATGTATAATGGGCCCATTAACCTGAGCAGATAAGAGTCAGATAACAGGTGCCCAAGGGCAAAAGCATTTGCTCAGCACGAGTGGGTCTGTGATATTACAAAGCCCAGAGAGGATCAGAATGAGAAGCTTTATAAGAGTTCATCCCCAACTGTAGAGAGACTGGAGATTAGACTGAGAGTCGCACATAGAACCAGAAACAACCTGAGTGAGAACCTGCTGCAGAGAGAGAGATTGTGGCTACAGAGATTGAGTGGAACTACTAAACCCAGCCAGAAAAGCAGGGGGCATCTGGGAGACTTGGTGAGTTTCTCCTGTCTGATTGGGAACTGCATTTACAATATGGGTACTGTGCAGGAGTAGGTTAGTGTTGTATTAATGAAAATCCACATGAACGTACAGGTGCGCTTCCTGGACAGTTTGGAAAAGATTGTCGGGCTCCATTATCTTGATAGTGTGCCCATTTTTACACTTTGTTAGATATCATCATTGTATTCAGATCTGACACAGCCAGCTGAGAGACGTCATTGTCCTCTGCATTTTCTTCAAATACACCTTTTGCGGAAAGACCAATTAGAGGCAACTATATACAGCAGCAAATACACCCTGCATGAGCGAACCAGTCACTGATCGGGAATCGTGCACTTGTAGCACAAAGACTGAGCGCTACTTTGAGTGACAGAATGTGCCATTTGTGGGTGGTAACAGGGAAAGGTGCTTGTGAACGGGGGAGTGGTGCTGCGAACACAGGCGTGTCTGGGCGTCAAAACTGAGTTTTATGGGTGTGCATAATTAGCATGGGGCTTCATTGTACACGTCACTTGGTTGTATTTCAGTCTACAGTGATTGCAGTGCTTGCGGCGGGTTAATGTCTACCTCAAGCGCTGCGTGCAGCTCCGATGGTTCTCGATGGTTCCGATTATTCATACACTTCCTGGAGATGACGTGTGTTAAGAGAGAAAAGTGGGCTTCTTTATACCGGCGTGCGTTCGCTCTGCCGTCGCTCTCTAAGACATAGAGGGCGTCCTTACACCAGACAGTGCGATTGCGGAATTTGCATACCCGGCTCCTTTTGGCTAC
The DNA here is from genome assembly GCA_031769625.1 of Taudactylus pleione. Classification (NCBI taxonomy): domain Eukaryota; kingdom Metazoa; phylum Chordata; class Amphibia; order Anura; family Myobatrachidae; genus Taudactylus; species Taudactylus pleione. The sequence continues at coordinate 4,904,945 of JAUIMM010000534.1, read as the reverse complement.
GAGAGAATGCAGCTTAGCGCCCGGGTCTGAATCGGGCCCAGAATCTGTTGTACAGTACCTGAACTATTCCTTTTGATTGGAATTAATAATATGCATATTGACATTTGCATGCATGAAGTCAAGGGTTATGCTGGAAAGTAAATTTTTTGCATAACATTTGCTACTGTACTGTATGTGTATATTTGGTTGTTGAAATTAAAACCAAGCAAAATTTGCATAATGTATGATATAGATATCAGCCTTAAACAAAGTTAAAAAACTTAGACAACGTAGTCCCCTTGGGATAAGGTGGATAGAAAATTCTGTATGTTTATATTGTTTTAAAAATAATTTGGGTGTAACGATCAGAGGGCCTGATTCAGCAAGGAAAGCCGTTGCTTAATCGCACGCAATCGGCAAATTGTTGCGTTCTGCGCATGCGTATGCATCGCAGTGTGCGTGAGCGAATTAGCTGCTGTGATTGGGACTGCGATCGCAGAGGCTAAACAGACCCATGGCAGAGTGATTGACAGACAGTGCTGTTTGGGGGGGGGGTTGGTCAGGCAAACGCAGGCGTGCCAGTGCGTTTCAATGCCATTGCATGGGCGTGCAGAAATTAGCCACTGCGATACCAGACGTCACCTGAGGCCTCATAGCGTGCGCTGTAGAAAGCAATTCCTGAGTGAGGTCTGAGCTGCCTTAACTGTGCGCATGGGTCCGATGTTACCGATTATTTAGCTATGCCGTCGAAGTATACAGATGTGAGTAAGGGGAAGTGGGCGTCCTTATGTCAGGCTGTGATCACAATGCGAATGCAAACATTTACATATCACGGCTGATATTAGCAACTGCGTTGCGTGCGTATAAGCAGGATAGTGATCCTTACTGAATCATGCCCAGGGTCCATTGTATGGGTTGCTTCAGGGGCGCAAGTTTGCTGCTTCTAATTGCGCATGTAATAACATTTTGACACTTATCCCATCTTTGTAAATCTACACCCTTATGTTTTGCACTTAAAAGTAGCTTTTTGATCATCTATATCAGGGGTTCCCAAGCACGATCCTCAAGGCACACTAACAGTCCAGGTTTTAAGGTTAGCCATAGTTGAGCACAGGTGACTTAATTAGTACCTCAGTCATTTTGATGTAACCATCTGTGCTTTAGCATGGATATCACTAAAACCAGGACTGTTAGTGTGTCTTGAGGACCGAGGTTGGGAATCACTGATCTATATGGTCTGCATGCACACCTCAGAGGTACAGTAAACTTTATATCCACTACATACTCAGACAGGCCCCTGATCATGAAAGCTTACAATAAAGCAAGAGGAAGAAATGCAACATAAATATGATTTCAGTCAAATCAAAATAGGCAAATATTAAGTGGAGTTAGTACTGTTCCTGTATCTCTGGTATTTCCAACCTACAGATGGGAGAAACTCCATGTTACACCTCACCAGGGATCTCTGCAGTGTGCAGTCTATTACTGCAGGAGGGTTACCCCGAGGTTCCTCCCTGAGATCACTGTAGTGCAGTGTGAGTGGAGTTGGGGTAGAAAGGTGAGTGGAAGTATCCGTCCTCTTCTGCTCCTACTCACCTTTGTGACAGTCACTGTGGCCTGATTCAGTGATGGATGCAATGCAGATGTTTATGCAGTTGAGCGATTACGGGTGGTCTGCACATGTATCTAAGATGCACTGCGCATGTGTCAAGTTGCAGTACCATTGGTGGTCACAGCGATTATATTCCCGCAGTGTGATTGACAATCTAAGAGTGTTTGGGGGAGGTAACACGGAAGATACGGCAAAAATGCAGACGTGGCACTACCATTTTTGGGGCATGTTGGAGACTGTGACTGCGATCCCGTACATAGAAAACATGGCTCCAGTGTTTCAGTTCCCACGGCCAATCTGCGCGACCATAGGGTTACACAGAAGACCGATAAGCAAATGACCTGGGACCGATGCTGCGTCTTTGTACGCAGACACTTGGATTTGCAAAGCGGGTGGTGGGCGTCTCATTGCAAATCCTGGCGTCTGCAACATTCTGTGCACACAGATGCAGCAGCGGCGACATTAGTGTTCATCTCTGATTCATGCCCTGTGCCCCCTCCTGCAGTGAGCAGCTGGTGACAAGGGCAGGTATACAGTATCTGCCTCTTCCCTTCTTTATAAGCAGGTATTTTATTCAAAATATTTAACCGACAAACACATCATAAGGAATATTTCTACATTAGATTACTGGACAGTACTTACAAAGTCTTCAAACATCTCTGTGGAGAGAGAATGGATATATTTTGAAAGTTTTATTGCCCTGTCAAATAGGTCACTGAGCAGGACTTGGCACTGGAAACTGCCCGGGGTGCAGATTGGGTTGGAGAAAACCACCTTTCTCATCAGAAACATGTTGGATATTAGAAGTGCAAACAACAGCTTTCCTGCATAAAATATACAACAGATCATATCTTACATTAATAACTGGATAAAAACAGGTTTAAACTTAATAAAGATACCATATTATATTCTCCCTTCCAGTCATTTTATCATCATTATTATCCCTTATGTATATACGTAGCACCAGGGCCGTAGCTAGGGTAGTGCAGCCGGTGCCATGGCACAGGGCACCACAGGGCAGGGGGCGCTGTTTGGGCCTGTCAAATTTCTGTTTATTATCATTCTTGCTTGTAGCTTCCTCTTATTTCATCCCCAGCATCTCCTGGCCTCTCCTATCTCTTCCCTGGCCCTTCCCCATGAAGCCATGGCCCTTTTTTGGGTGCATTATGTCCCTTTGAAAAATGAGGGGGGCGCCAATACTCTTTCTGGCACAGGGCACCAAAATGTCTAGTTACGGCTCTGCGTAGCACTAGCACCAGAACTAACACAACTGCATGGATGCAGCCATTATGTGGACTGAAAGTGCCGGGGACACAATGCCATGTCCGGTATAGCACAAACTTATTACACAGCGCTTTACAGAAAATTTATTTATCGTTCGCATCAGTCTCCACGCCATCTAATGGTCAATAAGGATATTGCAGTAATTGGATAGCTATGATATATTTTTTAATGATTTCCTGCCACCTTGAGAGGCCTATTCAGTATTTATCAACACATAAAATTCGATGGATAATTAGGTTTAGAACTCGCATGGAGTTCTACCTAATTACAGAAGGAATTCATTCTTCCTCTCCATAACTATTCTGAAAAGCTCTAATTTTTGCGATGACAGCTTTTCGGGAAATAGATAGTTATCCCCATCTACGCTAACTTACCGCAGCTGGAATCCGTGCTGCGCATGCGCTGTTACATTCGTAAAACCAGCGCATGCGCAGCACTACTTAGAGCTGTGGTAATTTTGTGTACCCTCCAACCCCCCCTCCACCCTCCGCTAACCTCCCCCCCGTCCCGCACTTACCTGTCCGCGCAGCAGCCTCCGGCTCTGTCCTGCTGGTCTGTCATGTGGTCTCCCAGCAGAGCACAGTACAGATTAGAATTTTTTTATTTTTCTATAATCTTTATTGTGGTCTGCTAGGAGAACACAGTGTCCGACCAGCCTCCGGAGCCAGAGGACAGACCAGAGCGCAGGAGGAAGATGCCGGGGGACCTGTCCAGCTGTAAGCAGGTAAGTTTCACCTGCTATTCGCCACCTCACAGTGGCAGATAGTACCTCCATCAGATTCCGAAAATACATAATTTTCGGAATCTGATGAATACCATAATTTCCACATACCTATACTAATGTATGGGGAGTGTGGAAATTAATGCAGGGGAACTTAACCAGGAGATATCAGTGATATATCCTGCCTTAAGATACTTCATGAATACTAAAATAACGTTATTTAAGGAAAATGTCCTTAAAAACGTTAATTTAGTGTTGATGAATAGGCCCCTTAGTGTTTACTTTATCTCTCGTAAAACTTAAAAGACTTTTTCAGTTGACATGTATTTGTTATCTGGGGGCCTGATTCAGCAAGGAATGCAGTCACTAATAGGCAAGCAATCGGCCGATTGTTGCGCATACTGCGCTTGCGTATGTATCGCAGTGCATGTGAGCGAACAAGCCACTGCGAACGGGACTACACAGACCCATCGCAGACTGATTGACAGGAAACACCGTTTGTGGGTTGTAATGGGGGGATGGTCGGTCGAACGCTGGTGTGCCAGTGCGTTTGGACGCCGTTGCAGGGGCGTGCATAAATTAGCCACTGCGATGCCTTACGCAGCCTGAGGTCTCATAGCGTGCATGGAAGTCAGCAATTTCTGAGTAAGGTCAGGGCTTGTGCAAGTGTGCGTGAGGCTGCGATGGTACTTGATTGTACCGATGTTTTCACAGTCTTGTTTTTAATACACTACCTGCATCTCTTCTCATTACAGGAGAGTGCAGAAGCCACACAGTGTGGGCAGAAGGATTGATTCTGGCACCACGCTATGTGATGCTTGTGTAGTAACCGATCCCTCTGTGGCTTTTACTGTCTCGCCTACTTCTCCATGGGCTGCTGACATGGCAGGTGTTATGGCGGTTGTAACATCAGAATTCATGGCTCATAGGAGCGTTAACCAAATATCTGGACTGGTACAGATTATGTGTACCGCTTCTACATTGTCCTCCACTGCCTATCATAAGCCTGCACCTCTGAATCAGGCCCAAAGTTTGTGTACATACATGAAATTTATTTATGTTTCATATACACATTATACACAAAGCCTATAGGTCATTTTATACATTAATTTTAATAATTTTGTGCCTTAAACAAAGTTTGTGTACATTGAACCATCAAAAAGCAAAGGTTTCACTATCTGAGTCAATTTCGGAATATTCCGTATTTTGGAATATTTGGATATGGGAGACTCAACCTGTATTCTAACGCTAATGCTGAGTTTAAAATTGCTTAGTTCATTAAATAATAGTAGTAAGCCATCATTCTCAAAATGGCGTTTTGCGAGTATGCTCCTTTCAATTTTGCAATTAGAAAGCTAATGAGGCACTATAACCTGGTGTTTGCTCACCCATAGACGTCACTCATTCTGTAATTTTGCATGCCAAATGCATTGAAACTAAAGATGAGCAGTTCGATTTTGGCTCGGACCTTCACGCCAAGTTCAGATCTCATAAGAAGGCAAAATATCATCTTTCATGGACATCTCAGCACAGATGTCCATGAAAGATGACGTTTTATATAGCAGGCAAATCGCACCAATCAGTCAGATCATCTGCTTTATCGCCCCGTGTATGAGGGCCTTTATACTGAAAGTAATAGGAGAAGTGAGGGTATACCCAGGGGCCTAGCCAGAACTTTGTGGGCCCCATAGCAACGTTTTGAAGGGGCCCCTGTCCTAATACTTCTACAGAGACAACTCTCCACAGCAGTTGTTACATTTTATGCCCCATAATATTTTTATTTTTATTAATAGTACTATAGTTCATTTTCTGAAACAGTAGTGCCCTAGTTAGTGTTATGCCCCATAGTAGTGCCCTAGTTAATGGTATGCCACATAGTAGTGCCCTAGTTTATTTTATGAATCATAGCAGTGTCCTAGTTTACATTATGACACATTGTAGGGCTGCCAGTACAATTATGCCACACAGTACCCCCAATTCACTATATGACATACAGTGCCCCCAGTTCATATTATTCCACATTACAGTGGCCCAGTTCTTATCATGTAACATTATAGTGCCGTCCATTTCATATTACACCACATTAAAATGAGCAGGTCAAATTATGGTACATTACAGTGCCCTTCAGTTCAGATTATGCCACATTACAGGGCCCCACTACACACCTCTCACTGAAAATGGAATGTCACCCCATTCAGACTCGGCCAGGGGTCAAATATAATTGCTTAGCAAGAAAATCCAGAAAATTGGTATGCAACTATATAACCTGGGTCTAGGGCCCCCTAAGCCTCAGGGCTCCATAGCAATGGCACCCCCTGCACCCTCTATAGCTAGGCCCATGGGTATACCAATGAGATGAAGTTGTAAATGCAACAACTAGTGCAGTCATTAAAAACATAATCTAAAGCAATGGCAGTGAAGTTTGTTTACCCCTTTAATAATATAACTTTCTTCCCTGCAATGTGCCCAGATCCCCAAAAAGTTAATGGGGAATTCACTGTGTTCTACCATTCTACCATTCTCTGTCATTCGATCTGACATGCAGGTAGTAGAAAATTCAGATGAATACTGGTAATATTCCTTACATAATTATTTACACCATATTTGTACCTGTGAATGAGGCTCTTCTTGCAGTAGTCATGGTCAGAATAATCGTTTCCCTACAGTTTGGAATACTGTTTGTTTTCGGCACTATGAGAGCAGCGATTTTATACCTTCCACCTAATGACCCCCCTGGTCTCTCTCACGTGCCTCTTGAGGTCATCTCAGTTTTAATCAGAAACATGATGGAACCTTCATTTTCCCAACATTCATATTTAGGACAGGAGCCAAGCCGGGGTTAGTGGTATCATCTTTGTCTTCCGTGTTTTAATTAATTTGTTCCTAAGCACTGGGGATTTGCACTATTGTACTTTAATGACATTGCTCTTCCCCCATTTACATAGCATATAGGATGTGAGTTTTTTTCCTACAGGTACGTGGGTCAGACTATGAAATAATGTAAAACATATATTCAAGAATAAGATCTAGCTCTATTTTATATACTTTTATACAGTTCTACATGGAAAAAGCTATTATATTATAAAGTGAACAAGGGTGGATCTAGTAGACTACTAGAAAAGCTTGGAACCGATACCAAAATATTTTTAAAACTTTAGTCTTGCCTATCAGATACTTAAGCCTGAACTTTAATATTAACTTCCACGATGCACATGTAGTATGGTAAGTTCAATGTAAGGAATAAAGTAGTTTTATAGGCATAAAGTTTTCAATATCACCAGGTATATAGAGCTAGAATGGTTCTTGGTGGTGCAACGGGGGGAGGGGGACATTTACATGGTGAAAATGTGGTGGGAAAGCTTCAGCAGTCCCTATATTTGTTCAAACCCTTTCTGCAGAATCCAGACATCCTTGAGATCTGCCATCTTAACCTTATCTGGGAGATCCATTATACACCTCAAATTTTCAAGATTATCAGCACAATTTTCAGCAGCAATTAGTTTAATCCGGGACATATATTTATGGCCCAAATCCACATTATTCCAACAATGATTTTATCTGCCGATTAGTGATCAAAAACACAGATCGGCGGATATCGGTGATCTGTTAGGGTAATCAGGTGTTCCCTGATTTGCCGATTCCAACCATTTTTGGATCGGAATCAGGGAATCAAGATTGTCCAACATGTTGGACCTCTCCAATCCCCCCCCGGCGTCCACAGAATGGTAAATTGCACCGATACAACCAAGATGTATGGGCCTTATAAGTTTCATTTTAATAAGTTAGTTAAGTAAAGAGTTACAATACTCCTCCAAGGCCTCTATGTGTCTTGCAATATCCCCCGTTATTTATCATATTTCCTGTAGGTTATTCTGTAAAACATAAAGCTCAAGTTTAAATTAATCCACTATTCAAATAAAGTAGATCATGCAAACCCTGCAAAGATAAATAGTTTGTAGACCCTCAGGCAGATTGTACTCCATAGGCAGTTGTAGAAAAAAGAGGCACATGAATTCGAATAGAGTTATCTGCCCTTATAGAGGAACCTGTCTATGTGTCTGGTAAACTTTGGGGCAAGGAGGCAAGAGAGCAGCTACATGAGCCAGTACAGGAGCCATCGTCAGCCATCTTAGAAGTGACTGGATGGACCTCTTCTTTTCACAGTATTTCCCTCCCATCTTTCAGAGAGACACTAGATAATCAGGAATTTGTGGAATCAAGGGTCAGGCAGCCCTGACAATATTATTTAGTTTTTTACAGAAATGCCGCTCACTTCTCTACGCTACTGTACCAATTAGTGCAGGGATCGACAAATCCAGGTCGCCATGGCGACTAAGATTTTAGTCCTGGTGACCAAGTTTTCGAAGGGTCCCCCCCCCGACACACTCCTTCCCCGCTCACCGCAGGGAGGCTTCATTTGCCGGGCGCCCGCTGAACTTTTACCAGTGGGCGCCCAACTTCCTGCAGCGGCAGCCGGAGCTCACTCCTGAGTTCCGGCGTCCGGCTCCCCCCACGGGCACTATGGGAGAGACGGCATGACATCTCTCCCATAGTTATGAGGAGCGGCGGACGCAGGATCGGGGCTTAAGGTAAGTATTCTGTTTTTTTTTTTTGTGTTGTGTGTGTTCTATTACTATTAGAGGGGGCTTACTACTGGGGGCACTTTTGCAAGGGGCTTACTACTGGGGGCACTTTTACAAGGGGCAATTTTACAGGGGGCTTACTACTGGGGGCACTTTTACAAGGGGCTTACTACTGGGGGCACTTTTACAAGGGGCAAATTTACAGGGGGCTTACTTCTGCAAGCGCATTTACAAGGGGCTTACTACTGAGGGCACTTTTACAGGGGGCTTACTACTGGGGGAACTTTTACAGGGGGCTTACTACTGGGGGCACTTTTACAAGGGGCAATTTTACAGGGGCTTACTACTGGGGGCACTTTTACAGGTGGCTTACTACTGGGGGCACTTTTACAAGGGGTCATTTTTACAGGGGGCTTACTACTGGGGGCACTATTACAAGGGGCTTACTACTGGGGGCACTTTTACAAGGGGTTTACTACTGGGGGCACTTTTACAAGGGGCAATTTTACAGGGGCACTACTACTGGGGTCTCTATTACAGGGACCTTACTACTGGGGACACTTTTACAGGGGGCATTACTACTGGGGGAAATTTGACAGGGGCATTACTATTGGGGGCACTACTACTGGGGGCACTAATACAGGAAGCATTACTTTTGGGGGCACTATTATAGGGGCTGGTATGCAGAATCTGATGACCATTAAAGAGGCATGTGTGGTGATTTGATGGCATGTGGGGAGGTTGAGGGGCACTGAAAGGGCATGTATGGTGGTCTATACAAGCTTTCATTTATTTTGGTAATGGATGATGGTCTGGCTCTTAAACTTTTAAGATGGCTTCTAGATTTTACAAAAATTTGTAGAGCCCTGAATTAGTGTATATAGTATGGTCTGTCTATTGCAATGCCAAGTTCCATTTTTTTAAAAGTAGTATTTAAAAGGGTCAGTGAATCATTCTATACTATTTCCAGTTCACTGCATGTCCCAAGTTTTGACCAATAAGTGCAGCCACATTCACCCCTATTTTAATGAGTTTGATAGGTAAAATGGCACAATATTCCTCCATGTCTCCTATCCGTTATATATTATTAGCTGGGATACCCGGAGCTGCCTCTGTGGCCCACGGCTCCCCCTACACGCAGTCATGCAAACAAAGTGGGGCGGTCCAGTCAGGGCCGCCGAGGGGGCCCGGGGATCTGTGGTGTTTATTTGGTGCTGGCCCGCTATCTGATTACAGCTGTCGCACAGGCAGGCATGGAGAGAAAATGCCACTGGTTGCAAGGCAATCAGAGCTCACAGACTGGCAGTCAATCAGCAGTGGTGGCTTCTGATTGGCTGTAGTTCTGCAAGCTCCGATTGGCTTGCGACCAGTGCCAGATTCAAATTGCGCTGACGCAGTCTGTCCATGTTGCTGCTGCTTGCCAGCTGTAATTACCTAGCAGCCTGGCACCAAATCCACACCTACAGGCTGCTGATGGCACACAGGGGGAGGCGAGAGGTTACTACTATTGTGAGGAATAATGTGTTATATGGGGCACTACTACTATGTGGCATAATCTGTAAAGGGCATTACTGTGTGGCATAATGTGTAATGGGCACTACTACTGTATGGCATAATGTGTATAAGGCGTACTACTGTGTGGCATAACCTGAATTGGCCTCTGTGACATAATCTGAATGGGGTCTGTGTGGCATAACATGAATGGGCTCTGTGTGAGGGCAAATGTATGTGTTTTTTTTTTAGTTCTTGGGGGGGGGCTTTTAAGATCTTGCTATGTGGTACCCAAAGTTTTAGTTACGCTCTTGCATGCAAACACAGAGGGCTGACTAATATAAATGATCACTTTAAAAAGGACTAACTCTGGATGTAATATGATCTTGCATGAGTCATAAAGTTTGCTCAGCCTGTGAGATTAAAAGGATGCTTTTGTAGCTTTCACACAGGTTTTTGGCAGACTGTCAATTTCCCCTGGAGCCAGCGCAGGAACCTGTGTAATGTAAGAGTGTCCCCATTTTTAGGGATTGTGTGACAGTGTGTCAAGGTTCAAACCTAGACAAAAACCTAATCCTGGTCAAACTACACCACCATGCCAAATTTGATGGAGCTAGGTCCAAAACTCTGGCCGTGCATAAAGGACAAATAGACAGACAGACAGACAGAAACACTTTATCGCTTATTATATTATATATTTAATGCAGGTTACAAGTAAAGAAAAGTAAGAATGCAAGTAAAAAAGCCAGCAATCATAGTGGTCTTTGTAGTGTTTTAAAATTCAACTCTGAATGACGATGGATTCTCGTCGTATTTGTGGCGGCCTTGCAGTGGGATAAGGGCTTCAAATCCCATGGGCATCGGCGGCGGATTTTAAATGACAGTCAAAACCGATGCATAGTAAACACTGTTACGTTAGACACTAAACCGCAGTCGATATTAGTTGAATTTGAATTGACAGCAAAACCTCCAATTAGTACATTTACCTCTTAATCTATCTTTCAGTATAATTAATGCTGTCTGAATATCTACTTTATTAAAACATTACGATTGCTTTTGTTTTTTTTAATCAGAATTGAAAATATGAAAACGTACGGTATATTCTCACAGCATTCTCTTGCATGTTTGGGTAAGGTGGTATATTTTCTGATTTCACCCCACAATCAGTTGGATTATGAAATGAGAGAAAGCAAAATGAAAAATAAAAAGTTTCATATGTACATGTATAACTATAATTTAAGAAATTGAAAATGTTATTTTGTGAATGTTCTATTTTCTATGAGATTTATGATTTCAATTATTGTCCTTTGACATCTCTATGTCAGATGGCTCCAAAGATCATTTACTTACAATCTTTTGAATAGTAATGAGAAACAATTTTCCCATTTCCAGTTTAAAATTATTTTATTTTTTAAATGCTGAAAACACGTTACCTCCAAACAATACATAGAAAATTATATATAATTGTGACACTTGTTCTGTACACAAAAACTAATGGTGAGGATTTAGTTAGCCATTTTTATGTATAAGCGAACATCTCATTATTATTACAAATCCAATTACCGGCTGGTAATGAGGCACAGAGCGTTGTGTGAGAGCCTAGTAATGCATATGTGAATACTTGTATCTGACCTACAGCGGCTGGATTGCTCATATTATACACGTACAGAACACGCCAAGTATACTGTAAGATTAGCTAATCATGAATTGCGAAATCAGTCATGAATAGGGAGATGTCAGGCAAATGACATCTGGAGTTTTTTTCTATGATGTGTTTTTCATTGTTCGTTGGCTGGTTGTCAGACTAGTATGAAAAGTTTATTTGGAATCCTCTATGTGTAAATAAAGAGCCACAAAACATAAAATATAAATTAGTCTAATACTTAAAGGGGTCTATGTACTAAGCCTTGGAGAGTGTTAAAGTGGATGGAGATAAAGAATCCAACCAACTAGCTCCTAACTGTCATTTTTAAAACTCAAGAAAAGAGTGAAAAGAAGTAGCGCTGTCCAGGGCAGTGGCGTTCCTCCATAGAGAATTCTGGAGGGGGGGGGCATGGTGTTTAGGGGACTACACCTCAAAAGATATCTGAGGTACTGGGCTGAAACTTGGCAGGGGTGGGTAGAACTGTTGCTGGGTTCTGCATGCCAAATTTCGAGCAAATAGTGGGCGTTAGCTGTGGCCGACACCTGGGGATGGTAGTTGGTGTTAGCAGCGGCAGTGCGGGCGGCGGTGGTGCAGGCGGCAGGACCCAAAGGAGGTAGCAGGAGACCAATGCAGGCTCGGATCTGAAAGATCTTTGATACCTACATCTGTATATAAATAAACAAACAAACACAGAAGCAGGGATGGGATCAGTGAGACCTGTCTGTGCTTCTGTGTTAAAAATAATTATGCTAAATACAGGGGACAAATGATGTAGGGGTCCCCTGTATTTAGCATAACCAGCACTAGGCTTTATAGAACCAGTCCTGGTAGCCAAAATACGGGGGACAAATGATGTAGGGGTCCCCCGTATTCAGCGCAACCAGCACTGGGCTTTGAGCCGGTCCTGGTTCTAGAAATACAGGGGAAAAATGCATAGGGTCCCCCTGTATTTACCAGTACCAGCACTGGACCCTTTCTAGTGGGGGGGGGTAATGCTACAGCCATGGGAGCCCTATCAACAGGCCCGGGGGAGGCACACAGTTTTTTTTAAAATATACATTTATTAATTTTTTTAACACAGATGCATGGACGGATCTCACTGTCCATGCATCTGTGTCTTATTGATTTTTTTTCAGATGCAAGCCACACAGATTGCACTGATCCATGCGTGCATATCTGAATAATTTATTTTACACAGATGCCTGCATCACGGATCTTCCTGATTTGTGTATGCAGTCAGCTATCTTCAGATCTTGCACGATAGTTCCCAAGTCAAAATGTGCTGTTTCAGCACCATATCATGTCCTGGAGTGCCGGGGAGTGTTCAAGGGAAATTGTTCACGATATCGCATCGTGAGCACATTGTTCCGTGTTTAGTGGTCTTAAGAAGCAATTCAGGGCTGGGACTATCAGCTCCTGTGAGCCTTTCTGTCCCCCACTGCTGCTCATGTGCACTGCCCCACTGCTGCCACTGCCCCGCATGCCTGCAGCCTGCCCCCCTCAGTTGTCTCTCCCTTTGTATCCCCATAACACCTCCTGTGTGCTGTGACCTCCCCCATTAGCACTAATGTACCATTTTGTTGCCCTTCTCCCCTGCAGGTGGCCAGGTTTGCTGCTCCCATCCCTGAGGGCTAATAAATTATAAAAAAGCAATGAAATTCCATAAGTTTTTTTGTCTATGGAATATAGGGCCTGATTCAGACCCGGTCGCAAGTGCTGAGCGCTCGCAACCGGGTCGATGATGGCCCAGAGCGCATGTGCACGACGGAGCCGGCTCCGTCGTGCGCATGCGCAAGACCCGGATAGCGACGGGCAATCCGTCGCTCCGGGTATCGCACCAAAAGGGGCGTGCTGTCGATGTTGAGTGACAGCATGCCCCCTTTGGTGGGCGGGCCAGGGGGGTGGCTGCCCAGACGGTGGCATTCCCATGAGAACGCCTACCGTCTGGGGGCGGCCCCACTGACATCACAAATCAAACAGAGCCGAAAGCTCTCTGGGGCTTGCGGCCACGAGACCCTACCACAAGGCCATAGTCTATAGACCAGTGATTCCCAACCTTGGTTCTCAAGGCACACTAACAGTCCTGGTTTTAGTGATATCCATGCTTAAGCACAGATGTTAAATCAAAATAACTGAGGAACTGATTAAGTCACCTGTGCTCAAGTATGGCTGTCCTTAAAACCTGGACTGTTAGTGTGCCTTGAGGACCGTGTTGGTAATCCCTGCTATAGATGGTGTGAGAGTACACTAAGCTTTGAATAACATGTATAAAATTTATATAAAATCACATGTAATGTAATAAATCAAAACACAGTAAAATATACATACAACCTGGACATTTCTTGAGTCTAATATCCACTCCACTAAAGAACTATTAACAATGTAGCCAGTCCATATATATGTCCAACTTATAATTCCATCATATGGTCGGATATTGGAGTGGTATCCCAAAGTCACACTGATAAACTCCCTATCGGCAGATAATGCGTGCAACCACAAAGTTATTAAACCAAGCTTAAATAAAATAAAGAGACAGACCAAGTATATATGCGATCAAAAATATATGGTCAGCTTTATTTATTTTACAATCAGAGTATGGTGGCATAAGAAAGAACGGCCAGTAATCTGACGCCCCACACTTGACTTATGCAAGGATGTAAAACACTCACTGAACGGGCCAAATCCCAATTCAAGTGTAATAGTGATATAAAACTTGCAAGGGCCGATATCCCTCTCTGGCAAGTGAGACGGTATCCAGCCCCATCCCAATGCACTATTTTAGGCCTCTCCGACGAGAGGTGTCTCTGACCCCAGTAGGGTAAAATCAGCCTAACCAGTGCATAGAAGGGGGCGCACCGCTCATACTGCAGCAAGGTGGACGCTTTATAGATACTGCCGTTCTTTACCGCCCTTGAAATAAAGCCGACACAAGACACAAGAGGAAAAAAGGGGGAGGGAGGGTGGGAGATCAGATTTCAAAGAGGCAGTATTACATTGCTGACCTACCCACACTCCTATTAACCACACCCCTTACACAACACTCCACCAATCCTAACCTAATGTCAATCTGACCATAAAACACTAACACTCCCCTACCTCCTGTAACTTTATTAACCCCACGCATCCCTGCCTAGGGGTTTATGTGCCCTCTGTTCTATCCGAACCTCGGTTATCTTAAGATGCCGGGAAGGAAGTAAATTCCTTCTATAATTGATATTAGTCTTGTGGTAGGAAACAGCACTTGTACTGTAATTTTCCTGAGGACTTGATTGCTGAACTGGGGAGTTGATTTTCTGCCCTCCGTACTTAGGTGCAGTCCCGATGTAAGGGGATCACAATGACCGGCAAGTGTCTGCTCAGGGGGTAAGCAGTGTTAATTAGTGTGCGGCTGCAGATATCCATGCTGCCGGCTCAAATGGAGTCAGGGGAATAAAGGGGACGCATGAGCCATGATAGCCGGGTACAAGACTCAGGAGATGCATGTTTACAGGACAAATCTGCATATTCAGGGAGTGATAATGGTGTCAGTCGATATCAGGGGCATTTTGAGAGAGGAAAGGGCCTGTGTGCAGACTCAGTGTGGGCCCCCTCCATTCTGGCATGTGCGGGTCTCCGGGAAAATGGCGTCCGTTCATTATTCCCGGGGACATCTCTATTGTGCATGCGCAAGTCACTGGGAAAATGTCTGCCTCCATTTTCCCTGTGATTTTTGCAGCTCTCTGGATACTGCTGAGTGGTAAGAATAACTATATATGGGTGCAGAGTGTGTGGTGTGGGCCCCCCTGGACCCAGGGGCCCCTGTACACCACACACCCTGCAACCTTATTATAGATACGCCATTGGTTGATATGTTTCAGCCCTTTGAAGAGGTGGTCTCAACATGTGTGCAATATATAGTTCTAAGACACTAGCCACTTTTGAGAAACTATAGACGGCTAACTCAGAGGTGTAGCATGTGGTCAGGGTGCACAGAGCACATGCGTGCTACAGCGCCCCTCCCCCCAAGTGTGCCATAGAGGAGGCATGTCCAGCATGTGGGGTTAAATTAAATGGAAATAAACATAAACATTAGGGGCAGCAAACAAGAGTCTGAGACACATATCGTAGGTATACATTCCTGAATCTCTAGGCAGACACGGGAGTTTCCCAAAAACGCGCAGTCCAGCTTCAGCAAAACTACTCATCACAGGGTTAAAGCTAGAATCCATTGTCCCGGTCACTCCCGATGTGTCCGCCCACGGACATCTCGGTATGGGAACCTCCAAGTGATAGACTGTAATTAATCTTCTGTGGGTAAAACCAGCCAAAGCACATTATTGTGTGTGTCAGACCCTTGCAATGCTGAGTACTCGGGAGAAAGAATCACCACAAACATCAGTCTTGGTTTCAAGATTCCCTCTGACTATATTTGCGTGTCCTACAATAATATAAAGCACAGTGTTCTTACTTTGCAACTTATCAGAATATTCACATTACATTATTATCTTATACACGAGGGAGTGAACTGTTAACAAGAAAGGGAGGTGAGCACACTGTCGAAGCTGGATAATTGGCTGAGACCAGATCAGTTTAAAATTAAATCGCAGCGACGCCATCTTGCGACTGGCCGCAAGACTCCATTTTGGAAATGAGATCGCAAGACGCCATTTTGCGAATGGCCGCTTAAACTCCATTTTAGATAAACTTACCCTTTAGTACATGTGGCGATATTACTATTAGCAACATGCGATTGCATCTTTCATCATTTCTCATACACACATTAATACTCACAATTGCGCTGTTAACAAGTCGCATATTAGCGAATGCATAGGACTTTGTATGAAACAGTTGTATTATTAGCTTTATGCGCACGCATCTGCCCCTAGTTAGCTAGCGTCCTTATGTCAAACCCCGAATACTCATACAGTACATTACATATTCACACATAAGGTTTAGTAAGTTTTAAAGTATATGATTTAAGTTGGTTCAGTTAGTTTAAATGCTGTGAAATAAAGATATTTGATAACTTAGGTTCTGTACATGATAAGAAAGCAGTGTTTGGGTCCGTACTGATGCGTACTCTTTCAACAGAATTCCGGTACTATCGGTGTGGAGATCGCATCATGCATTCGCAACTTATGGACCGCAGAGACTACAAGCAACAAAATGTATATTTTAGGAACAACTTTCAGGATGCAGCATTGGGGGTGGGAAGGGAAGACCCCCAGCTGTTAGAGGCAGGGAGAGTCTATTTGAACCATCCTGTTAAATGCTCTGTAACAGATGCTTCTCCCCTGGGAACCAATGACATCAGCAACAAACTCCTCTATTGTCCGTTCTATTCTGGGGGGGTATAAAATGTGTGCTCAAATGCTGGGCTCTTGTCTTCTTGCTTAATGTTGAATTACAAGGGGTCTCTTGCTGATACCTATCACTGGGTCCGGAAGCTCTGCGTATGTATATTGTGCTTGGGTCTGTATATTTCCTTTGCATCTAATTGTGTCTGGATCAATAGCGTGTAACTGACTGTACTTTTACTTGAATAATACTTTGTGCTTTGGAACCACATGTTCTAAGTCTGGAGTCTATATTTACTGTATGACTGCGTATGCAAATTAGCGTTATTCTTAGAGGTTTCTAGGAAGGATTTTAGAAGGTATAGGCAGGGGTATATAAAGGTTCATTTTAATATCGTCAGATGTGGGCTCGT
Source organism: Taudactylus pleione (assembly GCA_031769625.1). Classification (NCBI taxonomy): domain Eukaryota; kingdom Metazoa; phylum Chordata; class Amphibia; order Anura; family Myobatrachidae; genus Taudactylus; species Taudactylus pleione. Next base: position 4,887,941 of record JAUIMM010000534.1, on the reverse strand, counting down.
CGAGTGAAGTCACTTACCTACTCACACGGCAGATACGTCTAGCGATATCTCAGCAAAGGGTGGAGTGGCCACATACAGGGTTTTCCTGGAACCGCTTTGTGCTGAAAAATCGCTATCCATTTTCGTGTGAGTAAAGGAAGCTGACTAGAATCCAGGGACAAGAAAGGAAAAAGTTTGTTTTCCTTTGTTGATAGAACCTAATGTTTAGAGGGGTGCCGCAGTATTGAGTACGCGGCTGAAACGCATTTTTGCGTACACAGTTAAAAAGTCATATGGTTGTGTGGTAGTCGCATTATTGTGTATGCGGCTGGTCGCACAATAGCGTATACACACTTCCAGTTCTGCTGCCACATGTTTAAACAAAGCCATAGAGGTTTACCTTTTTCAATTGTTATCAATATCTGGGTTAACGTGTATTTTTCTGCACAGGAAAAAAGTGTGTAACAGTGAATATTTGTTGGACAAAGTTGAGGATATCGTATGATCCTTAAGGGCTAGGTGTAAGGGTTAGTCTAGCCGCTCGGTAAGCAGATTACCGTTCTATACACAGTAGCATGTGTACATGATGTATTTGTTGTAGAGAGGTGCGTAGGAGCGGCCGACATATAAACTCCTATAGGTGTGGAAGTTGCCTTACTAAATCTTATCCGGGTGTGGAAGTTGCCTTTTTCAAATCTTATCCAGGTGTGGAAGTTGCCTTACTAAATCTTATCCAGGTGTGTGGGCGCCGCCGACTTAAATCGTCCACAGGTAAGTGAAAGTATCTTGATTGTCTTTCACCAGTTTAAATCTGTATTGAAAAGCGTAGGATTTTGTCTCAGAATGGGAGCCATGCAAACAGTGGAGATGTTAGACAATGATATGCTGCTAATGGAGGCGCCGATCGGATCGGCCCGTCGTATTATGCATACTAAGTACGGTACTTATGCAATAAGGTATTGTGATGTATGGTTTAAAATGACGATGAAGAGTGTTAGACCGTTTCCCAGAATTGGTAGTTTTGAAAAGGATGTATTAGATAATGTCCGGGATCACATCAGTCTGATGCGCTCCCGAGGAAAAAAGGTAAAGTATTTTGAATGTTTAAAACTGTAGCATCATGAAGGGGATGCGTGGCTTAAAAATGTGCAAGCGACGCAAACTAGCGTTGCGAGCGCATTGCCAGAAAATACATCCGCGACGCTAAATTGCAATACGGACGAGCCGCAAATTGGTGCGCATGTGCGGCAAGGTAGCGTTGTGGAGAGTATTGCCAGCAGTTCATGCTCACCTCCCCCACCTTATGTGGATGGAGGTGCAAGTACAGTTACCAAAAATACCCATAAAAATGTAACAAGCAATTTGTACCCCCTCTTAAGTAACCATAAAGAAAATGTTTATGATGTAGATGATGAGCCTATTGTAATGTCTGCCATTTCCCATGCTGTGCAGATGATGGATGCTGCATCACCACAATCACGGGTGGTGCCGCCATCTCCATCGGTAACAGCAAGGGAAGTGTTAACACACTCTACACCCGTAGAGGAAGTTGTTAATACCATACGTAGCAGCAGCAGATTAAACCCCCAGTCAGGTAACCAGGTCAGAGGTAGCAACGCTGCCGGCCTGCATCCCATTCGGACGATAACTGTTCCGAACGGAAATGCAGATGCGAACGGTGTAGTGCTCACGAGGGAAGTAGTAATGCATTGTCCTTGGACAAGAGCGGAACTAAATTCCATCATAAATGATTTCCCCGATCCCAAAAAGGAACTAGCCAAATATCAAAGATTTTTGAGGAATTTGGGTAGTTCCATGAGCCAACTAATAAAGATTGGCGTGTGGTGTTAAGGGCCTGTCTGCCACGCAATACCGACGTGACAAAATTTATCACGGATTGTGTATTGGATGGTGACGTTCCCTTAACAGACCAAGTAAACTAAGGTAACATTTCCCGCATTGTGGGCCTGATTCAGAGCCGCTCGTAAGCGGCCGCTCGTTCGCTCCGAGCGATGTTCGCACATCTGCGCATGCTTATGGGTTGTAATACGCATGCGCGAACCAGTCAGTGCGGTCAGAAATCGTGTGCTCGCAAAATAGCGAATGCCTGCTAATTTGAGTGACCGGATGAGGCGTTTGTGGGTGGTAACAAGGGAAGGTGCTTGAAATCGGGGAGTGGAGATCCGAACGCAGGCGTGCCAAAAGGTCAAAACGGGCGTTTTAAGGGTGTGCATAATTAACAAAGCAGCGTCATCGACCACGTCACTTGGTTGTCTTTTAGCCTGAACTGCTCGCATGATTGCAGTAGGAAAATGCTACCACAAGAATAGTGAGCAGTTCATACGCCTTTCGATGTACTCGATTAATCAAATAAATAGCGGAGATGATGTATTATGCGAGCGGCCAGGGGGCGTCTTTACAAAATAGCGAGCGCATGTTTTGTTCGCTCGTTCACACATAAAGGCGTCAACAGACCACAAAGAGCGAGCGCTTAATTTAAATATCCTGCCCCTTTTTCAGAACGACCGTCCGCAAATAGCTTCCGGCTCTGAATCAGACCCTGTGACTCAATTGGGTATATATTTTCCAGTAGTAGTTAACTGGAACAAAATTTTCACAATCAAACAAAAGGAGAGTGAAACTGCAGAAGACTATTGCGACAGGGCTCTGCAGGCTATCACCCAGTACACTGGGATAGAAGATATTAAAGATAGCACTCACCACAGGGGAATGATAGTCACGGTACTAATGGACGGTCTGAAAGAGAATTTAAAGACCCGGGTTCAGACCTCACAGCCTGGCTGGAGGGGACTTACAATAGATAACCTTATAGAGTCTGCCATAGAACATGACAAAAACATGTTTAAAAAGAGGGAGATCCAGAGCGAAAAACTAATGGCTGTCAGTATACAAGCTCTGGAAGGAATGACGGTAACATCACAGCCAACAGACACACTCGCACCTGCGCACACTAACCTCACACAACAACAAACACAGCTCTACTCCACTAACCCAATACAACCACAGGACCCATACTCATATCCCCCAGAATACCCTTACCCTCCGTATCCTTACCCATATCCACCACCTTTACCCTCTGCTCAAACTTCACCACAACACATGTTTTCACCTGAATCATGGACATGTTTCAATTGTAAACAAACAGGACACTTAAGTAGAAATTGTACAGTAAAACGAGTAGGAATCCCAAATCAGGGGAGATCTGGATATCCCCATAAGGGATATGCACAGAGACTTATGTATATTGGGATGTGTTATATATTACACCCCTGATGGTGTATATTTAGATATCCCAGAGAGAATGGTATACGAGGTGCGGGATATGTTAGACACTCCTCAAAGGATAATGTATCACTCTACAGTTTTAAATAAAAATCCATCACAGGTAGATGAAATGTTGTCCCAAATTCCTTTGGACTAAGGATGGACAGGACACTGGATTAATGGCAAATGTAAGCCCTGTAATGGTAAACTTAAAAAGCGGTAGGCAAGCTCCAAAAATTCCCCAGTACCCACTAAAACAGGAGGTAGAATTAGGGGTGTTTCCAATAATTGAGCGATTATTGCAACAGGGAATTTTAGTCCGTACAGCTAGTGTAGCCAACAGTCCCATCTTTCCAGTAAAGAAGAGTGGTGGGAGGGGTTATAGGCTGGTGCAAGACCTTAGAGGTGTTAATAAGCTAGTAGAGAGCCAATTCCCTGTAGTTCCAGTCATCCTGATGCAGATCCCACCAAATGCAACCCATTTTACTGTCATTGACCTCTGTTCTGCTTTCTTCTCTGTGACTCTCCACCCTGACTGTCAGTACCTGTTCGCAGTCACATACAGAGGTGTGCAATATACATGGACACGATTACCCCAAGGTTTCATAGACAGCCCAAGTAACTTCTCCCAGGCATTGCACGACTGTTTACAATCTTTTCAACCTGCCAATGGATCTGTTCTAATTCAATATTTGGACAATTTATTGCTATGTTCTGACTCGTTTATGTCATGTTTGAATGATACTAAACTTTTGTTACTTCATCTCTCGCATACAGGACACAAGGTGGCTAAGGACAAGCTACAACCGTGCCAATCCAGAGTAAAATATTTGGGACGCTGCCTAACCCAGGGGTTACGACATCTTACAGATGATAGAATCCAAGCCATACAAAACATGACACTGCCACAGAATCAACAGCAAATTCGTACCTTCTTGGGAATGTGTGGATATTGCCGAATGTGGATCCCAGGTTTTTCTATTCTGGCCTTGCCTTTACAGGAACTAGTCTCTTCCTCAAAGCCCGATCGTGTCATACACACAGAGGAATTAGAGCAGGCTTTCCTTAATCTTAAGGATAGCCTGACAAAAGCTCCTGCATTGGGAATACCCGATTATGAAAAACCTTTTGATTTGTATTGTATGGAAGCCGATGGTTGTGCTGCAGGTGTCCTTACACAAAAACATGGTGATGCTAGTAGGCCCGTAGCATACTACAGTGCCCAATTGGACATGGTAGCAAAATCACTCTCCACTTGTTTGAGAAGTGTAGCAGCTACCGCTCTATTGGTGAGTAAAAGTGAGGACGTAGTATTGGGCCATGATATGATTGTCTACACTCCCCATGCTGTATCTGCTCTGTTGAACTCAGCTCAAACCAGACACGTCTCTTCAGCTAGGTTTACCAAATGGGAATTAGCCCTAATTGCACCCGCAAACATCACTGTTAAACTTTGCAGCACGCTGAATCCAGCAACGTATCTACCATATGTACAACATGATGTACAAAGGATGGAGGGAGACGAGTTGCTGGCAGGAAGTGAGTTCAGCGGACATAATGATATGCACGATTGTATGACATATCTGAATCAGACCTTTACTGCTAGACCTGACATACATGACACACCTTTAGAGAATGTGGATGTGACTTTTTATACGGATGGGAGTTGTCATAGACAAACAGACACAGGTGAATTATGTACAGGTTATGCTGTTGTAAATGACACAGACATCATGGAAGCTAAACCTCTTGGTCCTCCTCCAGGTGGTAGAGTTAGTAGCACTAACTAGAGGGTGTGAACTGGCAGCAGGCAAATTTGCTAACATTTACACTGACTCGAGGTATGCGTTCGGGGTGGTGCGCGATTTTGGGGCTCTATGGCGTCTGAGAGATTTTATGACAGCAGCAGGCACACCAATTGCACACTCCCGACACATAAAACACCTTTTAGAAGCAATCCAACTGCCCAAAACAGTGGCAGTAATTAAGTGTAAAGCCCATACATGTGAGGATGACCCGGTGTCATTGGGCAACAACAGGGCTGATGAAGCTGCAAAATGGGCAGCAGGGTTGAAAATGTTTTCCCCAACTGAAAAACTTATGTCTTTCCAAACAATTGACATGCTGAAATTAATTGACATGCAAAATTTGTGTCCAATTCAGGAAAAATCCATGTGGAAGTCCAAGGGATGTGGGCAAGAGTCCTCCGGGCTCTGGAGGGCCGGACAAGGTAAACCAGTTGCCCCCAAGGAATATTACCCCAGCCTGGCTGAGGCAGCACAAGGTCTGACTCATCTAGGAAAACAAGGTATGTGCAAGATGTTGAGGGCATACTGGTGCGCACCAGGATTTTCTTCACAAGCAGAAAAGATAGCAATGTCCTGTCTGACCTGCTTAAGGAAGAACATAGGGAAAGCGATCCCTACCGAACCGTCCCACATTCCACCGACTGATGGACCTTTCCAGGTGATACAAATTGATTTCATCCAATTACCACCCTGCAGGAACCTTAAGTATGTATTAGTGTGCACCGATGTATTTTCTAACTGGGTTGAGGCCTACCCAGCGGCCACTAATACTGCTGCGTTTACTGCCAAGAAAATAGTCCAGGAATTTGTATGCAGGTACGGTATCCCTAAAATCATCGAGAGTGACAGGGGTACTCATTTCACAGGTGATGTGTTCCAAAATATGTGTAAGCTGATGGGTATTAATAGCCGACTTCATACCCCCTACCAACCGCAAGCCAGTGCCAAGGTAGAGAGGATGAACAGGACTACTAAAAATAAATTAAGTAAAATTATTGCAGAGACTGGACTAGGATGGCCAGAAGCGTTACCTTTGGTCCTACATAGCATAAGGACCACTCCTAGACCCCCTCTAAATCTGTCCCCATTTGAAATACTGTTCGGTAGACAACCTCATTTGATTATAAGTCCTCAGGAAGACTTGAAGGGTAACAACGAGATAACTGTAAAGTATCTTATATCAATGAGTAAGCAGTTAAAGCAACAGCAGCAGAAACTGAAATTGTTGTCTAATGATATGCCTGAAACTAACTGTCATGATGTTGAACCAGGAGAATATGTTATGATCAGAAATTTCTTGCGTTCAGGTTGTTTGACTGATCGGTGGGAAGGTCCATACCAGGTGCTGCTGACGAGTACTACATCTTTGAAGGTGGCAGAGAGAGATACCTGGGTCCATTCCACTCACTGCAAAAAGGTCAATCAACCGGTGGAGAAACAAGTCGGAGACAAGGCTGATAGTGTGGACCTGTCGCTCGCGAGCTTGTTCCGGGAGGATTGAAAAGGTCGTAGTGAGATACCTGAACTGAGAGAAGTTTTGCAGGACTTGTTGTTAAAATGGATGGGCCTGCTGTGTTCATTTTCATATTCTCTTTTAGAGTGTTCACCATCCTGGTCAGTTCGGGGATATCCAGTGTCTGTGATGGGGGACCGATTGAGGAAATGGGAGCTGATGGCAGTGCTGATGGAGTGGAGACAGGAGGAGTGCAATGCCAATCAGGGGAGTGTCTGACAAATCTTAGTACTGTTATTGATAAGAGAGCTGTCATTCCGGATACTCGGGGAAGGTGTGGAGGTTTATCGTTTGAAGATTCCTGCATTTGTGAGCTTTGTGGGTCCCTAGTTGATGAGAACTGTATCCAATGGTGCCAACCTAAATATAATCCGTACTGGGGTGGGTATCCTCTAGAGGATTATCATAGCATGGTAGGCGAAGTGTTAAATCAAACTGATTGCTGGGTGTGTTCACATGTGCCACAGGGACAGCATAACGTGGGGTTGGTGCCATTTCCGCTGAATACCACAGAAATTTTAGAATTGCAAAAAGGGAAAACCTTGGATGGAAAATTTCTCTCATCCAAACCACCTCATTTCAAACTCTATCAATTCCAAGTAGATAGATCACTTTTGTGTTTAAACATAACCAACCCCAATAAACCCGGAGGTTGGGAAGTGACGGGGAATAATCAGACGATGACCTTCTCACAAAGAGCTGATAATGAGCCTATAAACTATGATCTGTTATGCTCAATTAAATCAAGTGGGAAACATTTTAGGTACCGGTGTACATTGAGTTCCACCAAAGAAATTATTGGTAAGGTACCAGATGGTTATTGTGCTAAAATAATACAACCAGATTCTTGCATATACCAGATGGAAGAGCCTGAGATAGGATTGTTTGCAAGGGAAATGTGTTTGATGATAATGATGCATACCATTCCTTATGTTCTCCCTGATAATGTATATTTTATATGTGGAAGAAAGGCGTATAAATGGCTGTCCCCGAGTTCCGAAGGTTTGTGTTACCTGGGAAGAGTAGTCCCAGAAGTTATGACACTCACACATGTTGAAATGCTTGGTATACATAAAAACACACCATCACTATATCTTCACACACAATATGAACACAGAGGCAAGAGAAATATGATACCTGGTAATATGCATAAAGCCACTCAGTTAATTAGTGAGACAACTGGCTTTCAAGTTTTAGTGGCACTGGATCCCACCAGAATTGCTCGGGGTACATTAAATTTTAGATATATTCAGGAACTTGCTAAATTGATAGATAATATCACCGAGATGTACGATGACACATTCAGGTACACAGGGAGAGAATTGCAAGCGTACAAGAAAGAACTGGTGCAACACAGGCTAGTGTTGAATTATTTAACTGCTGTTACTGGAGGGTATTGCGTAATGTTAGCCACCCAATTTGGAGTAAAATGTTGCACTTATGTCACCAATGATACCAGCGACCCTAAGGAGGTGATAGACCGGAAGATGGATGAGATTCTGCAGCTAAAATGGGAATTTCGTAAGAACCATAATGCTTCAGTGGTTGAAGTAGGGGAAAAGATAGAAGGATGGGTGACATGGCTGAACCCAGTGAAATGGTTCTCAGGTCTAGGGGAATGGGTCCAGGAAGTGATCGCCAGCATAGGCAAATTCTTGATCCTTATACTAATTGTCATCATAATAATTGGCATATGCGTCCAGTGTGTTCCTATTGTCTTGAAGTGTGGAAAATTTAAAAATAGAGTGAAACAAAAGAATGAAATAATGATGGTAGCCAGTATGAATACCGAGGTAAATACAGAACTGCATTACAACCCTGAGCTAGGAAGTACCATCATTTAATGTATTCTATTTAGACATGCATAGAATATATTATTGAAATTTTATTTTTAAAACACCTCAGGTAATGTCAAGTCTCAATTCCCCTTCAAGACTGCTATTATAAGACTGGTGCATCCCCACACCTTTCACATGATCTTCCAAGATCCGCGGTGTGCGTATAATAGTAGTTTTATGTCCCCACTCAGAGACACATTATTGATGGAGTAAGAACCACCTTGTGCCATCCCATAATAACACTAAATAATATGTAAATGTAAGCCTAAGTTAAAATTCCAACAACAGATTGTGATAGCAGGTTGTTTGCTATCAAAGGGTGGACTGTCGAAGCTGGATAATTGGCTGAGACCAGATCAGTTTAAAATTAAATCGCAGTGATGCCATCTTGCGACTGGCTGCAAGACTCCATTTTGGAAATGAGATCACAAGACGCCATTTTGCGAAGGCCACCTAAGCTCCATTTTAGTTAAACTTACCCTTTAGTACATGTGGCGATATTACTATTAGCAACATGCGATTGCATCTTTCATCATTTCTCATACGCACATTAATACTCACAATTGCACTGTTAACTAGTCGCATATTAGCGAATGCATAGGACTTTGTATGAAACCGCTGTATTATTAGCTTTATGCGCACACATCTGCCCCAAGTTAGCTAGCGTCCTTATATCAAACCCCGAATACTCATACATTACATATTCACACATAAGGTTTAGTAAGTTTTAAAGTATATGATTTAAGTTGGTTCAGTTAGTTTAAATGCTGTGAAATAAAGATATTTGATAACTTAGGTTCTGTACATGATAAGAAAGCAGTGTTTGGATCCGTACTGATGCGTACTCTTTCAACAGAATTCCGGTACTATCGGTGTGGAGATCGCATCATGCATTCGCAACTTAGGGACCGCAGAGACTACAAGCAACAAAATGTATATTTTAGGAACAACTTTCAGGATGCAGCATTGGGGGTGGGAAGGGAAGACCCCCAGCTGTTAGAGGCAGGGAGAGTCTATTTGAACCATCCTGTTAAATGCTCTGTAACAGATGCTTCTCCCCTGGGAACCAATGACATCAGCAACAAACTCCTCTATTGTCCATTTTATTCTGGGGGGGTATAAAATGTGTGCTCAAACGCTGGGCTCTTGTCTTCTTGCTGAATGTTGAATGACGAGGGGTCTCTTGCTGATACCTATCACTGGGTCCGGAAGCTCTGCGTATGTATACTGTGCTTGGGTCTGTATATTTCCTTTGCGTCTAATTGTGTCTGGATCAATAGCGTGTAACTGACTGTACTTTTACTTGAATAATACTTTGTGCTTTGGAACCACATGTTCTAAGTCTGGAGTCTATATTTACTGTATGATTGCATACGCAAATTAGCGTTATTCTTAGAGGTTTATTGGAAGGATTTTAGAAGGTATAGGCAGGGGTATATAAAGGTTCATTTTAATATCGTCAACACATAGGCTGACAAACATCTGCACATTTCAAGTTACTCTAAAACTCAAAGCTCAGCAGAAATCAGTCTCTGTAATATTATACATTTAAAGCTATGAATAACTTAAAGGCACACACCATCTTGTGGAGTCTTATGTGGATAGCTTAATAACAGATTTATCAGTAGGAATGTAACCAATGTCGTCATCATACAACAGAGGGTCAACCTGACTCGTGCCACCTGTGTCACCTCCTGCCCCGTGTCCCCTACAGGCTCCTGCCCCCTGTGTCTCTCCAGCCTCCAGCCCTCTTTCCAGCCTCCTGTCTTTCTGACCTCCTCCTCTCCAGGGTTGTGTATAGGTTCCCTTCAGTTAATGAACCTGGACGTGACATGGAGTGAGAGCGGATGTGCGGTTCCATGCCCTTAAAGCGATGTTACTTTAGAAACTTGTACCCTAGCGGGCTCACTCCTTCTTTGCCACACTTCGGGAATGGTGGCTTGCTCCGATTCGCTTGCCACCTGGTGGCGGCCCTGAAGACATTGCTGTACTAGTCCACCAAGCACATTCCCTATGACAGCCATGTTGCTACACCCACAGTTGTAAAACAGGTGTGTCTACCTTTTTATTTACATTATAAGCTTTATAAACCAATGCATTGTGGTTTTTCACAATCCCACCTCTAACTAGCAGCTCTTTTATTTTGCTTTTTTCCTGCCTGTTTTTTTTCACTGTGGTTTGAGAGACCCCAGCTTGGACCATCTTTATTCAAAACATTGCATACATCTCTGTGCATGTGCAGAACAGGTCCTGGGTCATTGCAAGCAGTGCCCCATAAGCCGAGGCTGATTGACAGACTGCAGCCATTTGGGAGTAGGGAGGGGGTTGCACCAGGCAGAGTTCCTGAAAATGGGGACATGTCTTCCTCATTTTCAGGTAGTGCTGAGGCCAGGGTCTGCATCTTCCAATGCAGATGTCCTAGCCCTAGCTTAGGCTTACTCAGATGGATGATGGCTGTCCGGTGGTGATCTGAAGCTGCTCCTCAGATGCAGAAGTGGACCATAGAAGCATACGTTAGCATCACTGCTGCACCCAAATTCTCTAATTTACTAATAGCAAGATTTAAAATCGACAGAAAAATCCCCAAATAAATTCACTAATAAAAAACAGGTATTTGTAGCTTCTAAACACCATTCTATTGGTAGGAACTTAATGATGATGCCTATAAAAAGGGACACAAGCATGTGGTGCACTTTGACATGCACGTTAACTCCTGACACCAGCTCCTGCGGCATAATTCTCTTGACTCGGTCTTCATACTCATTATAATCTACCTCCACAGGTGACCCTCCTCCAGTGCTGCATGTAGAGCGCCTTTCCAGGGCCATCTAGGATGATCCTGTGTATTAATTTTAATAAGACTATGGCAAACAGAAGATATTATTGTTTATTGGTCACCTGTTAAACTATTACCTTATACTTGCAACAGTGAGGATCATTTTTATATTATTATCATGTTATATTGTGATCATCCCCCCCTCCTTCCATCCTATTCCCTGGGCTCTCTCCTATATACAGTCAGCAGTGCACTCACCTGGTCAATGATACTTTATAACCAGGCACAAACTGACACTGACACAGGTTGTGTCTGACACTGACACGCTGTTATTGTGTCTGGAGTGTACTGAGGAATCTGCCTGGCTATCTGCCGCTTGTGTATGGTGGTCTGCCGCCCAACAGCTCCTTCCTCTTTCCACTGTGGGTCCTGGGAGTATGGAGAGACGTCATGACGTCTCTCCGGTCCCTTCAGTGAGTGCGCCGAATCCAGGAGCAATGGATGAAGCGAAGCTGTGACAGACAGGAAGGACTGCAGTGAAGGTGCCGAGAGCACTGCTACTAATATACACAACAACAAGCACCCGGCAAAATATGGATTGCGGTGGGAAGCTGGTTGCACACCAGGGCATCCAGCACTCTGTGCAGTGGTACCATCCACACAACTCTAGTTACGGCCCTAGCTAAACACTCCTCCCTCCTCTCCCTTAACAAAACTCCCTTTCAAAATGCTTGGGTGTGTACCAGCCTTTTTATAATGAGTTTCTGCAGCTTACAGTGTATTTGGTATGTTTTGCCCAATAGGTGTACATAAGGAAGTGCTTGTTGATTTTGTAGGTGATTTTGCAGTACAAATTCTAAATTGACCATTTTTACACTCTTGAAAATCGACCCACATCGCATTCGATTTTGAAATCGATTTCAACATCAAATGTTAGTTAATGAGACAATTGGCCAGGGATTTATTCAGTTGATTTCAGTTCATTAAAATCGACATAGAAATCACCTCAAAAATCGACTATTAAATAAATCTACAGCTATGAAGTTAGAGAAGCATGTCATTTATGATGTAGTGTGGGAGTGTGCTACAAATCCACGGTCAGGTCAGAATTTGTCCAAATTCTAAAATTTTGTTAATCCTTATGACTAGGGTTTCAAATCTAAATCATGATCTTTCTGTGATTGTATGCAGTCAAATCCTCTGTAAGAAGATTTGTCATTGGTCTATTGATTTACATCTACCATAATATAGAAAACATTTGCTTGGACTGTTCCCTGGACAGACCTAAACAGCCTGTGGGATCCCATGTGTCATGGTACTACAAGTCCCATAATGGAGTTTGGCAGGGCATACTAGGGCTCTCTCCCAATAGCAAGAAATATTACTTTCATGTACAGGATTAGAGCAGTCGTCATCTGATTACCATTCATTAAATCTTCCTCACTAGCCAGTGTTCATATCACTTGTCTAATAAATGGATTTTCATCTCATTTCAAAACATTATTTCCTGCAGATTAATTTTCATGCACTGATTTATTTATTTTAAACATTAGTTTTCTATTTTGTCTCCTCACTACACGATATAGACCTTATCCAGGTAAACTAAATCCAATTTCCCAATAAGACATATCACTTTCATTATATTATATCACTTAATATATTTTATACCGCAGTACGCCGACCAGTTGTCAGGCTCTAGTTCTTGTCAAATGACTTAAGTGCGTTCTATAGGCTGCACTTTTGTATTCTGACCAAAAGCGGTGGCATGAACTTTGCTCCATGGATTTTCCCTTATTCAAGATGGTGACTGCTAACTTCCTACGATCATTCTGCTTCTGTATTCACCTTTACAGTAATATCCTGTGGCAGCCATCTTTGCTAGCCTATTACGACTCAAACCTTAGTCCTATATTCTTGTGAGTTTCCTGATTCATTCTCCTTTACAGACTTCTGCTATGTATCACCAATCTATGAACTGCAACCTGTCTACCTGTGACCTATTAATCCCATTATGTCTATTATCCACCTGGCTGATCCCTGCCATTGTAGTTTGCCATTGCTATATGTGAAATGACACCAATTTAAAGATTTTATCTCAATTTTATGTATGTCATTTACACCAACATCAGCAGACTATTTCCCCCCCCCATATATTGCAATAGATATAACATTTTATAACTTAATTTAGGTCCGCATAGATGATCTTTCAGTTTACCACCCTGGCCCTCTATTATATTCCTCTCTGTGGAGATGGAAAGCATAAAACAGATATGAGTTCACCTGCAGGAATGAAACAGGTTAATTAGTCTCATCGGGGTATATTTACTAAAATGCAGGTTTTTAGAAGTGGAGATGTTGCCCATAGCAACCAATCAGGGTTAGGGTACTTACCAGCTGGCAACGGGATTTCGTCCGGTCGGGAGATGAACCGGCAGCTAAACATACCCAACCCATCCTCAAGTGTTTTGGTTCTTTTCTGTTTTAGTTTTGGATATCTTGAAAATTGTTAAAAACAGCTAAAATCATGTAATTTGAGCCTGTTTTTGTTCCTACAGTATTATTAACCTCAATTACATTCATTTTAAGTAATTTCTAGTTAATTTTGACCACCTCACAGCTCACAATATTGCTTTCACCCATATTGGCCGAAGGCTGAGGTGAGCTGACTAGTTAAACTAAAGCTGGCCATACACCAGACCAACTTTCCTTCAACCATCCAACTAGTTGGTTGGTTAGAATGAAAATCGGGTAATGCATGGGAGCAAATGACAATCTGCCATTTGCTCCCATAAATGGCCGGCTGTTGTTCAGACAAGTTGTTTAAATCAAAAGGATTTAACCAATCTGCCTGAACGACCTTTTTCATGTTTTCTATAGCTGATTGCTACCATACTTACCAGATTTTCCTTCCAACCAACCAATGAGTTGGACGGTTGAAGAAAAGTTGGTCTGGTGTATGACCAGTGTAAGTGACAGAGCAGCAGCACAAGCACATGGCAATTGTTTTCATGCACAAGGAACAGGTCTCCTTTGCAAGAATTGTTTTGGGGAGCAGATAATATCACCGCACACAGAACAGTAATATATGTTGCGTCACTCTCAACACACACTTCTTGAAATACACAACATTTTTAAATTGAAATAGAAAAGACTAGGTTTTTTTTTAGAAAACAGGAAAAAAATACATATTTTTGCAATTTTTTTTGTATAACAGGAAAAGGCTCATAATAAAGAGGTTTTATTGGGGTGCAGCAGCCTCAGACACACAGGACAGATAATTACAGTCATCCTTCCCACACCGCCTGCATCTACTGTACCTACTCCAACAACTACAACTCTTTATGCCCTGATGTTCTCCTAATGGTGTTAGTACACACTACACAGAAGTTAGTACAAACTACACAGTCCACAGTCCCATGCTCTCTCCCTCCACCCTCCTATGTGAAATTGGCGTCCTCCTAATGGCATTTTAGTACACAGCCCATAGTTCCACACCCTCTGCTCTCCTCTGCGATCATGAGGGAGGGACTTTTATATGCAATCCAAAACAAGCAAGATCCTACGCCGGGTAGATGGGATCCGAACTTGGCGGGAACACCCGAACCGGAACTCGGATCCACTCGGATACCCTAAGTTCAGGTGTGTTTGGTTCCAGGGAAACCCCGAAAAGCTCATATCTAATAAAAATAAAACCAGAGGTATAAAATAGTTACCAAGTCTGATGCAAGGAATTGCCAAGTCTGATGCAAGGAGTTACCAAGTCTGATGCAAGGAAATGTTCCTACCTAAATTGTCCCAATACTATTTGCCTATATATCTCTTCACGTCTTTTGGCCTCAATGCAGTGCCCAGGGTTCACCCCTCCCCCCTAACGTTCTCTAACTCACCTAAAAGCCTGTTCAAATCCATGCACTTTTGTGAAATCTAAGTGCACCAACGGAAATTTGCTGGCAAGTACCATTCTGATGATATACATTCATTAAATTAACATTCGCTATGCTGACATTCATTATGTCAACAGCAGAATACCAAATGTTATGATATTGACAGGGTTAAAATGTCAAAATATGTACAATGTCAACATGGACCAAATGGTCACAGCAGATATCAGAGATGGGAACTGCCAGCACAGCAGTCCCCATATAATTTGCATCAAGCTCTGGAAAGATGACATTGTCTATAGGAGCCTATGGGCTTCTTGCCACAGCTGTCTCCGGGAAGTAAGATTGTATTGATATATTATCTTGTTTTATATTTTATTTTTATTAAATAAATTATATATTTTTCTTTATAATGTCTGTGTAAATATATGTCCACTATACACCCCCAGTTATAGTTGTGTATAGTTTTTCTTCCTAACACATTTCTTATTTCCTGATATATATTGAACTCACATACTGACATAGGGCCTCATTCAGACCCACTCGCAAGCAGCTGTCCGCTCGCAAGTGGATCGATGGTGTGCACTGCGCATGCGCACGACGGAGGGAGCTCCGTCGTGCGCATGCGCCAGACGTGACGAGCGAAGGACTTTCCTTCGCTCGTTGTGTCTGATCAAAGGGGGCGTGCTGTCGATGTTGATTAACAGCACGCCCCCCTTTGGTGGGCGTGCCTCCCAGACGGAGGCGTTCCCAAGGGAACGCCTACCGTCAGAAGCCGGCCCCACTGACATCACTAGTGATGTCAGTGGGAGTGATTTTGGCTCTGATAGAGCCAAAATCACTCCAGGGCTTGTGGTCGAAAGCCCCGACCACAGGCTTCTGGTCGCACTGGCGATGGTCGCGATGGTCAAGACCATCGCGACCATCATCCTGCACGCTCGTATGAGCTGTGGGTGGTGACCCACAGCTATACGACCGTCCAGGAGGATGCTCCATTTTTATGGAGGACGGCCCTCTTTCAGAGCGAGCGCTCTGCTCAGAGCGTCCGGCTCTGAATGAGGGCCATAGTCTTATATATCTGTTTCTTGGTTCTCCCTCTTTTCAGGTGACTAACCCGCTTGGACCTGCAGCGGCTCTTTTGTGACTTCAATATTCATTATTTCCATGTACTAATATTTTGCCAATATTTTTATTAACACTTCATAACCACTCTGAGCAGCACCCAAGGTTTATTTCCCCACAAGTGTGCACATATTGCCACCCCCCGAGACTTCCTAGACTGTCGACCATAGGTCCAGCAGGGGTGATGTGCAAGGTCACTGAACCACACGGGAAGGAGCCCCCTAAAAGGGTCCACCTACCTCCCCAGTCTCATCACCACCCATCACTGAACTCCACCCACCTGCCCGGGATCTTAACAGAGCAGCATTGTGACTACTCAATAAAAGATCTTGCCCCAAATTACTGTGTCTCGCTGGCCTCATTTTGATCCTATTCCATTCCCCTTTTCACATTACTCCTAACTACACTCCATACCCAATCAAACCCTCCTCACTCCCAAAACACCACCACCACCAGAAGAAACATTCTAATTAACACCACTCACAAACACACACAAGTCATCACCATCACCACTACTAGCAGGAAGAGCGCACCTTACCCCCCCTACCCCCATACATTTTCAGTGCGGGAAAGGTACTCCCACACAAAGGTGCAGCACCCCGAAACCACAACACACCACCCCCTGGTCAACGAGAGCGCAGTTCTACCGCTCATCTTCATGTGCACATATTGCTGTCTATTGGGGAATGTGAAGGGAATTCTCACCCTTTGTAAAGCAAAATATGATAAGGCGAAAGTAAAAATTATGTTAGTGCAGGTATATGTGTCAATACATGTTCCTAATTCTTGTGAGGTAATGTTTGAGAATATTATATCAGGTTGGGTATATTTTGTCAAGATTCATCATGTTGACAGTGATAACATGATGTTGACATGATTATAGTGTCAATAAAACATTCTGGGTGATCCAGTGGTGACTTACCTTGTTCGGCGGGTCTGGTGGTTACGTGATCATGACTTCCGGCTTTGATGGAGTGGTTCAGACAGGGAGTAACATCCCTATTACTAATCCTAACTCTCCCCTAGTGTCTAGCCCTCCCCATAGTACCTAACCCTGACCCTCCTCTCCCGCAGTCTAACCCTAAACCTTCCCCTGGTGACTAACCCTCGCATCCCGCAGCCTAATCCTAACACTTCCTACTAGTGACTAACCCTCCCGTCCCATAGCCTAATCCTAACCCTTCCTACTAGTGACTAACCCTAACTCTCCCATCCCGCAGTCGAACTCCAACCCTCCCTCTAGTAACTAACCCCAACCCTCCCCCTAGTTACTAACCCTCCCATCAAACAGCCTAACCCCCCCTAATGACTAACCCAAACCCTCCCATCCCACAGCCTAACCCTAACCCCCCCTAATGACTAACACTAACCCTCCAATCCCACAGCCTAACCCCAACCCTCCCCCTAGTGACTAACCCTAACCGTCCCATCCTGCAGCCAAATCCTAACCCTTCACCTAGAGTCTAACCCTGACCTTCCTGTCCCACAACCTAACCCTAACCCTCCCTCTAATGTGTAACTCTGCCCCTCCTGTCCCCCAGCCTAACCCTGACTGCATCTCTAATATATCAAGATATCCAAATTGAGCATAAAATAATCAGTCCGTGTGAATATATTAAGGTATTTTTAATATCTATAAAATCACAAAAATCATTGTTGATGATGAAAAAAAGATTATGTAAGAAATTATACAGTAGTAACATAATAATCCTTTTTGTTTTAAATGTGTCAAAAGTATTCATACTGCTTTTGCTCAGCTGGACTTGTGGTTATTTTACCACATCTGCATTTCTCTCGACAATGTGCATCTGCGCACATCACTGTGATCACTGGTTATTACGGGAACCCAACATGACAGATATTTCTGCACACCTCTATGGGTATGTTGTTCATGAAGTGACGGAGGAACATTCGGGCCAACACTGCTAATTGAATTTCCCACTGTAAGAAAATAAAATGTTTTATTCTTTCTATATCCATTATATGTTCTACAGTTATTATCTGTTTTTGCAGCTAGATGATACAGTACGTCACTGGGCTGATTTCTGGTCTTACCTTATAACCATGGCCATGACTAGGAGTGTGCAAGCTGTGCTGACATGGGCGTAACTACCATAGGTGCAAGGGGTGCAGCTGCTCTGGGGCCCATCTTCCTTGTCAAAGTTACATGTGTTATCAGTGTCGGTTCTTGGGGCGGGCAAGCAGGTGCTCGGCCACAGTGTCCCCCCCCATGCTTGTCCGCCATTCCATCCCACCTTCCTCCCAGCATGCCAATGCGGCACACCCGTGGAATCCTAAGAGACCCAGAATGCTAGGTGTGACCGCCGACGTCACTGCTTGGATGGACTGCCGAGAGGAATCTGGACAGCAGCAGAGCAGTAGCTTGGTGTTGGGTGTGGCGCATCCTCACTCCACAGTCACCAGCTCACCCATCAGCTCCCTGCAGTCTCAGTTCTACACAGCCTGGGTCGTACTGTAAGTGAATGATTCTGAATTTTGTGCATCAGCTAGTCCAGGCCCCAGCAGCAGGCAGAGCATTTTGGCATTGGGTGTGGTACGTACATCCATGCGGTACTAATACTAACTATGTGCTCAAACACTGCAGACTCTGACTGGTCCCTGCTGAGAGTGGACTGTAATTTTTTTTTCCTACTGAAATGAGCAATACTGAGTGACAGAGAGTAGTTTTAGGACAGGTGGGGGAGTGTGTGGCATAATGTATTATAAGGGGCATTACTGTGTGCGGCATGTGTTATAAAGGGCATTACTGTGTGCAGAATAATGTGTTATAAAGGGCATTACTGTTTGGCATAATGTGTAAGGGGCATTACTGTGGGTATGCAGTCGGGAAGCCGGCGGACCTAATCCCGACAGCCGGCTTCCGGACTGCTTAATCCCGGCGAGGGTTAAATGACAGGTGTCTAAATCTAGATGCCTGTCATTTTACCGATGCCAGGAGACCGGGCCCGGCATCCCGATCGAAGGGATGCCGGGCACCAAGCGTGGATAGCCGCGGGGAGGAGGGTTAGGTTTAGGGTTCCCGGGGAGGGATTTAGGGTTAGGCACCCCCCTGAGAGATTAGCTTTAGGCTAGGTTTAGGCACTTAGAGGGGGGGATTAGGGTTAGGCACTGGGAGGGGGAAGGTTAGGGTTAGGCACCCCTAAGGGGTTAGGAGGTAGAATTAGGTTAGACAATACTTACCTTAGACGATCAGGATTTCCTCCGCTGCCAGAATGCCGCTGGTAAATTCCTTACTGTGTCTGGCATAATGTATTATAAGGGGCATTACTGTGTGTGGCGTAATGTATTATAGAGGGCATTACTGTGTGTGACATAAGGTATTATAAAGGGCAATGTGTTATAAAGGGCATTACTGTGTGCGGCATACTGTATGAGGGGCATTACTGAGTTAGGCATAATGTGTAAGGGGCATTACTGTGTGTGGGATACTGTGTAAGGGGCATTAGTAGTGTTCCCGATAAAACATCCTGTCTTGGACAGTGACCGCACACCACGGCATCTATTCACTGTGAGGGGAGAGCTTGGGGGAAACCCACGCTCATAAGTGTGTTATAATTCTACACTGCACCGAAGGCGCACGTAGAGGAACAACATCTATGCAAGATTTTTTTGGGGGGAGGGGGAGCCAATGAGAGCTTCTTGCCCTGAGCTCCACAAGGTCTAGAACTGGTCCTGTGTGTCATACACATTTTTCACCATTGGGTGGTCCATAGGGGCCCATACAAACTTTTGCTATGGGGCCTTCATATACCTAGTTACACCTCTGGGCGCTGACACTGTTGTTTTCTTGTGCTCAAGGATGATTTCCATGCGAGCAGAGACAATTGCTGTTTGTTTCTTTCTTACAGATCTCAAAAGCTGCGTTCCAGATACTGCACTCTCCAGTGATTACATTAGTTGAAGTTTTCACATATGGCGTACATTCAGAAGGTAAAGTTAGTTGTATATGAGGTGATTGTCTTGTTTATCTTCTTTACGGTTCTCAATAGCCACATCCCAGTTACTGTACTCTGCTGTGGTAAGTTGTAGTGTTTACATGTATGGAATTTACATTAGCTATATATCAGGTGCCTGTTTCATTTATGTTATGTTTTCAGACACCTGTTATGCAACATACAAGGTTTACTTCAAGCTAGAAATGTGCATGCTTGAGCCAGACAGATGGATCAATTTAAGGCACAGGTTCTCAAACTCTGGGCCTGATTCAGAGACGGACACTCTGAACGGGCACTCGCTCTGAATCAGGGCGTTTTTTTTTTGTTCGGCCTCCTGGCCGCTTGCATAGTTGTGGGTGACCACCCACAGCTATTGCGAGCGGCCAGGTTGATGGTTGCGATGGTCAAGACCATCGCGACCATCGGGCTTGCGACGAGACCCTTGTGGTAGGGTCTCATGGCCGCAAGCCATAGAGAGCTTCTGGCTCTAATAGAGCCGGAAGCTCTCCCACTGACATCACTGGTGATGTCAGTGGGACCGCCCCCAAATGGCAGGCGTTCCTTCGGGAACACCTCCGTTTGGCCAGCCACCCCCCCTGCCCGCCTGCCAAACGGGGCGAGCTGTCAATAACCATCTACAGCTCGCCCCCTTTGGTGCCGCCTCCGTCGTGTGCATGCCCAGTGGGCAAACATCGACCCGGTTGCGAGCGCTCAGCGCTTGCGTCCGGGTCTGAATCAGGCCCTCTGTCCTCAGGACCCCAAACAGTGCAGGTTTTCCAGGTCTCCTCACAGAATCACAAATTAAATAATTAGCTCATACTTACCGACATTGCCGGGCACCTTTCCGGGAGCAGCGAATAGGGATCTGCTGAGCGCACGCAACAGGGTTGATGGTGGCCCAGAGCGCTTGCGCACGACGGAGCTTGCTCCGTCGTGCGCATGCGCGAGACCCGGATAGCGACGGCCAAGCAGTTGCTCCGGGTCTCGCTACACAGGGGGCGTGCTATCGATGGTGAGTGACAGCACGCCCCCTTTGGTGGGCGTGCCGGTGGCGTGGCTGGGCAGACGGAGGCGTTCCCATGGGAATGCCTACCGTCTGGGGCCGGCCCCACTGACATCACAAGTGATGTCAGTGGGAGTGCTTTTGGCTCTGATAGAGCCGAAAGCACCCCAGGGCTTGCGGCAGACGAGACCCTACCACAAGGGTCTCGTCGCAAGCCCGATGGTCGCGATGGTCTTGACCATCGTGACCATCTTTTTGGCCGCTCGCTATAGCTGTGGGTGGTCACCCACAGCTATGCTAGCGGCCAGGAGGCCGCTAAAAAAAAAAAAGAGGGACGGCCCTGATTCAGAGCGAGAGCTCTGTCAGAGTGTTCGGCTCTGAATAAGGGCCTGTGGTCCTGATTCAGAGCCGCTCGTAAGCGGCCGCTCGTTCGCTCCGAGCGATGTTCGCACATCTGCGCATGGGTCGTAATGCGTATGTGCCAGCCAGTCAGTGTGGTCGGAAAACGTGTGTTCGCAAAATTGCATTCAAACATTCAAGGACACAAATAATGTATATACAATCAACAATTTCATGAATTGCGATTCTTCATATGTAATTTATTTAATTACATGTGGATGTGTACTATATTATGTGGGTCGTACCACAAGACCCCTAAAGAGACGATTTATGGAGCATCGACGTAACATCATTAATAAAATAACCACACATAGTCTATCTCTTCATTATTTGAAAGAACATAATAGTGATCCACAATCCTTGAATATTATAGGATTAGAACATATACAATCCACCCTTAGAGGTGGAGACAGATTCAAAACCCTTTGCCGTCAGGAGGTCTTCTGGATGTTTAAATTACATTCCTTACATCCAGATGGCCTGAATGAGTCTATCGAATTGAATATGATTATGTAATCTTTATGGTTGGATTAGGTAGATAGGATCCCCATCACCCACTCTTTGCCATTCTGATTATATGATACATATTTAAATACTCTAACTAGAATGGATTCCCCAATAAGTTTTGATAAGTTCTGTTCAGTTTAATTACGTGGTTGTTATTAGCAACATGATTGATTACATGTGTGTTTTTTTATTATATGTGTCTTTAAGCAACATTATATATAAAGGGTGACATCATATATACATAGTGAGTTAACACCTTTAATAATAATATCCACATATATATATTTTAGGGGTGTGCACCGGCCACTTTTCGTGTTTTGGTTTTGGATCTGGATCTTTCTTCGTGTTTTGGATCTGGATTGGTTTTGCCAAAACCACCCTTCCGTGTTTTGGGTTCTGGGTTTTGTGTTTTGGATCTGTATTTTTTTGAAAAAAAGCATAAAAACAGCTAAAATCACAGAATTTGTAGGTTTTTCTGCTCCTATGCTATTATTAACCTCAATAACCTTAATTTCCACTCATTTCCAGTCTATTCTGAACACCTCACATCTCACAATAGTGTTTTTATGTCCAAAAGGTTGCACCGAGGTAGCTGGATGACTATGCTAAGCGACACGAGTGGGCGGCACAAACACGTGACCCATCTAGGCGTGAAACTGCAGTGGCAGACAGGATGGCAGTTTGAAAAACTAGGCCCCAAACTGTACATAATGCAAAGAAAAAAAAGAGGTGCAAGATGGAATTGTCCTTGGGCCCTCCCACCCACCCTTATGTTGTATAAACAGGACATGCACACTTTAACAAACCAATCATTTCAGCGCCAGGGTCTGCCACACAACTGTGGCTGAAAATATTGGTTCGTTTGGGCCCCCACAAAACAAGCTGGCAATTAATGTGTCCCTGCACAAACTGGCTCTACGGAGGCAAGATGTCATCCTCATCCTCCTCATCCACCGATTCCTCACCCTCTTCAGTGTGTACATCCTCATCCTCACAGAGTATTAATTTGTCCCCGCTGGAATCCACAACCACAGGTCCCTCTGTACGTTCTGGAGGCTGGTCTCCCTGGAAGAGTTGATAATTCATTTTATGAACATCATCTTCTCCACATTTTGTGGAAGCAACCTCCTACGCCTTTCGCTGACAAGGTTCCCGACTGCACTAAACACTCTTTCGGAGTACACACTGGAGGGGGGGCAACTCAGGTAAAATAGAGCCAGTTTGTACAGGGACCTCCAAATTGCTTCTTTTTCCTGCCAGTACAGGTACGGACTGTCTGACATACCTACTTGGATGCTGTCACCGATGTAATCCTTTAACAGACAGATGCATGCTTGTCGCTGCTGCTTTGAGGATGCAAGTGCGGCTACAGCCCACACAATTCACAAAGACAGAAAAAAAAAGAAGAATATTTTTATTGTTTGTGGAGCACACTTTGAGGGTTACACCACCCTTTAACAGACAGACGCACGCTTGTCGCTGCTGCTTTGAGGATGCAAGTGCGGCTACAGCCCACACAATTCACAAAGACAGAAAAAAAAGAACAATATTTTTATTGTTTGTGTAGCACACTTTGAGGGTGTCACCACCCTTTAACAGACAGACGCACGCTTGTCGCTGTTGCTTTGAGGATGCAAGTGCGGCTACAGCCCACACAATTCACAAAGACAGAAAAAAGAAGAATATTTTTATTGTTTGTGTAGCACACTTTGAGGGTGTCACCACCCTTTAACAGACAGACGCACGCTTGTCGCTGCTGCTTTGAGGATGCAAGTGCGGCTACAGCCCACACAATTCACAAAGACAGAAAAAAGAAGAATATTTTTATTGTTTGTGTAGCACACTTTGAGGGTGTCACCACCCTTTAACAGACAGAAGCACGCTTGTCGCTGCTGCTTTGAGGATGCAAGTGCGGCTACAGCCCACACAATTCACAAAGACAGAAAAAAAAAGAACAATATTTTTATTGTTTGTGTAGCACACTTTGAGGGTGTCACCACCCTTTAACAGACAGACGCACGCTTGTCGCTGCTGCTTTAAGGATGTAGGTGCGGCTACAGCCCACACATTTCACAAAGACAGAAAAAAAAAGAACAATATTTTTATTGTTTGTGTAGCACACTTTGAAGGTGTCACCACCCTTTAACAGACAGACGCATGCTTGTCGCTGCTGCTTTAAGGATGCAGGTGCGGCTACAGCCCACACATTTCACAAAGACAGAAAAAAAAAGAACAATATTTTTATTGTTTGTGTAGCACACTTTGAGGGTGTCACCACCCTTTAACAGACAGACGCACGCTTGTCGCTGCTGCTTTAAGGATGCAGGTGCGGCTACAGCCCACACATTTCACAAAGACCGAAAAAAAAGAACAATATTTTTATTGTTTGTGTACCACACTTTGAGGGTGTCATCACCCTTTAACAGACAGACGCACGCTTGTCGCTGCTGCTTTGAGGATGCAAGTGCGGCTACAGCCCACACAATTCACAAAGACAGAAAAAAAGAACAATATTTTTATTGTTTGTGTAGCACACTTTGAGGGTGTCACCACCCTGTAACAGACAGACGCACGCTTGTCGCTGCTGCTTTAAGGATGCAGGTGCGGCTACAGCCCACACATTTCACAAAGACAGAAAAAAAAGAACAATATTTTTATTGTTTGTGTAGCACACTTTGAGGGTGTCACCACCCTTTAACAGACAGACGCACGCTTGTCGCTGCTGCTTTGAGGATGCAAGTGCGGCTACAGCCCACACAATTCACAAAGACAGAAAAAAAAAGAACAATATTTTTATTGTTTGTGTAGCACACTTTGAGGGTGTCACCACCCTTTAACAGACAGACGCACGCTTGTCGCTGCTGCTTTAAGGATGCAGGTGCGGCTACAGCCCACACATTTCACAAAGACAGAAAAAAAAGAACAATATTTTTATTGTTTGTGTAGCACACTTTGAGGGTGTCACCACCCTTTAACAGACAGACGCACGCTTGTCGCTGCTGCTTTAAGGATGCAGGTGCGGCTACAGCCCACACATTTCACAAAGACAGAAAAAAAAAGAACAATATTTTTATTGTTTGTGTAGCACACTTTGAGGGTGTCACCACCCTTTAACAGACAGACGCACGCTTGTCGCTGCTGCTTTAAGGATGCAGGTGCGGCTACAGCCCACACATTTCACAAAGACAGAAAAAAAAGAACAATATTTTTATTGTTTGGTTAGCACACTTTGAGGGTGTCACCACCCTTTAACAGACAGACGCACGCTTGTCGCTGCTGCTTTGAGGATGCAGGTGGAATCTAAACGGGATTTGGAACCGAGGACACACTACCTCCATCAATTGTCTAAATCCCACTGCACTAATGGCGGATACCGGACACACGTCTAACACCAACATAGCAGTCAAGGCCACAGTTATACGTTTTGCTTCAGGATGACTGCTGTCGTACTTCATCCTCATCGCTAGGGACTGTTGGAGGGTCAATTGTTTAGTAAAAGTAGTGATGTTCCTACTTCCTCTCTGGGATGATGAACAACTCCCAGCAGCAGCAACAGCACTAGGAGGAAGTGGTTCTTGATCTTTCCCTATTTTATTTTTATCGGAGAAAGTTTGGTCCTCCATTTATGTTATATTGATATATACGTGCGGCTAAAGCGCACACAAACACAGAAAATATTTTTTTATTTTTGCTGGAGAGTAGTGCACTTTGTGGGTTACACCACCCTTTAAGAAATGAGCCAGCCGGCTCTTTTCTTATGGGACACAGGCGCACGCTTCGCGCTGCTCCTTTGTTGATGCACGTGCAGCCACAGTGCACACAAGTCACAAACACAGAAAATATATATTTTTTTGGTTTGGACTGGAGTGTACTTTGGGGGTTACAGCACCCTTTAACGGTCAAGCCAGCCGGCCCTTTACTTATGACACAGGCGCACGCTTGGCACTACTTTGTTGATACACGTGCGGCTACTGCGCACACAATTCACAAACACAGAAAATATATATTTTTTTGGACTGGAGTGTTCTTTGGGGGTTACAGCACCCTTTAACGGTCAAGCCAGCCGGCCCTTTACTTATGACACAGGCGCACGCTTGGCACTACTTTGTTGATGCACGTGCGGCTACTGCGCACACAATTCACAAACACAGAAAATAATTTTTTTTTTGGTTTGGACTCGAGTGCACTTTGGGGGTTACAGCACCCTTTAACGGTCAAGCCAGCCGGCCCTTTACTTATGACACAGGCACAAGCTTGGCACTACTTTGTTGATGCACGTGCGGCTACTGCGCACACAATTCACAAACACAGAAAATAATTTTTTTTTTGCTTTGGACTGGAGTGTACTTTGGGGGTTACAGCACCCTTTAATGGTCAAGCCAGCCGGCCCTTTACTTATGACACAGGCACACGCTTGGCACTACTTTGTTGATGCACGTGCGGCTACTGCGCACACAATTCACAAACACAGAAAATGTATATTTTTTTTTGGTTTGGACTGGAGTGTACTTTGGGGGTTACAGCACCCTTTAACGGTCAAGCCAGCCGGCCCTTTACTTATGACACAGGCGCACGCTTGGCACTACTTTGTTGATGCACGTGCGGCTACTGCGCACACAATTCACAAACACAGAAAATATATTATTTTTTTAGCACTTGGGGGGAGCACCCCTGATGGACAGAGCACCCCCTGGACAACACTACAGCACCCCTTTAGGACTGGGACACTGCACAGGACTTTGGAGTGGACACAGCCCCTATGGAGAACTGACTGCACAACACAGTCCAGCCAGCCCCTATGGACTTTGAAGTAGTGGACACAGCCCCTATTAACAACAGCAGCACAGCACAACACAGCCAGCCCCTATGGACTTTGAAGTAGTGGACAACAGCAGCACTACACTACACTACACTACACAGCCCAGCCAGCCCTAACTCCCACCCTCCCTCTTCACTGTCCACAGCCGAGTGAGAAAATGGCGCCGACGCGGGTACCTTATATAGGATCCAAAACCCGCGAGACTCGGAAGGCGGGATGATGACGTTTTGCCTCGATTTCAGATCCGAGTCAAGCGGGAAAAGTCGAGCCTGACTCGGATCGGACTCGGATCGGGGGGGCTCGGGGGGGTTCGGATTTCAGAAATCCGAACCCGCTCACCCCTAATATATATACAAATAAACTATATGATGTCTTCATATTAGTAATTGTCTATAGGTATTGAAATTCATAGGTTCTCATTTATATTATAATCATATGAGATTAATTAATGTATATTATTGGTTCCATCATGTGATCGTTACTTACATCACGTGACCTGATGATATATCTTAACTGGGCGCTGTCTGCCAAAAAGGCTGGATGAAACCACATGGTTTTATTTACATCACGTGACCCTATATATGGGATACGGCTATGTGTAGCTTAGCTACAATTTTGAGGCCAGTGTTTACTACATGTGACCCAGTATAGAGCCCTTTACAGGCCATACTGAGTCACGTGATTCATATTGAGATCACATGATCGGACATTGTGCTCCGTGTGTTGTATAAAGAAACAATGATCTATTATATAAGTAAATTTGTGACACCTATACTCTTATCAAGTGTAGGTATTAACATGATGTAATATATATTAGATTTATATGGTGACAATTTCTCGAGCAGCTTGTAATCACGTGGTTTTCATTTATACCACGTGACCTAATTCAAGAGATGCGGCTACACATAATTTAGCTACATCTACGAGGGCTGTGTTTACTACATGTGACTAACCACAGAATTTCTATAGGCTATACTGAGTCACGTGACTTACATCGAGATCACATGATCGGACATTGAGCTCTGTGTATAATCAATACAGGTATTTTTAGTGATTTATTGTGTAAGCAAACTTGTGATATTTATATTCCTACAAAGTGTGTGTACTAATATGATATATTATATAGCGGATTCACTTTGGTTCTCTATAAGGCTTGAATGATTAGTTTTTTAACAAACGACAGCTGTTCATGATTATCTGCAATATAAGGGTATAAAAGCCCTTCATTGGTTATGGGGGTATATGCTACTGAAGAAGCTGTGGGACCTGCCACAGCGAAACGCATTTAGCTCCCCACTTGCACCCTAAACAGCACTATATCCTGTGGATTTGTTCCGGACCGGCATCACTGCACTTGCTTTCCAGTCTCCATTCTGCATCGTCAGCACGCCAGTGCATCCAATTTTGCACACATCTCAGGCTGTGGACATTCTACTGAGTCTGGTAAATACACCAATAGCTGGACAATATTCCGGATACATACACACAGGCCAGTGACTGTTGTGATCCATTAACTTGGTCATTGGGCTTGAGCCCACCATTGCTTCCTAAAGCCTTCAATATATTCTTCATCCATGATTGGATTTTACTCATTATATGTGTTTTTATGTTATTTATGTGTCTATTATATTTTTTATTTATAAGAATAAATTGTTTATATTAATCTCTACCAAGCCATATAGAGTATCCATATTATTTATATAGATTTATTCTATAAATATTGAATTCGATATTTCAGTCCTATTTGTTATTACATACATAATATTGATTCACTTTATGTTTATATAATACTAGCGCTGTTCATCCCCTTTCCACCTTTTCTAGAGTTTGTAGGAGTTGACACCTCCATTTGAACCAGCTGCTCACCTGACAGCGCCCACTGATTTTCCCTTTCCCTGTTCCCCACATTTTTCAGCTTTCGAAAAATTGTGAGTGCCTGCTAATTTGCGTGACAGGATGAGGCGTTTGTGGGTGGTAACAGGGGAAGGTGCTTGAAAACGGGGAGTGGAGATCCGAACGCAGGCGTGCCAAACGGTCAAAACGGGCGTTTTATGGGTGTGCATAATTAACAAAGCAGCGTCATCGACCACGTCACTTGGTTGTTTCTTAGCCTGAACTGTTCGCATGATTGCGGTAGGAAAATCCAACCACAAGCACTGCGAGCAGTTCAGAAGCCTTTCGATGTACTCGATTAATCTAATAAATAGCGGAGATGACGTATGATGCGAGCGGCCAGGGGGCGTCTTTACAAAATAGCGAGCGCATGTTTTGTTCGCTCGCTCAGACATAGAGGCGTCAACAGACCACAAAGAGCGAGCGCTCAATTTAAATAGCCGGCCCCTTTTAGGCAATTCATATGTAAGTTTTTAAGGTAATTGCACCATTACTGGACAGAGGGCCTAATTCAGCAAGGATTGCAATTGCAAAGCTACACGCAGGCAGCTTTGCAATTGTGATCATTGCAATAATGCAAATGCAGCAGGAGGTGGAGGTAAATACACCTGGTAAATAGTCTGAATCAGGGCGTGTTTTTTTTTTTTGCGAGGCGGCCTCTTGGACGCTCGCATAGCTGTGGGTTACCACCCACAGCTTATGCGAACGTCCATGATGATGGTCGCGATGGTCAAGTCCATCGCGACCATCGGGCTTGCGATGAGACCCTGCGGTAGGGTCTCGTTGCCGCAAGCCCTGGAGTGATTTTGGCTCAATCACCATCGACAGCACACCCCCTTTGGTGCGAGACCCATAACGACGGCTTGTCCGTTGTTATTCGGGTCTCGCGCATGCGCACGACGGAGGCGCCTCCGTCATGCACATGCACACTTAGGAAACATCGACCCGCTTGCGAGCGCTCAGCGCTCGCAAGCGGGTCTGAATGAGACCCTGTGTACGTCCACGCAGTCTCTGGGCAGGCCACTCCCGGAAAACAGAACGCCGACCACCCCCGCCCCATCACTACACCTTAAATGCCTCTGTCTGTCAATCAGGCAGAGGCATTCAAGGGCTTGCGTGCGTCTTTGCAGGACCCATTCTGTACACTCTCAGCATGGGTCCTGCGCACACGCAGATTCCCGATACTCGGGAATATGCGTTCAGCAGTGCACTTGCATGCACTGCTGAATAAGGCCCTGAATCCATAAGATCATTCATTTTCTGTGGAAAACTCCTGCACAACAGGATTCTTGTCAAATAAAGAAAGCTTTGCACACTGCCATTGTGTTATCACATCCTGACCCGACCAAAAGTCTTCATGTGTTCCCAAGGTCTGCATCCAAACTTTTGTATTTCTCACTTGTTTATTCCTATATGTATCTTACAGATAAGGGTATGGTGACAACATCACAACGCTACAACTGCAGGCCATCCATTGGCTGAAAAGAACTATGTGGGAAATTTATCAGAGCTTGGAGAGAGATAAAGTGGAGACAGATAAAGTAGTAACCAATCAGCTTCTGACTGTCATGTTATAGGCTGTGTTTTAAAATTGACAGTTAGGAAATAATTGGTTGGTACTTTGGGCCTCATTCAGACCCAGTCGCTATATGCTTGCTCTCGCAGGCGGCCCGATGGTCTGCGTACGCGTATGCGCACGCACCACAGTGCGCGAACTACACATTGCGATCGCATACCGCCCGCTCGCCCATCGAAGACAGCCCAGCAGAGTGAGTGACAGGAAAGGCCGTTTGTGGGTGGTAACATGGGCAGTCCATTAAAAACGGGGGAGTGGAGGTGCGAACGCAGGCGTGCCTGAGTGTTTTAACAACGTTTTTAAGGCATGCATAATTAACAGGCAGCGTCATAGTTCACGTCACATGCCTGCTTTTTACACTGAAGTCCTCGCAGTGATTGCGGTAGGGTAAGGCAACCGCAAGTGCTGCGTTAGCTTCCGATGGTGTTCGATGTACCAATGTTTTATGACACTGCCATTAGATGACGTGCGTAAGGGGCATTACTGTGTGTGGCATAATGTGTTATAAAGGGCATTACTGTGTGTGGAATAATGTGTAAGGGGCATTACTGTGTGGCATAATGTGTAAGGGACATTACTGCATGGCATAATGTGTTATAAGTAGCACTACTACAGTATGTCATGCTGTGTGGCATAACGTGAATGGGCTCAGTGTGGCATAACATGAATGGACTTTGCGTGGCATGACATACAAACACCGATGGTGCCATATTCACAAGCTGTGCTGTTGTTCCCAATCCCTCGCAGTGGTTCCGGATGTGACGTAATCACATGTTGGACAATCTCGATTCCGACTGAAAATGGTCTGCATTGGTGAGTCAGGGATTTTCAACATGTTGAATTTCTCTGATTCCCTGACAGATTGCAGATCATTGATGTGGATCAGGATCGACATTGGCAGAATGGGGAATGGGGCCATAGATGTATGGCCTGCATTACTCTCTGCCTTACTGCAGCATGTCATACTTGCCTGCTCTCCCAAAAATCGGGTGGTTCTCCCGGCACCCAGGAAGACTGGGCAAGTCTCCCATCAGGCCCGCTCCCCCGCCGGCATCCGCTTCCTCTTTGTAAGTGGGCAGTCCAGGGGAGCTGATGACGCCATTCGCACTGTATCACGTCATCATGGCCCCACCCCATCCGCACAATGCATTGTGTGGCGGGGCATGGCCGCGATGATGCTATCACGCAGTGACACTCCTGATTCGCCCCCAAATTAGCGTCATACCTCCCCCCCTGCTATGCCAATCTGGCTGCCTCCTCCTGGAGTAGGCAGATTGTTGACAAGTATGCAGCGTGCCAATCATGCTGCGGCTTTCAGGACAATGTGAGTGACATCACAAGACGCATTTAGCTCCCCACTTGCACTTGTTGACAAGTATGCAGCGTGCCAATCATGCTGCGGCTTTCAGGACAATGTGAGTGACATCACAAGACCAGATCTGCACATGCGCAGTGCTGCTCCTGATCTGCAAACATCAGAGATGTACGTAAGTATGGAATTTATGTACATATCTGAATTATGCCCTCAGTGTGCAAACCTACTTTACTTATATCCAGATTCTGACATTACTTGTGCGTGGGTTTTCTTAAGGAAGGAACTTAATCAGTGCTGGTTATAGTGACTATGGGGTCTATTCATCATTAAGTATTGATCTTGCAGCAAGGGATACTTAAGTACAACTCACACCAGGGAAAACTGTACATCGGAGCAATTCATCAATGCTCCGGTGCGGAGACAGCTGCTCTGAAAAGCAGCCGTTTCCTTAGTTAGTATCGCAGCTACAGACCTTACTTACTTACATACTTACCTCCTCCCCGTCGGCGCAGCTACGCATGCGTGACCCTAAGTCACTCATGCGCAAAGTCGCCAGGGAGGTAGTGAGAAGGTGCCGGAATATCTGCTCAGATCCCTCTTCACATCCCCAGAACTCCTTCCCATAGGAAGGAGCGGGGCCAGGGCCACCATCAGGGGGGGACTGCTGGTCCTGTAGTCGGGGGCCCGGATGTCAGCAGTGTGGACTAATCATTATACAGGCAACCAGGGAGAATACTCGGAGCAGGCAGCATTCCAAATAAGTTGCCAGCCGCGGAACGGCAGCCATTCAGGAGCAGCCGCTCCTGATTGGCTGCTCGCGAAATGACATCCAATCAGCAGCGGCTGCTCCTGATTGGCTGTTGGTCCGTGAGCAGCCAATCAGCAGTGGCCGCTCCTGAATGGCTGTCGGTCGAACCATATTCAAAATGCCACCAGCACTGTTTCTTTTCCCTGGCTGCCAGTGCAGTACACACTGCTGACATCCTTGCCCGGTTTTCTCCATGCCTGACTGGCTGCCGGTGACAGGTAAGTACACTGACCCTTCTCTGCATCCCCTTTCTAGTCCAGCCAGCCTTCTCTGCGCTTCTCCCCCTAATACAGCAATCCTTCCCAGCCCTGTGCCCGCCGTAGTCAGCCTTCCCAGCCCTGTGCCCCCCTAGTCCAGCTAGTTTTCCCAGCCCTGTGCCCCCCCTAGTTCAGCCAGCCTCACCAGCCCTGTGCCCCCCATAGTCAGCCTTCCCAGCCCTGTGCCCCCCTAGTCCAGCTAGTTTTCCCAGCCCTGTGCCCCCCTAGTACAGCCAGCCTTCCCAGCCCTGTGCTCCCCCTAGTACAGCCAGTCTTAGCAGCCCTGTGCCCCCCCTAGTACAGCCAGCCTTAGCAGCCCTGTGCCCCCCCAAGTACAACCAGCTTTCCCAGCCCTGTGCCCCCCCTAGTACAGCCAACCTTCCCAGCCCTGTGCCCACCCTAGTAAATTTTTCCCAGCCTTGTGTCCCTGATGTCCAGCCTTCCCTGCCCTGTTTCACCCCTCCTCTACCGTTCTAGGTCCACCACTCCCAATTGATGCCCCACACCAGATGTAGCTCCACCTGTTATTATTTACAGCTCCGCCTACCTATTTCCCATCCCCCTACAAGGGGGGCCCTGCCTATTTTGTCAGTACCGGGCCCCACAATTTCTGATGGCAGCCCTGAAGTTTTCGGAGTTTGCTGAATATCAGGTGGGCCTATTTGGAGCCCTGATGATGAACGGCCCAGTAACCTAAATATGCGGAAACTAGCGTTTCTGCATGGTTACCAGGCCAATTATCGATGATGAATTTGCTCCAATAAGAGATAACACGCTTTTCCTCCACGGAAACATTTATTTTCTATTCACCCAGTACTGATGCGCTAATGTGTAATTACTCCCAGCAACAGATGTATTGAACACACTGTAGTGTTCCCAGTTCATATTTTGCCACACAGAAGCTCCAATTTATATATGCCATACACACTTGCAGATCTTTCAGTTGGCGCTGCGGGGGCGGGGCATGGCAGAGACTGGATGGACTGTATGCATGATGATGCGATTGCATCATCGTAGCCCTGCCCCCGCTATACAATGCTGTGATTATCAGCATTGTGAGGTGGGTAGGTGGAGGCACGATGACACATTTCAATATGAATTGCGTCATAGGCCGTCTGTACCATCCACTTCACTCAGGAGGTGGTGGGACGTGGCCCCATGACTCCAGACTGCAGGAGACTTGCCCACTTTTCCGGGCAGATGATTTTTGGGAGCCTCCAGGCTGTTTTGGAAAGGTAGGTAAATATGATGATACAGAGGCCCCTCCCACTGATGAATTAGCTATATGTGGGGGCCCCCAGTGTGTTGGGAGCCTCCTGGGCATCGCCCGAGTTGCCCTGTTGTTAATCCGGCTGAGCTCTAGGAGAATAAAGAACTAACTGCTTAAACTTCGCTAAATTAATGAAGGAACAAATCTAAATTAAGTATCCAGCTTCAGTTTTGAGCAATATAATTAATGAATCTATCTCTTAACATATTGATACCTATTACATATATACAACTGTTCACCCTGAACTGCAATGTTCGGAGAGAACTATGGTTGGGAAAGGTGGTGCCTTTAGTTTCTTTTGGTTGCATGATACATTGACGTATAAGATGATGATCAGACAGATTTGGAGACAGTGCTTTGATCTTCTCATTTCTTTGATCTATCACTGCAAGTGGAGGGCACAGGATGGCACATGGAGATTGCAGGTGCCATTGTATGTACTTGTTTTCTTTTTATGTGTGAATTGTTTTTGTATGATTTGAGTCAACGTTTTGTACAGCCTTATAGATAATTGATCATGGTAATGATTAAACTGTGTGCTGTGGCTCGGGACACTTGCAGGGGTGCCTCAGCTTGGTGGTCCAGCACCAAATCAAAATTATTTATGGTCAATGTAAAGTAAATATGTGGACAAACAGTAGCACAAACCTGTCCACCACTATATAAACAAACCTAAGGATGATAGGTCAGCACAATTTAGTTAATATTTTATTTTTCTGAATTTCTCATTAACAAACTTTTGGCATAGGGGTGCCTTGAAAACAATGCTAATACTCTAGGGCTCCGTGATTCAAAAAAGTTTGGGAACCTCTGGATTATGATAATATTGTACTGTACAGCTGAAATTAACTGCTAGTTTTTTTAAAAAAAAAAAACAATTTTTCATTTTGACCACTAGGTGGCAGCCTAGCAGAAGAAAAGCATCTTTTCTGGGTGCCTGGCCTTACAGTGTGGACTACTATTACATACATTATAAAATAATTCTATTGGCATATAATGGCTATTATTAATGTTATCTATCTATCTATAAATTATATATATATTTAAAAAGATTATTATTATTATTATTATTATTATTATTATGTATTCATTTATATTATTCTTTCAGTTTGTTTCTACAATTTAACAACCACAGACTGGATCTGTTCATCTGATTATTAAACATTCCAGCTTTGGACAGACAATGTTAAGGACGACACCCTGATCCCCACTGGTTCCGGAATTGAAGCTCTGACAGTGACAGCTGGCTGTGACCACTGCATGGGAGATTTAAACTCCCACTCAGTAAGTATATAGTAAATGTAGCTCTGATTTAACAGAAACTGAGGCTAATCCAATTAGGTGTTGTAGAACTGTGACTAATCCTCTCTAGGTGTTGTAAAACAACAAGACCCGCATAACATTCCAGCCGGTGACCAGGCATGGGGCCGCACAGGTGTAGCTCTCCAGATGGGTGTAGCTCTCCAGATTTTTTCAAACAGCTTTCCACAATAGCTAAAGAGCCACAGACGTGGCTAAAGGTGCCCACACACAGTACGTTTTTTTGCATGATGTGTACGATTTCGATTGTTCTTAACGATCAATCGTGCACATCTTGTGTTATTTATATATACGTTTACGATGCTGATGCGCGTCCCCGCCATCGTCGAGCTGGTTCGTACATCTTATGGCAAAACCATAAGATTGCGATCTATCATGTACAATGTGATACATATGCATACGGGGATCGTATGATAGTAACGATCAATCGTGCACAGCTTGTGTTATCTATATATGTTTACGATGCTGATGCACGTCCCCACCATCGTCGTAGAGCTGGTTCGTAGATCTTATGGCAAAACCATAAGATTGCGATCTATCATGTACAATGTGATACATATGCATATGGGGATCGTATGATCGTAACGATCAA
Organism: Taudactylus pleione; assembly: GCA_031769625.1. NCBI lineage: Eukaryota > Metazoa > Chordata > Amphibia > Anura > Myobatrachidae > Taudactylus > Taudactylus pleione. The sequence continues at coordinate 4,852,024 of JAUIMM010000534.1, read as the reverse complement.
TCGTACACCATTTTCCCCACATTGCATGTAGAATTTCAAGGGAAGAATTTCAACGGCAATCGTACAACACATCTTACCAACAGAAAATCGCACCGTGTATGGCCGGCTTAACAGTATTTGACAGTATTAATAAAATGGAAGATAGGAGGCATCATTTATTAAGTAGACTCTATGTGGAACTGTGCGTACTACCTCCTCGCCCCTATGTTCTAGCTCGTGGATCTGCTGGAATGATTTTGTTTGCGCCTGACCTTATAAATATATCTTTATAGTGAATTCATTAACTTGCAACTTTGGATTATATACAGTATGTTCACACATGAATCTGTTTGTTCTTTAATTGTATTTGTTTTACATATACCTAGTATATTAATATATATAACCACCCTTCCGTGTTTTGGGTTCTGGGTTTTGTGTTTTGGATCTGTATTTTTTTGAAAAAAAGCATAAAAACAGCTAAAATCACAGAATTTGTAGGTTTTTCTGCTCCTATGCTATTATTAACCTCAATAACCTTAATTTCCACTCATTTCCAGTCTATTCTGAACACCTCACACCTCACACTAGTGTTTTTATGTCCAAAAGGTTGCACCGAGGTAGCTGGATGACTATGCTAAGCATCACGAGTGGGCGGCACAAACACGTGACCCATCTAGGCGTGATACTGCAGTGGCAGACAGGATGGCAGTTTGAAAAACTAGGCCCCAAACTGTACATAATGCAAAGAAAAAAAAGAGGTGCAAGATGGAATTGTCCTTGGGCCCTCCCACCCACCCTTATGTTGTATAAACAGGACATGCACACTTTAACAAACCAATCATTTCAGCGCCAGGGTCTGCCACACAACTGTGGTTGAAATGATTGGTTAGTTTGGGCCCCCACAAAACAAGCTGGCAATTAATGTGTCCCTGCACAAACTGGCTCTACGGAGGCAAGATGTCATCCTCATCCTCCTCATCCACCGATTCCTCACCCTCTTCAGTGTGTACATCCTCATCCTCACAAAGTATTAACTCGTCCCCACTTGAATCCACCACCACAGGTCCCTCTGTACGTTCTGGAGGCTGGTCTCCCTGGAAGAGCTGATAATTCATTTTGATGAACATCATCTTCTCCACATTCTGCGGAAGCAACCTCCTACGCCTTTCGCTGACAAGGTTCCCGGCTGCACTAAACACTCTTTCGGAGTACACACTGGAGGGGGGGCAACTCAGGTAAAATAGAGCCAGTTTGTACAGGGGCCTCCAAATTGCCTCTTTTTCCTGCCAGTACAGGTATGGACTGTCTGACATGCCTACTTGGATGCTGTCACCGATGTAATCCTCCACCATTCTGTCAATGGTGACAGTATCATATGCAGTGACAGTAGACATGTCAGAAATTGTTGCCAGGTCCTTCAGTCCGGACCAGATGTCCAAACTTGGTCCTGCCTGCCCTGCATCACCACCAGCGGGTTGCTTAGGATACCTACGTTTTTTCCTGGCAGCCCCAGTTGCGGGAGAAAATGAAGAAGGAGCTGTTGACGTGTCACGTTCCGCTTCAGCTGACAGTGTGTTCACCAGCAGGCCTTTGCACCTCTGCAGGCTTGTGTCGGCCGGAAAGAGAGACACCACATAGGCTTTAAACCTAGGATCGAGCACGGTGGCCAAAATGTAGTGGTCTGATTTCAACAGATTGACCACCCTGGAATCCTGGCAAAGCGAATGAAGGGCTTCATCCACAAGTCCCACATGCCGAGCGGAATCGCTCCGTCTTAGCTCCTCCTTCACTTTCTCCAGCTGCTTCTGCAAAAGCCTGATGAGGGGAATGACCTGACTCAAGCTGGCAGTGTCTGAACTGACTTCACGTGTGGCAAGTTCGAAGGGCTGGAGAACCTTGCACAACACGGAAATCATTCTCCACTGCGCTTGAGTCAGGTGCATACCCCCTCCTTTGCCTATGTCATAGGTGGATGTATAGGCTTGAATGGCCTTTTGCTGCTCCTCCATCCTCTGAAGCATATAGAGGGTTGAGTTCCACCGCGTCACAACCTCTTGCTTCAGGTGATGGCGGGGCAGGTTCAAGAGTGTTTGCTGGCGCTCCAGTCTTCGGCACGCAGTCGCTGAATGGCGAAAGTGGCCAGAAATTTTTCGGGCCACGCAAAGCGTCTCCTGCATGCCCCTGTCGCTTTTCAGAAAATTCTGCACCACCAAGTTTATTGTGTGAGCAAAACATGGGACGTGCTGGAATTTGCCCAGATGTAATGCCCGCACAATATTGGTGGCGTTGTTTATCACAAATCCCCAGGAGAGTCTAAGTGGGGTAAGCCACTGGGCGATGATTTCCCTCAGTTTCTCTAAGAGGTTGTCGGCGGTGTGCCTCTTACTGAAACCGGTGATACACAGTGTAGCCTGCCTTGGAACGAGCTGGCGTTTCTGAGATGCTGCGACTGGTGACACTGCTGCTGTTGCTGCGTAAGGTGATACATCTACCCAGTGGGCTGTCACAGTCATATAGTCCTTAGTCTGCCCTGTTCCACTTGTCCACGTGTCCGTGGTTAAGTGGACATTGGGTACAACGGCATTTTTCAGGACACTGAGGACACTTTTTCTGACGTTTCTGTACAGTCTCGGTATCGCCTGCCTAGTAAAGTGGAATCTAGACGGGATTTGGAACTGGGGACACACTACCTCCATCAATTGTCTAAATTCCACTGCACTAATAGCGGATACGTCTAACACCAACATAGCAGTCAAGGCCTCAGTTATACGTTTTGCTTCAGGATGACTGCTGTCGTACTTCATCCTCCTCGCTAAGGACTGTTGGAGGGTCAATTGTTTAGTAAAAGTAGTGGTGTTCCTACTTCCTCTCTGGGATGATGAACGACTCCCAGCAGCAGCGGCAGCAGGAGGCGTAGCAATGCAGGATCCTCCGGAGGAATCCCGGATAGGAGAGTCAGTCATGCCAGTGACATGGCATGCAGGACTACTTCCGATCCTGACTAAGGAGGAAATTGACGAGGAGGGAGTTGACGGTGTGGTTTGCAGGCGCTTGGATACAACAGGACAACGGGATTTAGGTGTCCCTGGACTGCTTACGGTCTTAGCCAAAGTTTCTGAACTTGACAGTAACTTATTATGAACGCGCTGCAGGTGCCGTATAAGGGAGGATGTTCCTAGGTGGTTAACGTCCCTACCCCTACTTATTCCACCTTTACATAAGGTACATATGGCAAGACAGTTGTTGTCCGGATTTGGATAGAAATATTGCCAGACCAAAGAGGTGGAATGTTTGGTCTTCTGTCCAGGCATGACCGTGATGGGCTTTTTCATCCCACGGACAACAACTGTCTCCCCCGGAGCCTGATTTAAACAAACTCCTCAGCGCCAGCTACACCAGTATCCTCATCCTGTTGTACTTCAACAGTGACATCTTCAATTTGCATATCAGCAAGTGGACTGTGGGTGCTCCTTTCAGCACTTGCAGGGGGCGTGCAAATGGTGGAAAGAGCCACCTCTTCCCGTCCAGTGCTGGGAAGGTCAGGCATCGCAACCACCACCACACTTGGACTCTCCTTGGGGATTTGTGATATCTTCTTAGAAAGCACAGTTCTTCACTGTGCTTTTGCCAGCTTAACTCTTTTGATTTTTTTAGTGGGATCCATCGTCATGTGAAGCTGAACCACTAGTCATGAACATACTAGGGATCGACCTTAGCCGTTCCTTGCCACTCCGTGTCGTAAATGGCATATTGGCAAGTTTACGTTTCTCTTCAGCTGATTTAAATGTTTTTTTCAAGGTCATTTTCCTGAACTTTGTCATTTGGGATTGTATGTGCCCTCTATTATGACATTGGGCATCGGCCTTGGCAGACGACGTTGATGGCATGTTATCGTCTATGTCATGACTAGTGGCAGCAGCTTCAGCACTAGGAGGAAGTGGTTCTTGATCTTTCTCTATTTTATTTTTATCGGAGAAAGTTTGGTCCTCCATTTATGTTATATCGATTTGATATATACGTGCGGCTAAACACAGAAAATATTTTTTTATTTTTGCTGGAGAGTAGTGCACTTTGTGGGTTACACCAGCCTTTAAGAAATGAGCCAGCCGGCTCTTTACTTATGGGACACAGGCGCACGCTTGGCGCTGCTCCTTTGTTGATGCACGTGCGGCTACTGCGCACACAATTCACAAACACAGAAAATAATTTTTTTTTTGGTTTGGACTGGAGTGTACTTTGGGAGTTACAGCACCCTTTAACGGTCAAGCCAGCCGGCCCTTTACTTATGACACAGGCGCACGCTTGGCACTACTTTGTTGATGCACGTGCGGCTACTGCGCACACAATTCACAAACACAGAAAATATTTTTTTTTTGGTTTGGAGTGTACTTTGGGGGTTACAGCACCCTTTAACGGTCAAGCCAGCCGGCCCTTTACTTATGACACAGGCGCACGCTTGGCACTACTTTGTTGATGCACGTGCAGCTACTGCGCACACAATTCACAAACACAGAAAATATTTTTTTTTTGGTTTGGAGTGTACTTTGGGGGTTACAGCACCCTTTAACGGTCAAGCCAGCCGGCCCTTTGCTTATGACACAGGCGCACGCTTGGCACTACTTTGTTGATGCACGTGCGGCTACTGCGCACACAATTCACAAACACAGAAAATATATATTTTTTGGTTTGGAGTGTACTTTGGGGGTTACAGCACCCTTTAACGGTCAAGCCAGCCGGCCCTTTACTTATGACACAGGCGCACGCTTGGCACTACTTTGTTGATGCACGTGCGGCTACTGCGCACACAATTCACAAACACAGAAAATATTTTTTTTTTGGTTTGGAGTGTACTTTGTGGGTTACAGCACCCTTTAACGGTCAAGCCAGCCGACCCTTTACTTATGACACAGGCGCACGCTTGGCACTACTTTGTTGATGCACGTGCGGCTACTGCGCACACAATTCACAAACACAGAAAATATTTTTTTTTTGGTTTGGAGTGTACTTTGGGGGTTACAGCACCCTTTAACGGTCAAGCCAGCCGGCCCTTTACTTATGACACAGGCGCACGCTTGGCACTACTTTGTTGATGCACGTGCGGCTACTGCGCACACAATTCACAAACACAGAAAATAATTTTTTTTTTGGTTTGGACTGGAGTGTACTTTGGGGGTTACAGCACCCTTTAACGGTCAAGCCAGCCGGCCCTTTACTTATGACACAGGCGCACGCTTGGCACTACTTTGTTGATGCACGTGCGGCTACTGCGCACACAATTCACAAACACAGAAAATATTTTTTTTTTTGGTTTGGAGTGTACTTTGGGGGTTACAGCACCCTTTAACGGTCAAGCCAGCCAGCCCTTTACGTATGACACAGGCGCACGCTTGGCACTACTTTGTTGATGCACGTGCGGCTACTGCGCACACAATTCACAAACACAGAAAATAATTTTTTTTTTAGTTTGGACTGGAGTGTTCTTTGGGGGTTACAGCACCCTTTAACGGTCAAGCCAGCCGGCCCTTTACTTATGACACAGGCGCACGCTTGGCACTACTTTGTTGATGCACGTGCGGCTACTGCGCACACAATTCACAAACACACAAAAAATATTATTTTTTTAGCACTTGGGGGGAGCACCCCTGATGGACAGAGCACCCCCTGGACAACACTACAGCACCCCTTTAGGACTGGGACACTGCACAGGACTTTGGAGTGGACACAGCCCCTATGGAGAACTGACTGCACAACACAGTCCAGCCAGCCCCTATGGACTTTGAAGTAGTGGACAACAGCAGCGCAGCACAGCACAGCACAACACTACGCTGCACTACACTACACTACACAGCCCAGCCAGCCCTAACTCCCACCCTCCCTCTTCACTGTCCACAGCCGAGTGAGAAAATGGCGCCGACGCGGGTACCTTATATAGGATCCAAAACCCGCGAGACTCGGAAGGCGGGATGATGACGTTTTGCCTCGATTTCAGATCCGAGTCAGGCGGGAAAAGTCGAGCCTGCCTCGGATCTGCCTCGGATGGGGGGGGCTCGGGGGGGTTCGGATTTCAGAAATCCGAACCCACTCACCCCTAATATATATAGGCTTCCCATAATATCCCTTTAAACCGGGACACATGGATCACACAGGTTCTGTGGCTGGCTGACTTCAAGCCTGTATTTCACCTGGTTTTAATCAGCCACAGAACCTGTGTAATTCATGAGTGTCCAGGTTTAAAGGGATAGTATGGTAAGCCTATGTGTATACCTAGTATTTTGTATATACACAGTATACTGTATACATAGAGCACATTTTGAAGACATCTATTAAAGTTCCTGTGGTGTAAAAAAAATCCCATGCAGCATATTACACTCCGTGACAGCTGATATCATCCCAAACTTACCAAAGCAGTTAATAACACTTACTTGTCTAAAAATAAAAACACTGAGACATATATTGGTGGGAAAAAAGGTCCACTTTATTTATTTACAGATAAAGATGAGAAGGAGAAAGAATGGTGGAGAAGAAAGGTCGGCCCCACTCACAGTATCCCAATATCTGCCAAAACACCTCCTCAGGCCTAGATGGGGTGATGAGCCCATCACACAACAATCAAGGCATCCAACACCCGTCCCAATGGCACAAACAAAAGGCCTCCTGAACTGGTGGTGCTGTTGAACCCAGTAGTGAAAAATTAGAGAGAACCTCGAAACCTAGACCAAGACAGCCACTGTTACACTGTAAAAACCGGATGGCTCCTGCACATGCTCAGTAGTGATTGCGGCGGCCAGGAGGGACAGAAAAACTGGAGTCTGTGCAGTAGTGCATTCCTCTTTCAACACCTGTTAGGGAACAGTGCGCTCCGGCACTGTCTCCTCTCTCTGCTATTCATGTACCCAGTCAGAGGGAGGCACGACCTCCAATCTGATGATGTCACCACTGGGCTACTGCTTATGTACAGCTGGCATACTGGTGTCACAGTACTGTGCGGATACCTAAATACCTCTGTAATCCCCTGCTATACTGCTATTCAGCTTATTGCATCTGTTACTCTGTTGATATCAATAAACCTAGCATCCTGGTTAAGGACTCTCTGTGTGGCCTAACAGTCACTTTCGCAGTCCACCTGACACCTATTGTGACCTCCACCCTAATAGGCTATATCAATACTACCAACTCCTCCCCCTTATGGAGCACATAACCCAAGTCAACACCCATGGGCGTAACTACCTTAGGTGCAAGGGGTGCAGCTGCTATGGGGCCCAGAGCTTAGGGAGGGCCATCTTCCTTGTCAAAGTTACATGTGTTATATAAATTTTTCACCATTGGGTGGTACATAGGGGCCCTTACACACTTTTGCTATGGGGCCTTAAAATACCTACTTACACTCCACCCCTTAAAACACCTCCTTGATAAGTAACCGCTGCTTGTTAGTGCATAAATGCTCTGTAGTCCGATCACTCCACACACTCATGCCATACAAACACACCATGTCTTAACTAAAAATAATGAGACTGAGACATTGCATTGTGGTGAAAATGGGTCAGCTTTTTATTAATATACTAAATAATAAAAAACCTATTTAATAAAACCTATTTATGCAAATCCTACTATTTAGCATATCTTCTAAACCTTAATTAACTTCTAAAGAAAAAATGGTGGCGGGAACTTGGATGGCCTAGCACAAAGCAACATGTTTTATTTAACATATAAAGAAAATAACAATTTAATCGGGCCTGAACAGCCGCCACAAATAAAATATCGGGACCAACTGCCCCCTTTACCCCTGCAACTCGCAAGGTCTCAGGCCTCCTGCCCAACTTTGCGGGGATTACAACTTGGGGAGCCCCGTGCAACTGAAGGGGGCCGTACCCACCTGGACCGATGGTACTCACAGCGCCCTCATGTCCGCCCTAGCCACACGGGCAACGCCCCAGAAAGTCAAATGAAATACCAAAACTATTCAATTAACAAGTAAGCCCATACAAGACCAGCCAGACCAGGACATAGTCCACCACCGCCACCATTACTAATTCCAAAACTAAGACTAAACATCCAAACTCCTTAATGCTAAGAATAAGTTGTGCAAAATAATCTCCAAACCTCCCCTTGAAAGGTGCACTGCACCAGTTCTATATAGGTGCCTATCAACTACTGCGATATTTGAATGTCTAACCACTGCGCGCCCACTGTCTCTGACAGCTCTGCCCACTATGGAATTAATCCGTCGGCGTGACAACTCTATGGCTGTTCAGCCCCTCTCCAAAAGAGCCTAGTTAACATCTTGGACCAGGTGATCCGACAGAAAGGCCACCCCTCGATCAGCGCAACCAACTCCCTCCTTATGGTTATGCGCAAATCAAGGCAAGTCCTAGCCGTCAGATCAATTCCCCCTAAATGTATGACCAGTAAACGGGGGTACCCAAACCTGGCCACCGCATCCCTTAAGACCTCCTCCAACTGTGCCCATCGTATGCCCCGGTGTCCTATCCACCGGACATGCGCTAACTTGGGGAGCTCCCCAGCAGACAGGAGCACCTCTGACCTAGACAGTGAAAAAATTTATGAATGCCCCACCATCCATATAATAGATTCGTCTAGTCGACATCCTGGCAGGAAAAAATTAAGGGAAAATAGATTAATATATAGTGTCACAAAATGAAATTGATATGCGAAGCTGGCAAAATTTGAAAACTAAGGGATGTGTCATATACTAAAACTAGGACTATTTGAACATACTCCTGGCACCTGACATGATGGATAATTGGGCAGGGAAGGGATCCCAACCTGGCCTGAGGCAAAAACACAAAACCTCCACCGGCTGGCAGAAGCCTAAGTTACAACCAGTGGTTAAACAAAAATTCCTCAAGACCCCTACCTAGGGCGAGTAGCTAGTCCCCATGTTGGGATGGGCAAAGGCCCGAAGCCAGGCGTAACTTAAGGCAACAATACCCAGCTCCGAACCCTTGCAGTGCCCGTAGTCCGACAATGTCCCCCGTCATGTCACAGGTCCTTCCCAGCCAATGCATGACTGGACGGGCCGAAATCAGCAGGCGACGACCCAGCAAGCAAGTGCAACCCCTCATAACCCCCTGGCCGTGGGCAAAGGAGGACACCAAGGACAACTCCCGAGAGGCCGCCGAAACTTGTCTGCAACCTCCCCAGGGGAAACCCCCAGCGCCCTCGCCCTGGGAAAAAGGGGGGCTTTGCTGCATTACACCCTGCCCAGTGCATCCTGCTAACTAAAAGTCTGAGAAGGGAGGAGGGCCCGGCTCCCAACGGAAACAGAGCTCCCCTCTTACCATCCTTTCCAGCGAGGAAAACCGCTGTCCGAGTCTTGCGGCCCGCCGACGCCCGCTGTCCGAGTAAGAGTCATAAAACCAGATCCTACCTTGAGACCTCTCCCACAACAGGAACTGGCTCCAAGGCTGTCATGATGCGAGGTGTGCTCTATAGGTCCCAGGGGCCAGGGACCGGTGCGCTGTCACCTCCAAGCTGGACAAACCACCTGCCACACATAATGGGGACATGACTCACCGACACTGTTCACCCAAGAGGCAAGTCCCTTAAACCTCGTCCACTCAAAACTTCATTATTAATCCCAGGGACATGCCTTGTGCGAAACTCAACATTAAATTGCAGGCAGCGTGATATAATTTGCGCAACTACTCTAATGGCGGGCAATCCAGCAGCTTTCTGTCTATTAAGCGCTTCCACCACACCCATATTATCACACCAAAATATAATCACCCTATCCTGCAAACGCCACCCCCAGAGCTCCAGCGCAACCATAATAGGGAAAAGCTTCAATAGTAGCATGAATTCCTGGTTAGTCCCTCTGTCACCCAGCTGCAGGGCCAAGGAGCAGCGCACCAACACTTCCCAAGCAAAGCGCCAAACCCTGCCGAGCCGGCCGCATCTATGAATAGCTGCAAGGTCACATTAGACACCAGTGGCGCAGGCCAAATATGAACTCCATTGAAATTATTCAAAAGGCATCCCAAATCCCCAGATCTCGCCATATCTCACCGGATAAATGTAAGAAATGATGGGGTCTGCGCGCCTTAGCCGTCAATCTTTCCAATTTTCTGCAGAAGATCTTGTCGACCGGGATCACCCTACAGGTGAAATAGAACAAACCCAGCAGCGACTGAGTCTGCCTCAACGTCAGCTTACCCACCGACAGGGCCAGCATGATCTCATCCTGCAAGCGCCGACCCTTCTCTTCCGGCAACCGACAAAAAACTCCACCATGTCAATTTTGATGTCCAAATACGAAAGCGTAGTGGTGGGGCCATCCGTCTTGTCCGCTGCTATGGGAACTCCAAAATTTGAAAACAGCTTGCCCACATTTGCCAACAACTGCACACAACTAAGCGAATCCTGAGGGCCCACCAACAAAAAATTGTCCATATAGTGCACTATCCCCGGCTCCCGAGACCCCTTAGACAAACACCAATGTAAAAAGGAGCTAAACTTTTCGAAAAAGGCACATGAAATCGAACAACCCATGGGTAAACATTTGTCAAAATAAAATCCGTCGCCGAGCCTAAACCCCATCAAATGAGAAAACCCCTGGGTGCAGAGGTAGCAACCTAAACACCAATTCAATATCCACCTTGCACATCAGGGCCCCTTTTCCAAAGCAACGCGCCAAGTCAAGCGCATCATCAAAAGACTGATAGGCCACATGACATAGCTCGTCCAGGATAGCATCATTATACACTGACAGCCCCTTCGGGTACGACAGGTGCTGAATAAAGTGAAATTTCCCCGATACCTTTTTGGACCCACCCCGACCGTTGATAACACCAGTCCCAGAATAGGAGGCTCTGGAAAGGGGCCGACAATCCTCCCCAACTGTACTTCCTTAGCCGGCATGTCGCGAGCTGAACAAAGGTTACGACCTGAACCACCTTGGACTACGCTGACTGTAGGGAGCTGGAAACCCACCGTAAACCCTTCATGCAAGAAAATGGCGACGTCACGAAGCGGATATGCTTCCAACCATGACACCATGGCCTCCACCTTGATGGGTGTGGGGGCTCTACTTAATGTGGGGGCTCTACTTAGAGGAGGGGGCTGCGGGGCCGCGGCTATCATTACCCCCCCCTTTCCCCCTGCTGCCCCCCGTGGTCCTTTTGCGCAGTCCTTGATGGGGTGGGGGCCTCCGCAATGAATGCAGGTGTGATGAAAATGACCCCCCTGCTGCTACCGCTTGACCACCGAAACCTTATGATAGGGAACCACATCCTGTTGCGAACGTAGCTGTTGGGTTACGTCCACGAAAATCTCGACGTCATTGGGCCAAAATCAATCACCTCCCTACCATGCTGCTTTCGACGAAACTCTTCATTGTAAACCCGCCAGGCAGCGCCCCTGGAATTCCTAAAAAGATCATGTATAAGATACATGTACCTAATGACGCGCATGTGTTCGTCGGGCCGTGTCTCCAAATAGCAAAAGGCAAAGATGTACATATTCTCCAGCCATGTATAATAGGTCATGACTCCATTGACCCACGACCCACCTTTCCGCTTCGTCGCTACCCATGCCTTCTTGTCTCGGCTGGTGAGCGCAAATATGTTCACGTAACGGCTGCGCCTTATCCAATCTCGAACCATGGGCCGCAACCCGCACAGCACTGCTGTATTTTTGCATAACACCCCCTCCGAACCGTTTGAATCCACTGACATGCTGCTGCTAGAAGACCGATGCTTGCGCTTATGCCTCCTGGTCCTCTTTCTGCCTGTCCACCTTTTCGCGCCTTCAAGCATGTTGCGGCGGCCGCAGCTGGGACGGCCGAACTAGAAGGCCCTCTAATGGCCACCCGGCCGCGAGTCCTAGCGCGTCCCCTACCTCTCCCCGCAATCATGGGGCCCGGGCCGGACCCGCCACCCGCTACATGCTGCCCCATGGGCCGTCCGCACGTGGCGGTCACGCCCAAAAACTCTGCGCCCTCCGCCGCCACATTCATTACATACCGGGCGGGGATGCCAGAGGAATGCCGGGGATGATCCATGCAGAGCAAGCTCACGGAGGAGGGTAACAAAGAGAAAATAAGGAAAGAAGATCAAGGAGAAAGAGACACAGGTGGGGGGAGGGGTAGAGTGGAGTTGTGGACAGAAAGTAAAGATGGAAAGCTGAAAGAGAAAATGAAAGGTGATAAAATAGGATAAGGAACACAATATAGAACATGATATAACAAAAACGGGGGGAAAACACAGGCTAAATACAAGTGGTTTAACTGCACAATAAATTAACAGTACTTCACCGTCAATCTCCTGAAGAAAAGAGGAAGAACTAGAATCTATTTCTCCCATAAAACCTATAGGTCAGACTCCACCCCTTAACAACTACACTCTCTATTGGCTTAAACTAAAACCCTAAGCTCCACCCGCCTGCAAACTGCTAACCCTTTGTATCCCAGAGAATGCAAAGTGACAGACCAGAGGTTTATGTCACTCCTGTCATATAGGAATGACTTCTGTGGTCTTGACGCTACAGCTTCAGGATTTAATCCCTACCCTCTCCGCTAGGCATATGAAATGCCTTCTGTCACTCTTATAACTAAAGACCTATCTTTCTTTACCTTCTTGCTGCTGGTGTGACATTTTTTTTAAAGATTTTTTACATTGCCATTAAAGGGGTGTGGCTTAGCAGTGCATAAGTGGGCGTCATTTTTTTTTTAAGAGGAACTTAATGGAAATGACAATCTCTTACAGTTTACAGGGCAATAACAAACTTGTAACATTTCTCAAACATTATTACAACACTTACAAGCCCCGCCCCCAAAATGATTGCCCCTATTGAACTGCCACAGAAATCTAAAGGAGATGAGTTTTATTAATTACCTCCTGACCCCTGCTGCTATTTTGCTGTACAACCATCCAAGATCAACTGGTAAAAAATAATTGCATTATGTACAAGTCAAAGGAACGTGAAATGCTGTATTATATATAGGCACTATTTAAGTAAAAGATAATAAAAAAAAGCACATGGGAAACTACAGTGTTTAGTTTAGAACAGTGGTGTCAGCTGCAGTGGAACTACACATCCCAGCATGCACTGCCAGAGTTTTGCTATTAGGGCATGCTAAAACTGTGGCAGGGCATGCTGGGATATGTAGTCCCACAGCAGCTGAAGGGCCTGAGTTTGACACCACTGGTTTAGATTATCATCACAGGAATACACTGGAGCCCCTGAGAGCTTTGAATTAATATTCCTCATACAGTACTAAATAAACTTGTACTACTTTCCAGAACATATGTGAGATCTGTCTCACCACCCACACAGTGCAATAAACATATGTAATAGATGACAGCTCAGCCCAGTAGCATTGAAGAGGTTAATTTTGTCTCTCCTGTCATATACAGTATAACCAACCCCTATACACACTCACTCCCCGCTCTCTCTATAGAATCGCCAGCTGCCCAAAAATAATATTCTTACTTAGTATATAATTGCTTAACTGCAGGGCCCTCGCTCCAGCCTATGGATGGCTCCATCCCCATTCCCCAAATATTTAGCATTCACTTCTGCTCATAATATAAGAAGCATTTTGACTAATTGCTTCGTTAGATGTACATCTGAAACCTAAAGGTTACTAAGCTCCCCAGGGAAATATAGGAGCTGAAACCAAACGCATGCATCGGTGACATACTGCAGTTTGGCTATATACTGTACAGTGACGTCATAGCTGAAACTTATGTCACTTATCTATAAGCAACGTGAGTGCAACAGCTCAATTTCAGATGGAGGCTGTAACTACTAATGTTAAATAAATCCTTAAAGTGCCTGGAATGATTCAACATCTTAAATGAAATCCCGCAGTAGAGCTTCTATACTCACTGGGGAAACTTGCAGACACATCTGTGAATCTGGGATAATCAGTGCTCCTGAGCTAGGATAAAAGTCGGAGAATGTTGTGATCCTCATTCATCTGTTCTATATAGACACATCTAAAAGCCCACACAAAGCCATTACAGGCAGAAAGCGGTGAATTAAAGATATAGATCTGTAGGGAAAGGGGGAGAAGAAAAAAACAGAGCACGGAGAGGGCAAGGAGAGCCGTAGGATTGATTTATGTAGTAGGCAGATCATTTGGAATATACAATGGAGGGGGTGGTCAGGTGTTTGGAAAAAAGGCATTTGCGTTACGTTTCCATATTTGTGTTGATGCTTTGATTGCTTTTGCCAGAAGCCCAAATTTCTGCCATGGCCTCTGGGAAATGATGTGAACAGATGCAATACTTCCGCAGAGTTTCAGAGCGCTGCATCCTGATTGGAGGGTTAATATGCTCAACAGTAAGCAAGAGCACCCCCGAGAGGGATGCTGGCGAGAATTAGTGTCCCATTTTCCAACTGTCTATAAATCTGCTGGCAGTTGGCGGCCCCTGAGACGAGGACATGAAACGTGTCCTTTGCTGATTATGTTATATAGATCACCCCTCTATTGCAGACGTTTTATGAAGCACAAGAATTAAATTTTATTTTTTGACCATTTGTCCAACCTCAGTGTGAGTCCAAGTGACTAGCAGCGTGAGGCATCCTGTTACTTTTATATCTCTTGGATACAAGTGCTGCCATGTTTTCTTGGGCTTACTGCATAGAGTATATGATTAAATACATCCTTGCAAGCTTAATGATGACTAATAAGGACCATATGTCACCCAATAGAGGTTATAAAAAACCTTTTTGTTGGGGGTTTGAGGGCCACAGATGAAGCTTGGCAGAAAACCAATAGGACCGTTCTAGTCTACACTATGACTGGTGGAACATGTAGCTTTTCTGATGTATCAATTCCAACATATCATCTCAATTCCCACATGGCACTAACAATATACTCAGTGCTTTCTTTTTGGCCTTACTCAGTGGTACGCAGTACTGGCACATTTTTTGGAGTATAATTTTTACTCTCATAACTAATTATGAAAACAGCAAGAAATCAGTTCAGTCATTTCATAAATGCATAAGAAGTATCTGAAGACTTGACCAGAGCATAGAAGTTACTATAAATAAAATGTGTCTTAACTTGTAACTATAAGTGAGTACCAGTACCTTTGTTCTGAATGCCATTTTCTCTTTTCATAGAAAACAAACTCTGAATATAATTTACACTGTATGCCAGGGATGGCAATATTTCTTCTGTTGATAAATACATTTTAATTTTGAATTAAAATTTAGCATCTACAATTTTTAAACTGTACTGCAGATTTATCAAATTGTGTTTTGATAAATCAAAAAGTATTAGGGGCCTATTCATTGTAATTCCCCGATAATTAAATAACTAAGTCAATGCGAGTTGCGGTGGTGGATTCTTAACTACCGGTGCAATTCAGCATTGCTCTGGAGTGGGGACATCAGTTACGAAAAACAGCTGTCCCTGTAATTCCTAACACTGCAGTGTTATATACTATTACCGATCCGACCTTTTGCTCATGCGTGACCTGTATTAATGTATGCAAAGAGTCGCAGGGCACGCAATACCGGGGCAGCGGAGGGATCCAATCAGATCCCTTTTCGTAAACCGGCGCTCCTTCCCATAGGAAAGAATGGGGCTCTGGAACCAACACCATCTGAAAAATGCTGAATATTAGGCAGCCCCATCGAATTCCTAATAATGAATGTTTTTTACAAAAAACATGCAGAAACTAACATTTCTGCTTTTGTAACAGGCTTATAAGGAATAATGAGACCAGTTGCAAATGTGGAAATGTTCGTTTCTGCATGTTTTTTGTTTTTACAGTCATCATTTTTGTGACACTTGTATTTCTGCAAAGGAAATCTCACTAGTTTTCAGACATTCTTGGCTGTCTGAAAGCAGAGAGATGGAGAACTGAAGACTGCAAATTACCCCAAGACTGTGACTTATGAGTAACTAGGTTCATGACAATTGTTTTTGTACATCTGTGTTATTAGTCTGGGGTTTATGTGATTAATACTGGAAATAATGTGTGTGCAGGTGTTGATATTGCAGAGTTATCTAAGCACACACCAGCAGATGACTCAAACGAATGAATGAATAGCCCAGTTACTTAACCAGTGCTGTTGGTTCATTGATAGATAGCAGATACAGCCGTACTCACTGTTATATGTACACTGGTAATGGAGCTGAGCTTGAGTGGAACAGGGTTTCATACAGCTCACCAGCTTGCGCATAGTGGTGCAGGATGCTGGAACAGTGTTATATAAGTGGCTAAGCATCAGGCTTCTGTCTCTCACCATGTCACTCTTACACAGTACTCAGGATGGACAAGATGGCCCCTGCACATGCTCAGTAGTAGCTCAGTAACCATCTTGGAACAAGGCATGAAGCCTCCCTGGAAGGACAGTAAGACTGGAGTCTGCTCAGTAGCTCACTCCTCTTTCCACAATTAACCGAAGTTATGGTATTTGCTATTGTGAAGAGTCACTTTAAGTGGAGGGACTAGGAAGTTTATATTAACTGATCTTAACTTCATGCCGGTCTCTTTGTTCCTGAAGGATTTGTCCCTTCCTCCCAGTGGTGTTTGTTTCTCTTGGTTACGTGTATGTGGTTGGAATGCTGTGTCGTGGCAGTGAAGAAAGGCAGTTGTTAGTTAATAGATTGTATTAGTTTAGTTTGCACACTCCTTTAGTTGGTCTGTGCTGATGATTCCTACTGGGGTTTGGCAACACCATACAGCCATCATATGTTATTCTAAAGGAGGGTTGTTCAGCAGTCAATTGGTGTAATTGATTTGTTTGTAAGTTATAGGGGTCTATTTACTAAGCAGTGTTAGGATACAGAGTGAAAAGTGATAAGGTGCCAGCCAATCAGCTACTAACTGCCATCTCACAGGCTGTGTTTGAAAAATGACAGTTAGGAGCTGATTGGCTAGCACCTTATCACTTTTCACTCTGTCTCCTAACACTGCTTAGTAACTAGACCCCTTAGTTATTTAGCCGCTCTTTACCCCCATACCTTTTTTTTCTCCCTTACTATTAGTCAAAATAAATGTGACCATTTTATACACCAATATTTTGTCTGTCTCTTAATATAAGTTATGATTAAGCATTTACATATTGATAATAGTAAGATATTGGGCTTTAAACTGGACTAAGGGGGTCACAATTTGTCAGAAGGCAATCGGGAAGCCGACTGCCTAAATACCGGCAGCCGGCTTCCCGACTGTCTTATCCCGGCAAGGGTGAAATGCCGGGCATCTAGATGTAGACGCCCGCATTTCCCCCACACGATCGTAGTGATGCCGGGCACCGCGAGCGGACAGCCGCGGGGGGGAGGGTTAGGTTTAGGGCTCCCGGGGGGGACTTAGGGTTAGGCACCCCCCCGGGAGGGTTAGGATTAGGCTAGGGGAGGGGAGGGTTAGGGTTAGGCACCCCCGGGGGGGACTTAGGGTTAGGCACCCCCCTGGGGGACTTAGGTTTAGGCAGCGGGGAAGGGGGTGGTTAGGGTTAGGTACTTAGAGGGGGGATTAGGGTTAGGCACTTGGGGGGGAAGTTAGGGTTAGGCACCCCTAAGGAGGGTTAGGGTTAGGGGGGTTAGGTTAGGTTAGTGGATACTTACCTATCCACGATCGGGATTTCCAGCGCTGTCGGGCTTCCGCTGCGTCGCACTCTGCTTCTGTCGGGCTGCCGCTGACGGGAATCGAACCGGCGGCCATGCGGCCGACGGTATTTCATACCAATTCCCAATTTGTCATCGGCTGAAAGAGTATGTTTTTGGAGACCTCCCAGATTATTTAGTAAATTGCTGTCCAATGGATTCCCCTATACACATCATAATGCAGAAAATACAGATTTCTGTGATTGTTAGAAAGTAATTTTTTTCGGAGGTTTTAAAAAGTGTATATATATTATGTATATGGCGATTTGTTTATAGTACATTGGGTGCAATTTGCATATAAATCACTAATATAGGATATGTGATATAAGAAGAGGAGAGTCAAGAGACATAGGAAGTATATAAGGAGACTGACAAGATTGAGGGGCCTATTAATCATCGGAGGCCTTATGGCCCCCGATGATTAAGTAATGATCTCACTGCGAGGGATACTTAAGTATCCAACTCACAGCGGGGGAAACTTTGTACCTGAGCAATTCCTCATTGCTCTAGTGCAGGGACAGCTGCTCCGAAAAGCAGCTGTCCCTTTGGTTAGTATTGCAGCTACAGAAGTAGCTGCGTTACTTAACTCCTCCCCCATACGCGCATGCAGGGAGGATTTCTGAGTACTCAGAAACCCCCCCTGATGGACCAAATTTGTTTTTCAGAGATGGAGATAGCGTATGGTCTCCATCTCTGCACCTGCCGCGGTTCCACAGACAGAGAGCTCTATTCGCAGAGCTCTCTGCACGGCGTACAGTTATTGTTGAATGGGATACTATGCACGCAGAGCAACTCCACTCACATGGGCTCCAGCAGTGACCATCCTCCTCCTTGTCAGCCCTCGGTAAGTATGCTGTTCTATGTGTGTTTGTATGTAGGTATGTATGCATGCATGCTGTGTGTGTGTGTATGTATGTATGTATGTATGTATGCATGCATGCTGTGTGTGTGTGTATGTATGTATTAGGGGTGTGCACCGGCCACTTTTCGTGTTTTGGTTTTGGATCTGGATCTTTCCTCGTGTTTTGGATCTGGATTGGTTTTGCCAAAACCACCCTTCCGTGTTTTGGGTTCTGGGTTTTGTGTTTTGGATCTGTATTTTTTTTTAAAAAAAGCATAAAAACAGCTAAAATCACAGAATTTGTGTGTTATTCTGCTCCTATGCTATTATTAAGCTCAATAACCTTAATTTCCACTCATTTCCAGTCTATTCTGAACACCTCACAATAGTGTTTTTATATCCAAAAGGTTGCACCGAGGTAGCTGGATGACTATGCTAAGAGACACGAGTGGGCGGCACAAACACGTGGCCCATCTAGGAGTGATACTGCAGTGGCAGACAGGATGGCAGTTTGAAAAACTAGGCCCCAAACAGTACATAATTCAAAGAAAAAAAAGAGGTGCAAGATGGAATTGTCCTTGGGCCCTCCCACCCATCCTTATGTTGTATAAACAGGACATGCACACTTTAACAAACCAAACATTTCAGCGCCAGGGTCTGCCACACGACTGTGGCTGAAATTATTGGTTCGTTTGGACCCCCACAAAACAAGCTGGCAATTAATCTGTCCCTGCACAAACAGGCTCTACGGAGGCAAGATGTCGTCCTCATCCTCCGATTCCTCACCCTCTTCAGTGTTGTGTACATCCTCATCCTCACAGAGTATTAATTCGTCCCCGCTGGAATCCACAACCACAGGTCCCTCTGTATGTTCAGGAGGCTGGTCTCCCTGGAAGAGTTGATGATTCATTTTATGAACATCATCTTCTCCACATTTTGTGGAAGCAACCTCCTACGCCTTTCGCTGACAAGGTTCCCGGCTGCACTAAACACTCTTTCGGAGTACACACTGGAGGGGGGGCAGCTCAGGTAAAATAGAGCCAGTTTGTACAGGGACCTCCAAATTGCTTCTTTTTCCTGCCAGTACAGGTACGGACTGTCTGACATGCCTAATTGGATGTTGTCACCGATGTAATCCTTTAACAGACAGACGCACGCTTGTCGCTGCTGCTTTAAGGATGCAGGTGCGGCTACAGCCCACACATTTCACAAAGACAGAAAAAAAAAGAAGAATATTTTTGTTGTTTGTGGAGCGCACTTTGAGGGTTACACCACCCTTTAACAGACAGACGCACGCTTGTCGCTGCTGCTTTGAGGATGCAAGTGCGGCTACAGCCCACACAATTCACAAAGACAGAAAAAAAAAGAAGAATTTTTTTATTGTTTGTGGAGCTCACTTTCAGGGTTACACCACCCTTTAACAGACAGACGCACGCTTGTCACTGCTGCTTTAAGGATGCAGGTGCGGCTACAGCCCACACATTTCACAAAGACAGAAAAAAAAAGAAGAATTTTTTTATTGTTTGTGGAGCTCACTTTCAGGGTTACACCACCCTTTAACAGACAGGCGCACGCTTGTCACTGCTGCTTTAAGGATGCAGGTGCGGCTACAGCCCACACATTTCACAAAGACAGAAAAAAAAGAAGAATATTTTTATTGTTTGTGGAGCGCACTTTGAGGGTTTACAGTACACCAACCTTTAAGAGACAGACGCACGCTTGTCGCTGCTGCTTTGAGGATGCAGGTGCGGCTACAGCCCACACATTTCACAAAGACAGAAAAAAAAGAAGAATATTTTTGTTGTTTGTGGAGCGCACTTTGAGGGTTACACCACCCTTTAACAGACAGACGCACGCTTGTCGCTGCTGCTTTGAGGATGCAAGTGCGGCTACAGCCCACACAATTCACAAAGACAGAAAAAAAAAGAAGAATTTTTTTATTGTTTGTGGAGCTCACTTTCAGGGTTACACCACCCTTTAACAGACAGACGCACGCTTGTCACTGCTGCTTTAAGGATGCAGGTGCGACTACAGCCCACACATTTCACAAAGACAGAAAAAAAAGAAGAATATTTTTATTGTTTGTGGAGCGCACTTTGAGGGTTTACAGTACACAAACCTTTAAGAGACAGACGCACGCTTGTCGCTGCTGCTTTGAGGACAGTATCATATGCAGTGACAGTAGACTTGTCAGAAATTGTTGGCACGTCCTTCAGTCCGGAGGGGGGGCAACTCAGGTAAAATAGAGCCAGTTTGTACAGGGACCTCCAAATTGCTTCTTTTTCCTGCCAGTACAGGTACGGACTGTCTGACATGCCTAATTGGATGTTGTCACCGATGTAATCCTTTAACAGACAGACGCACGCTTGTCGCTGCTGCTTTAAGGATGCAGGTGCGGCTACAGCCCACACATTTCACAAAGACAGAAAAAAAAAGAAGAATATTTTTGTTGTTTGTGGAGCGCACTTTGAGGGTTACACCACCCTTTAACAGACAGACGCACGCTTGTCGCTGCTGCTTTGAGGATGCAAGTGCGGCTACAGCCCACACAATTCACAAAGACAGGAAAAAAAAGAAGAATTTTTTTATTGTTTGTGGAGCTCACTTTCAGGGTTACACCACCCTTTAACAGACAGACGCACGCTTGTCACTGCTGCTTTAAGGATGCAGGTGCGGCTACAGCCCACACATTTCACAAAGACAGAAAAAAAAGAAAAATATTTTTATTGTTTGTGGAGCGCACTTTGAGGGTTTACAGTACACCAACCTTTAAGAGATAGACGCACGCTTGTCGCTGCTGCTTTGAGGACAGTATCATATGCAGTGACAGTAGACTTGTCAGAAATTGTTGGCACGTCCTTCAGTCCGGACCAGATGTCCAAACCGGCCCTTGACTTATGACACAGGCGCACGCTTGACGCTGCTACTGTGTTGATGCACATGCGGCTACATCGCACACAAGTCACAAACACATAAAAAAGATTGTTTTTTATTTTTTGGAGCACTTTGAGGGTTACACCACCCTTTAACAGACAGACGCACGCTTGTCGCTGCTGCATTGAGGATGCAAGTGCGGCTACAGCCCACACAATTCACAAAGACAGAAAAAAAAAGAAGATTTTTGTTATTGTTTGTGGAGCGCACTTTGAGGGTTACACGACCCTTTAACAGACAGACGCACGCTTGTCGCTGCTGCTTTAAGGATGCAGGTGCAGCTACAGCCCACACATTTCACAAAGACAGAAAAAAAAATAAGAATTTTTTTATTGTTTGTGGAGCGCACTTTTAGGGTTACACCACCCTTTAACAGACACACGCACGCTTGTCGCTGCTGCTTTAAGGATGCAGATGCGGCTACAGCCCACACATTTCACAAAGACAGAAAAAAAAAGAAGAATTTTTTTATTGTTTGTGGAGCGCACTTTGAGGGTTACACCACCCTTTAACAGACAGACGCATGCTTGTTGCTGCTGCTTTAAGGATGCAGATGCGGCTACAGCCCACACATTTCACAAAGACAGAAAAAAAAAGAAGAATTTTTTTATTGTTTGTGGAGCGCACTTTGAGGGTTACACCACCCTTTAACAGACAGATGCACGCTTGTCGCTGCTGCTTTGAGGATGCAGGTGGAATCTAGACGGGATTTGGAACCGGGGACACACTACCTCCATCAATTGTCTAAATCCCACTGCACTAATGGCGGATACCGGACGCACGTCTAACACCAACATAGCAGTCAAGGCCTCAGTTATACGTTTTGCTTCAGGATGACTGCTGTCGTACTTCATCCTCATTGCTAGGGACTGTTGGAGGGTCAATTGTTTAGTAAAAGTAGTGGTGTCCCTACTTCCTCTCTGGGATGATGAACAACTCCCAACAGCAGCAACAGCACTAGGAGGAAGTGGTTCTTGATCTTTCCCTATTTTATTTTTATCGGAGAAAGTTTTGTCCTCCATTTATGTTATATTGATAAATACGTGCGGCTAAGGCGCACACAAACACAGAAAATATTTTTTTATTTTTGCTGGAGAGTAGTGCACTTTGTGGGTTACACCACCCTTTAAGAAATGAACCAGCCGGCCCTTTACTTATGACACAGGCGCACGCTTGGCACTACTTTGTTGATGCACGTGCGGCTACTGCGCACACAATTCACAAACACAGAAAATATTTTTTTATTTGGTTTGGACTGGAGTGTACTTTGGGGGTTACAGCACCCTTTAACGGTCAAGCCAGCTGGCCCTTTACTTATGACACAGGCGCACGCTTGGCACTACTTTGTTGATGCACGTGCGGCTACCGCGCACACAATTCACAAACACAGAAAATATTTTTTTATTTGGTTTGGAGTGTACTTTGGGGGTTACAGCACCCTTTAACGGTCAAGGCAGCCGGCCCTTTACTTATGACACAGGCACACGCTTGGCACTACTTTGTTGATGCACGTGCGGCTACTGCGCACACAATTCACAAACACAGAAAATATTTTTTTATTTGGTTTGGACTGGAGTGTACTTTGGGGGTTACAGCACCCTTTAATGGTCAAGCCAGCTGGCCCTTTACTTATGACACAGGCGCACGCTTGGCACTACTTTGTTGATGCACGTGCGGCTACTGCGCACACAATTCACAAACAAAGAAAATATTTTTTTATTTGGTTTGGACTGGAGTGTACTTTGGGGGTTACAGCACCCTTTAACGGTCAAGCCAGCTGGCCCTTTACTTATGACACAGGCGCACGCTTGGCACTACTTTGTTGATGCACGTGCGGCTACTGCGCACACAATTCACAAACACAGAAAATATTTTTTTATTTGGTTTGGAGTGTACTTTGGGGGTTACAGCACCCTTTAACGGTCAAGGCAGCCGGCCCTTTACTTATGACACAGGCGCACGCTTGGCACTACTTTGTTGATGCACGTGCGGCTACTGCGCACACAATTCACAAACACAGAAAATATTTTTTTATTTGGTTTGGACTGGAGTGTACTTTGGGGGTTACAGCACCCTTTAACGGTCAAGCCAGCTGGCCCTTTACTTATGACACAGGCGCACGCTTGGCACTACTTTGTTGATGCACGTGCGGCTACTGCGCACACAATTCACAAACACAGAAAATATATTTTTATTTGGTTTGGACTGGAATGTACTTTGGGGGTTACAGCACCCTTTAACGGGAAAGCCAGCCGGCCCTTTACTTATTACACAGGCGCACGCTTGGCACTACTTTGTTGATGCACATGCGGCTACTGCGCACACAATTCACAAACACAGAAAATATTGTTTTATTTGGTTTGGACTGGAGTGTACTTTGGGGGTTACAGCACCCTTTAACAGTCAAGCCAGCCCGCCCTTTACTTATGACACAGGCGCACGCTTGGCACTACTTTGTTGATGCACGTGCGGCTACTGCGCACACAATTCACAAACACAGAAAATATTTTTTTATTTGGTTTGGACTGGAGTGTACTTTGGGGGTTACAGCACCCTTTAACGGTCAAGGCAGCCGGCCCTTTACTTATGACACAGGCGCACGCTTGGCACTACTTTGTTGATGCACGTGCGGCTACTGCGCACACAATTCACAAACACAGAAAATATTTTTTTATTTGGTTTGGAGTGTACTTTGCGGGTTACAGCACCCTTTAACGGTCAAGCCAGCCGGCCCTTTACTTATGACACAGGCGCACGCTTGGCACTACTTTGTTGATGCACGTGCGGCTACTGCGCACACAATTCACAAACACAGAAAAAATATTTTTTTTTTTAGCACTTGGGGGGAGCACCCCTGACGGACAGAGCACCCCCTGGACAACACTACAGCACCCCTTTAGGACTGGGACACTGCACAGGACTTTGGAGTGGACACAGCCCCTATGGACAACTGACTGCACAATACAGTCCAGTCAGCCCCTATGGACTTTGAAGTAGTGGACACAGCCCGTATTAACAACAGCAGCACAACACAGCCAGCCCCTATGGATTTTGAAGTAGTGGACACAGCCCCTATGGACAACAGCAGCACAGCGCAGCACAGCACAGCACAACACTACTCTGCACTAAACTACACTACACAGCCCAGCCAGCCCCAACTCCCACCCTCCCTCTTCACTGTCCACAGCCGAGTGAGAAAATGGCGCCGATGCGGGTACCTTATATAGGATCCAAAACCCGCGAGACCCGGAAGGCGGGATGATGAAGTTTTGCCTCGATTTCAGATTCGAGTCAGGCGGGAAAAGTCGAGTCTGACTCGGATCGGCCTTGGATCGGGGGGGCTCGGGGGGGTTCGGATTTCAGAAATCCGAACCCGCTCACCCCTAGTATGTATGCATGCATGCTGTGTGTGTGGGTGTATGTATGTAGGTATGTATGCATGCATGCTGTGTGTGTGTGTGTGTGTATGTATGTATGTATGTATGCTGTGTATAAGTATGCTTGTGTGGGTGTGTATATGTATGTATATATGCTGTGTGTGTATGTATGTATTAGAGATGAGCTGGTTCAGATTTCACAGATCCGAACCCTCACGAATTGAGCATATCTGAGTCAGATCCAAGCTGGCTCGGATGTTCCCACCTTACTCAGATCTCTCAAATCGAGGCAAAACCATAGAGATGAAATCTCGCGGCTCGCGAGCTTTCGTCTCTATATATAAGGGACACGGCAGGCGCTATTTCACTCCGGCTGTGGAGCCTGAACAGGGAGGGTGGGTAGTGTAGGGCTAGGGAGAGTTGATATGCGGTTTTGCCTGCTGTGTCCTGTTCTCTCTGCTGTGTCCTGGGCTGGTGCTGATCCATTCTGGGCTGGTGTTGTGCTGTCTGCTGTGTCCATCTGGGCTGTTGCTGATCCATCAGGGCTGGTGCTACTGCTGTCTCTGTGCTGTCTGCTGTGTCCATCTGGTCTGGTGCTGTCTGCTGTGCTGTCTGCTGCGTCCATCTGGGCCCAAGTTCTGGACCCCCCAAAAAATAAAAATATATATTTTTTTTGTGTAATATAAATTTGTCTGTGTGCGTGTTAGGCTTAGCCGCACAAGATCTAGCAAGTCTGCAACGCAACTTAGTGCTGCCCGACTCCAGTCATCATCAATCTGTGGTCTGGGCCCAAGTTGTGGTCCGGCAAAAGAAAAACAACATAGTGCATTTTTTTGTCAATTTTTTTTCTGTGCGCGCACGTGTGTGAATTTTGTAACCGCACCTTGGCTACACTATTGGTGCTTGTGACACTGCTTCAAGACCGCAGAAAATATGGAGGGCTGTCATATGACAGGAGAGCAAGGCCAAGAACCACATGTTGTAGCTGCCGCCAGCAGTGCAAGGCCATCAACTTCCTCATCCTCTATGAAGGCCCATGCCCCAGGGCTTAAGTCACTCCATCGATATGGTAAAGCTACTTTTACTGAAGTTAAGAAAAAAAATGTAAAGGAAATTTGCCTTTAGATAAAAAAAATTGGCAATATGCAATTCACTACACAACGTGGCAAGGAAAGGATAAGGCCTTTCTTTATGAAGACTGCTGGTTCTGATTCTGATAGCCCTTCGTAAAAAACAACTGTGTGTCCTGAGAAATCGAAATCACAAATCCCAGAGGAGAGTGCAAGTGTTTCTGCGGTTGCCATGTGTGAGCCAGACCTAAATACTAGTGTACTGGAGGATCCTCCAAGTTCCAACATTTGTGTGCCCTCTGTAAATGTGGGGAAGGGCAGTCAACAGCTTGCAGACGTAGTCAGTAAGGATGCTTCTGTGGAATTGGACATGGAGGAATAGGATATTTTGGCAGTTGAAGGTGCTAAAGGATGATGAGGATGTTGATGATGAAGATGTTGGTGATGAGGATGATTTTTATGCCGAGGATGTCCTTTGTGTAAGTAAGGCAACAGCTGTTGCCCATGGATTGCAAAAGCCAAAGCCCATTGTTGTCATGACGGGGCAAAAGACAAAAAAATCTACTTCTCACGCGTGGAATCATTTCCACCCCAATCCGGACAACAGTTGTCAAGCCATATGTAACCGTTGCAAAGCAAGAGTGAGTAGAGGGAGGGACCTAAACCACCTTGGAACCTCCTCCTTGTTACGTCACTTGAAGCGCATTCATCAAATATCAAAGTGTATGTCGCCAAGTTCCAAAACTCAAAACGTAACAAGTCCAGTGTCACCTACCTGCTCCCTCTCTGTGGGATCCAAGCGCCTTCGATCTCCAACACCAACACCTGCATCATCATTAGCATCATTTGTGATCGGAAGTAACTTAAAAAAACAATTGACTATTGTTAATTTATTGTTTATTGTTAGTCCTTTGATAGAGTAAGTAAGTATAACAGCTGTTACCCAGTTTCACAGCAGATCACTGATGCCATGACGGCTGTGCTAGTATTAGATGGTGAAATAATAAAAAATGAGGATGATAGTGTGGAGGAAGTGCAAAAGGAGGATGAGGGGGAAATTTGTGTCCTATCTGACGCTAATGTGGATGTTGATGATAAGGATGTGATTTGCGTAAATCAGCCACCAGTGGCAGCAGTTCTTGCTAATGATAAAAAGAAAGCCAGAAAAGCAACGTCTTGGGTGTGGAATTATTTTAATCTAAATTCTGACAACAGTTGTGAAGGCATCTGTTCCATTTGTAAAGACAAAGGCCCTCATTCAGACCCGGACGCAAGTGGCCGTTCGTACGTTCGGCGTACGTACAAACATATGTAAATTCAAGCACTCGCTCGTATTTTCGAACGCAGCTAAACATCCTCCCCAAACTCTACCGACCCCTCCTCTAACTAACGAGCGTGCCAAATAGCGAGCGTACATCCCCAAAGTGGCTTGAAGGGAACGCACGCACAAGTACAAACCGGAAGTGGGACTGTCAGATTCCGATTACCTGCTCCTTTATTCTGCCTACCTCCCTCAATCGTATCATGCCAATCAATATATCAATAAGCTTAATTGTTTTTTTTTTTTTTTGGGACAATGCAATAAACTTTAATCTTGTCCGTGTTTGTGTTTACCCGCAGAATACGTACGGCTTAAACATTCGCTTTTCTTTGTCAAAATACATGTTAGAGCCAATTAAACATTTGTTTTATTTGTTTTTAACCACGCATATTTTCCTGGGTTCATTTCTTTATTTAAATTTGCTTACGCATGTCACTGCATCAAGCCTATCATAACTCTCAAGAGATTTGTGGCCCTGTCGAACACATGACTCATACACTAACCAATAGAATTGGTCCTGTTAATTACCCAAATACATTAGCCAATCAAATTTATTTTCGTGTCTTTATTAAAAATGATTTTTACCAAATACACCATTGCCATCATGAGAGCCTCGGCATTCACCAGGCGCGACCTGCTGGTGTTAACCGAGGTGATGGATAGGCGGATCACCAGCTAGCCTCCACCCATCACAAATAGAGAAAAGCGTTCCGGCCAGCTGGAGCGCAGGTGGTCCGACCTGCAACGGTGGACGCCCCGCTTGCTGGCATGCTTTCGCATGCAGATCGCGGAAAGTAAGTTTTTGGGACTGTGGTTTTCATGTTTATCTTTGTGGCCCTAACTGCGTGTGCATGTTTTCATGTATGTCCTATTTTTTCATTGTACTCATATCTGCATGGCCATGTTTTCATGTATGTCCTATTTATTCATTGTACTCATATCTGCATGGCCATGTTTTCATGTATGTCCTATTTATTCATTGTACTCATATCTGCATGGCCATGTTTTCATGTACGTCCTATTTATTCATTGTACTCATATCTGCATGGCCATGTTTTCATGTATGTCCTATTTATTCATTGTACTCATATCTGCATGGCCATGTTTTCATGTATGTCCTATTTATTCATTGTACTCATATCTGCATGGCCATGTTTTCATGTATGTCCTATTTATTCATTGTACTCATATCTGCATGGCCATGTTTTCATGTATGTCCTATTTATTCATTGTACTCATATCTGCATGGCCATGTTTTCATGTATGTCCTATTTATTCATTGTACTTATATCTGCATGGCCATGTTTTCATGTATGGCCTATTTATTTATTGTACTCATATCTGCATGGCCATGTTTACATATTTGTGTTGTCATAAATTAGTGTTTAGCTAGGTTTTGGTTGAAACTAACCACAATTTGTTTCACATCTTTTAGGGGCAGAGCGTAGACCACGGCGTCATCGGCGTCAAAGACGGCGCTCTCGCCCACTCTCCCAAACCCCAAGCCAAACCTCCACACCCCCAAATTCACGTATATTTCCCCCTCCTCCCCAGCCTGCACAGACCCTGTGGAGGATGTTTCAGGGCTCCTTCCCCTCCATCCCAATTCCCCCTCTCCTCCAACCACCCCTCTTGTAACTACCCCCTCCCCTGAATCCCAAATCACCCCGCCAACCTCGTTGGGGAATGGAGGCACCTCCGAGGAGGACGAGGGAGTGGCTTCTGGAGCGGCCGTTAGTTTGAACGGTATGTTTTTTTTTTAGTTTAGTTTTTTGCAAAAACTGTTTGTATGTAATCATGTGTCTGTGCCTTTTTTTGTGTTGTTTCGGAGAATTTGTTGGAGTTTTCGGTTTGTCTTTACCTTTTACTGCTGATTTCCCCATACACATATCACACCTGTCTGAATCTGATTTTTTGACTTGTAATTTTTGGGGGGACCATTTTTGGGTGCTTGGTATTTTCGGTGTAATTCTGCTTTTGCGTCACAATATTGACATTTTTGGTTAGCTTGGTTTGGCTTGTTTTTTAATGTGGTTTCATTATTGATGTATTAATCCCACACTTTTCTAACCCACAGAGGAACAGAGGCGTATGGCGGAATTAGCCGGATGTGTTGGACGGATGCATGCCCACGTCATTGGGCTGCTGGTGGTCCTTGACCATATGTCGGTCCTCCATCGTAAATAATTTTAGTTTTTCATTTTAAAAAAGTTTTATAAATTAAAAAATTAATCTTAACGTTCTGTCTCATTCCTTGTTTCCAAATCAGAGATTGTTTACACTGACATAAGTAGACTCTTCCAGCAAGGATTTGCAATTATTGTCACTAAGATTGTGTGTTGTATTTTTTAGGAAAACAGGCACAAGAAACACATAACAGTAACAATCTGATTGGCCTTTTTTGGTGTTTTACAAATTATATATTACTACATTTTACAAGTTCCAATTTGGGGGGCAACCTGCTTAGGCCGATATTACAAAGCCAACTGATTGTACAGGATTCCTTTTGGTGTTGGTATTGACCCTGAAAACATCTTACATTTTAGCTCAACTTGCGTCATTACAGGATTACCCCTTAGGAAATTTTAACGTGGGTGAACCTGGTTACACTTGCTTGTAATAGGCAATAAAATGTACAACATTACACTCTCAAAACATTTATTCACAACATAACTAAAATAACAAAGTGTTCACTCACAAACAATACACACAGTGATAATCATAAATACAACCCATACAACAACATTTTAAAATAAAAAATAAAAATCAAGAGCTGGTTGACGAAAGACCATGCCAACATGATTCCACAAATGTGGCATTGCAATATGGGTTCCATAATATATTTCCAATGTGTCCCCATGAAGGTTTTTTTAGGGTAGCAGGAAGTAGTCATCGTTGGAGTCCCAAAGATTATGAAATCAAACAGAAGATGGAGAAAAAAACACAAAATAATTAGATGTTCTCCAACAATCCTTACCACATTGTGTCTAAACACTGTTGTGTTGCCAATAATTACCTAAAATATCTGGCCACCACATCATCGCGTATGGCCCCCCCACATACTGACCTCCGACCAACCTCAGGGAGGCCATCCTCAGGTAAGGCATCCTCTGGCTGCATTGGGACACCACTCCTTATGGCGATGTTGTGAAATATCCCACACAGGACCACAATTTTAGAAACCATATCCGGCAAATACATGAGCTCACCACCAGAGCGGTGGAGGCATCTGAATCGGCCTTTTAAAAGGCCGATACAGCGCTCCACCACTTGCCTGGTGGCTGTAAGTGCGGCATTAAAATTACTTTGTGGCCCTGGTGTGGGAGCCAAATAAGGAGTGAGCAGCCAGGGCGTGCAAGGGTAGCCACTGTCTCCTGTGATAAAGAAGTGACAACATCAGGATCACTGTGTATCAAGCTTAACATTGTTATGTACTAAAGATCTCCACTTACCCAGAAGCCACGCATCACCAGCTTGTAGGTTGGTTAATTTGTGCCATATCCCTGATAGCCGGATGACGAATGAGTCATGTGCACTTCCTGGTAATTTTGCATTCAGGGACAGGATCTGGAGGGAGGCATCACATACCACCATTACATTCAGGGAGTGATAGTGTTTACGGTTGCGAAATATGGCCTCCAGACGTGCTGGAGGCTGAAGTGGTATGTGAGTACCATCCACAACCCCTATGATGTGTGGGAAGCCAGCTATTTGGTAAAAATTGGCCTTGGCCACACTAAAGGCACCCATATCCAAAGGCATTTTAATAAAATGATGGAGGTGCTTGAAAAGTGCCTCCATCACTGCCTTCAGGATCCGGGAAAAGGAGGATTGGGAGATGCCCGCCACTATTCCCACCGTTGTTTGAAATGATCCTGAGGCACAGAAATGTAACACCGCCATAAATTGCGTAAGTGGTGGTATTGCTGTAGGACTGTCAATTTGCCGCTCAAGATCACTCTCTATTAATGCGAGAGTGTCTATGATGATTTTGGGAGGAAGACGGTAGCGTCTTAACACCTCATCATCGGGCATTCCAAAAAGGGTGACACGTGTTCGATATATCTGGGGCCTTGCACGCCTACGATGCCTACGCCTGGGACGAGATTGAGGTTGGTCGGCTTCCGGGAGCATGGCCAGAACAATCCGACCAAGAACAACCTGAAATGGCAAGATTTGAATGTAAGGCTTTTTTCCCCCCCCAAAAAAAGGATTTTTACTTAGCTTGATGATACAATCCATTGATGCTTACATGCCGGGGTATTGTCATGATTGGGCCAAACTCTAAATAATCACAATATAAAAATGCAACAATTTAGGGTGGGCATTTAGGAATCTAAATTGGGTGCAAGACAAAACATAAAAGGGGAGAAACACACATTTGGCCAAAGAGCAAAACGACAGTGCGCAGACTACCTCAAATTGGGCCAAAATGTAATCAACAAATGCTAAAGGGAAAACACAACCAATTTAACGGGTCTAAATAAGCATTTAAAAATGCGCAAATTAGTTCGCAAATACCATTCACAATAGAAACAGTTAAAAATGTGCTAATTAGTTCGCAAATAACATTCACAATAGAAACAGTTAAAAATGCGCTAATTAGTTCGCAAATACAAGTACAAAAATACGCATATAGAAAAACACGAATTATTTGAAACATTTCTGACTAATAAAACCAAAGGTTAGAAGTGTAAGGTCAAACAAAGTTGCATAAATACAAACATGAACATTTAATAACCAAGTGAAAAAAAAAACTTACCAATAGATAATATATAAGTCTCCAGATCAAAAGGTCGTTGGGGCAGAGCCAAAAAAAAACAAACAAAGGGGAAAATTGGAAACATTAACGATCCAAAATTCAGGAAAAGAAGGAGACACAAATTGAGCAAAAGTTAGACGGCCAAAAACTTACCAAATAAATACACGCCCAAAAAAAACCACCAGAAAAAAAGCGAACGGAAAAAAAAATACAAAACAAAAACAACTCCCACCAACGCCAAATCCAAAACCCGTCAACAATCAACTCCGACCAACGTAACCTCCAACAATCAACAACCGCCACCTCGACTCGAGACGCCCCAAGCCATAAATAGTGTTTAGTTTCCCGCACAAATTAAGGAGGGATCATAGGAACGCACAATCAATGATGCGGCCGAAAAATAAGGACGCATGTATAAATACGTCACGAGCCAACAAAAAAGTTCTGGTGTATTTCTTGTTTGGAGATAAGACATGGCTACAGACCAGGGAAACAATGGGCAACAGTCTGGCGGCAAGTATTTCAGGCATTTGTAAACAATGATTAATTTGAAACAAAATATAGTGCAAGTTGTGAAGCTTACAATTCTCAACATTTAAACAAATAGGTGAGGAGGATGACATGGAAGAGGCTGCTGGGCCCAGTATTCCGGCCAAAGCTGGCAAAAAGAAAAGGCAGCCACAATTCACAAGAAAGGAGATGGAGGTTTTGGTTCAGAAGTTGGTGGACATCCTGCCACAGGCAGACAGGAATATGAGTGCAAGCCAGAAGTGGAGAATGTGGGAGGAGGTAGCCGTTGCTGTCAATAGGGTGGGTGATTATGTCCGTCTAGCCCGGGATGTCAAACGGCGGTAAGTAAAAACTTGCCCCCCCCTAAAACCAAAACACATTGAAAACAAAAGGATAATGGTTCCAATTTCACCCACAGATGGGCCGACTTCAAATATCGCCTGAAGCAAAAACTGGCGGACAGGGCTAGGCATGCAAGGGGGACAGGTGGGGGTCCCACCCCTGTGTCATTGGAGTTGAATGATTTAGAAGAGCTGGCACAGGGGTGTGTGCAGGCTGTGGAGGTGTTTGGCGTGTCCAACATGGATACGGACATGCCAGACTTTGCGGCTCCTCATGTTGTCCAAGGTAAATATTGTGATGTCACCAACTCTGAAATGTTATTGTGCCAATATGTAGATTCTAATGTGACTCTTTTCTCATTTTTCCAACAGAGACACAGGCGGATGAGTCTGCTCCAGAGGGGAGCCTTGGCCGCAGAATTTCTGCTGGCTCTGCAGGGGAGGAACCAGTACATCCGGCTGAGGACCCTGCAGAAGCCAGTCCAGGGCAATCCCCCTCGCAGGCAGTGTCCCTCCTCACAGAACTCAATTTTAAATCGGATTTCCATACGGAGATTCTGCAGAGGATGGACGCCAGTCTGGTGCGGGTGGCTGAGGGCCTGGAGCAAAATGCTGCGGCCAACGTGACCATTGGTCAGGCCCTGGCGGAAAATACCAGGGCCAACATCCGCATCGCCAATGCCCTGGAGCAGCTCGTTCGCCAGCACATGGTGGAGCCGACCTCCCTTCCTGCCGGAACATCAGGATCCTCCACCTCTGGCACAACATCAGCCAATCCTCCAAATGTGCCTAGCCCTGTGCCTAGTCCAGAGGCCACAACATCTGCCTCTGGACAGGCCAGCCCGATGACATCCCGGACCCGGTCTGGCGCCCTCCCTCCCCCTGCCAAACGGGGGAAAAAACGTTGACAGCACTGGCTACTTTTCCCACACTCCTTCTGTGCTTGCCCCATATTCCTTTCTGGCCAAAACTTCCCTCTCCTTTCTTGTGAATTGTTTTTAATTTTTAGCTTTACGTTTCCATAACTTTTATGTTTGCACAATTATTACATTTTTTGGGAAGAACACTGCAAAAAATGTTTGGGCAAAAAATGTGCATGAAATTGTTTTTATTTTCAAATAAATTTGAAACAAATGTACGACATTGTATTGTGACATTATTGTAGAAATGGTTTACATTTAATCCTGGCCCACAAGCCAAAAACGCGCTCCACCAACATTTTACCTGGTAAAAAAAAAGGGCTCTTTAAGGAACGTTTTAAAATTTACATAAGGATGCAAATTCAGCAGCCAAAAGCAAAATGGCAAAAAACACACAAACATGATGACATTATTGTTACAATAGGCCAAAAACAAAATATCAACCCAAAACAAAACACCCACAAATGACGCTAATTGATTGTGTAATCCTGACATTAGCAGCTATGATTTCCACCTGCTTACGATTTTGTGCTAACCCAAAAAACTGATTTCAAAACACATTCCAAGTCGGTTTTCAATACAACACTAATTGATTTTCTGACAAGCCGTGATTAATCGATGCAACATCGTAGAGTGCCGGGACGGAGGAGAAGGCCATCGCCAATGTGGTCGAGTAATCCAGACCCTAAACTGTGCGAGCATTTTGAACGGAAAGAGGATCATCCAGTGACGTATGACTTGGTACGAACACATTTGACGTTCGCATCTGATAATGTATGTACGCCCCAAAAACGCCTCGCCACGCCTGTGTTTTTCCATCTCCACCCCCGTCAACGCCCAAAAATGCCCTGTTCTGTCAATCACATTTGACATGTCACTTCCTGTACGCTATTTGACGAACGAGACATAAAAAGCTTGCAATATGCCGTACGCACATGCGCAGTGTTACTCCGACGCATGCGCGCTTTCTCAACATCCGAACGCAACGAGCGTACTGCTGTTAACGAACGGCTCTGAATCAGGCCCAAAGTTAGCAGAGAAAGGGACGTTAACCATCTAGACACCTCCTCCCTGTTACATCATTTGCAGCAAGTTCATGCAATTTGTTTAACAAAATTATAATTTGTAAATTAATAACAAGCAGTCCAGTATCAGCTACCAGCAGTTTGGACCAGCACAAGCAATCTCCACCACCAACACCCTCATCATCAACCTCCTCCTTAATAATTGAAGGTGGTCCTTCCAAAAAATGTTTTGTGGGGGCCCAAACAAACCAAGGAGTTCAGCCACGAAATTGTCAGTCCTAGTGGCTAAAGTGCTTGGTTTCTTAAACTGTGCATGTCCTTTTTAATATCCCACATAAGAGTGGGAGGGAGGGACAATTCCAACTTGCACCTCTTTCCTTTACCTCTGGCACAATTTGGGGCATTGCCGACTGACATTATTATAGTTTATTAAACTGCCATCCTGTCTGTCACTGCTGTGTGACAATGTTTCATAGATGTCTGATATTTTTTTAAACTGCCGTGCGTTTGTGCTGCTGCTCTGTTGCTTACTTTAGCCAGCCAGCTCGCTGCAGCCTTTGGCCTATATTGGTGAAAAATAGTGAAATCAATATTGTGAGCTGTGAGGTGGTTAAAAATGCCTAGAAATACCTGAAAATGATTGTTATTAAGGTTAATAATACTGTAGGAACAAAAACAGGCCCAAATTATGTGGTTTTAGCTGATTATATCATTTTTTGGTAAAGATACAGATCCAAAACCTAAAAACAAAACACCAAGGAAAAAAATCCAAAACCAGATTCAGATCCAAAACCAGGAGAGATCTAGATCCAAAACCAAAACACGGGAGTTGGCGCACATCTCTATTATGTATGCTGTGTATAAGTATGCTTGTGTTTGTGTGTGTGTGTAAGTTTGTATATATGTACATATGGAAACCCCCCATTAAAATCTTGCGTTTGCCACTGTCCTTGTCGGCGATGCAAAGGTCACGTATGCACAAAGCCACCGGGGAGGTAGTGAGAAAGCTGCAGAGGGATCCGCTCAGATCCCTCTTCGCATCCCCGGAACTCCTTTCCATAGGATCCGAGAACAAGCGCCATCTGATGATGGCGCTTGTTCTTGCAAACAAAAACTTTCAGTTTTCGGAGTATGCTGAATATCAGGTCGTCCATTTGAGACCCCTGATAATGAATGGCCCGGTAACTAAAATATGCAGAAATAGTGTTTCCCCATGGTTACCGGGCCATTTATCAATGATGAATAGGCCCCATATAGTATTAGAGATCATATCATATCTGGTTGGACCATTATGAATAGGTAGCATCTATCCTCGTGTATCAATCCCTATTTCCCTATAGAACGTAAGATAGCGAGCAGGGCCCTCTTACCTGTATGTTTGTCTGTTATTATCCTGTTTTGTTTTATTACTGTTTGTTCCCAATTGTAAAGTACAAGCAAATATGCCGACGCTATATAAGTAAACTGATATTATTAATAATAGCGGTGTGACTTGTAAAGAGAAGACAAACAAAATGTAAAGGACACAGAAGTTTGGACAAACAGGACACAGGTGGATACAAAGATAAGGGGAGAAGACATGTGATGTTGGTATGAATCTGACTGCATTTATTTATTTATTAACAGATTCTTATATAGCGCAACATATTCCGTTGCGCTTCACAATTTAAACATTAATAGAACAAAACTGGGTAATAACAGACAGACATAGAGGTAGGGAGATAGGGATTGATACACAAGGTTAGGTGCTACATATTGCATTTTGGTCCAGCCAGAATGCAGAGTTTCTTGGTGGGCTGTATAATCCAGTCCCACATGAATCTTTGCCAAAGGTAAGAAGGATGTGAAAGAAAGACTATGGACCTCATTCAGACTCACTCGCAAGCGCTGAGCGCTCGCAAGCAGGTCGATGTCCAGGCCCTGCGCACGCGCAGCAGCCGCACTGCACGTGCGCAAGCCCCGGAGAGAGAGATTCTCTCGTTCCGGAGCTCACTACAAAAGGGGCGGCTGTCGATGATGATTGACAGCTCGACCCGTTTTGTAGGCATGGCGGGGGGGTGGTTTCACAAACGGAGGCGTTCCTTAAGGAACGCCTGCCATTTTGTGGGCGGCCGCACTGACATCAGCAGTGATGTCAGTGGGGAGCTTCCTGCTCGATCAGAGCAGGAAGCTCCCTGGGGCTTGCGGTTGCCGAGACCCAACCTTAGGGTCTCGTCGCAAGCCCCAATGGTCGCAATGGTCTTGACCATCACGACCATCAACCTGGTCGGTCACTAAAGCTGTGGGTGGTAACCCACAGCTTAGCTAGCGACCAGGAGGCCGCACTTCAAAAGCCAAGTGGCCGCCCTCATTCAGAGCGACCGCTTGCATTTTGCGAGCGCCTCTGAATGAGGGCCAATGTGTGTACTGTGAAAGGGGATGTAATTAGATTTGGAAGCTATGAAGGTTATGTGGGCGGTTCTGGAATCTGCTAAGCTTGTCTGAAGAGGTGAGTTTCAGGGAATGCTTGAAGGTTTTGAGACTAGAGGAAAATCTTATAGTACATGGGAGGGCATTCCACAGGGTGGGTGCAGCCCGAAACAAGTCCTGTAACCGTGAATGGGAGCAAGTAATGCATGGGGATGAGAGACGCAGATCTTGTGCTGAGCGGAGAGCTCGGGTTGTGAGATATTTTGAGATGAGTGAAGAGATGTATGTTGGCGTGGTTTGGTTAATAGCCTTATGTGTAAGTAAAAGTATTTTGTATTGAATATGGTTGAAAACTGGTAACCAATGGAGGCACTGACAGAGAGGAGCTGCGGGTGATGAATGTTTGCGGAGGAAGATCAGCCTTGCAGCTGCTTTCATAATGGATTGTAGTGGCGAGAGCCTGATTTTGGAAAGACTAGTAAGGAGACTATTGCAATCAATGCGAGAAATAATGAGTGCATGGATAAGAGTTTTTGCAGTGTCCTGTATGAGATATGGTCGAATTTTGGATATTTTTTTAGATGTATGTAACATGATTTTGAGACAGATTGGATGTGGGGAACAAAGAACAGTTCAGAGTCAAGGATGACATCTAGGCAGAGGGCTTGTGGGGCAGGATGGATTGTCGAGTTATCAACAGTCATAGGGGCCTATTCAACAAAACATAATTATCACATGTGATAATTATGGTTAGAACTCGCTACAAGTTCAAACACAGGTTAGGAGGCATTCATCATGCCTCCTGCCCTAAACTATCACTTCTGGAAAACTGCTGTTTCTACGATGCAGTTTTTCAGAAGTGAGAAACTGTTCCCTTCTTGTCTTCAGCTTGAAGACAGGGTGCAGACTTCACTGCCACCCCCCCTCACGGGAGTGTGATCCGGATGCCCCCGCCTACCCCCTCAGGTGTACAATCCATTCTGGGCCCCCTCCCCCCCACGCTTGTGTCAGACAGCCCCCCTGCGTGTGTACGATATGCCCCCCCTCCCCCACAAGTGTCCACCCCCCCACCCACGGGTTTACGACCCCCCTCCCCCGGTGTCTTACCTGCCTCCTTCATGCCACCGCATCTCTTTAGCCCGGCTCACCTGTCTTCTTTCGGTGATCTGGGCCATGTGTCTGCAGTGTCCCGGAGCTGAGATCCGGGGCTCAGCAGTGCTGAAACAGCAGGAAGTGAGCAGAATAGATCCCTGTGCTGTGTGGCTGCCTTGTAAATCTTCACAGACTGCCGTGTAAACAGCAGCCTGTAAAGGTTATCAGGGGCTGAACGCCACCTGAAAGTGACGTTCAGTAACATCATCAAGTTCCAAAAATAATGCTTTTTGTGAACTTTATGATTAGCCCTGACACTTATTTTTCACAAAAGTATGTGAAAATGTTAATTTTCACATGCTTTTGTGAAAAATAAGTGATAATGAATAGGCTCCATATAGAGATCAGGTTGGTAATTGTTATTGGCTGATAGAAATATAATTAATTCTGTTTTAGAAATATTAAGTTTGAGGTGGTGAGATGACATCCAAGATGAAGTGGCAGAAAGACAATCAGTGACACGGACCAATACAGATGGTGATAAATCTGGGGAGGATAGGTAGATTTGAGTATCATCCACATACAGATGGTACTGAAATCCAAAAGAGCGGATTCGTTTGCCAAGATATGTGGTATAGATTGAGAATGGCAGAGGACCTAAGACAGAGCGTTGCGGTACTCCAACTGATAGAGGTAGCGAAGTGGAGATAGAGGGGGTCATTCAGACCCACTCGCGAGCGGCTGTCCGCTCGCAAGTGGGTCGATGGTCCCCACTGCGCATGCGCATGATGGAGGGAGCTCCGTCGTGCGCATGCGCGAGACCCGACGAGCGAAGGACTTTCCTTCGCTCGGAGTGTCTCATCAAAGGGGGTGTGCTGTCGATGGTGACTGACAGCACGCCCCCTTTGGTGGGCGTGCTGGGGGCGTGCCTGCCAGACGGAGGCACTCCCAAGGGAACGCCTACCGTCTGAAGCCGGCCCCACTGACATCACTAGTGATGTCAGTGGGAGTGATTTTGGCTCTGATAGAGCCAAAATCACTCCTGGCCTTGCGGTTGAAAAACCCAACCGCAGGCTTTTACTCGCAGTTCCGATGGTCAAGACCATCGCGACCATCATTTTGCACGCTGTATATGCTGTGGGTGGTGACCCACAGCTATACGAGCGTCCAGGAGGACGCTCCATATTAATGGAGGTGGGCCTTGATTCAGAGCGAGCGCTCTGTTCAGAGCGTCCGGCTCTGAATCAGGGCCAGAATCGGAAAAGTGAACAGTGAAAGAGCGATTAGATAGGTAGGATGAGAACCAAGAAAGAGCTGTGTCCTTAAGACCTAGGGTTTGTAGTATTTGTATGTGAAGAGAGTGGTCAACAGTGTCAAAAGCAGCAGAGAGATCTAGAAGAATTAGAAGTGAGTAATGGCCTTTAGCCTTGGCAGCGACCAGATCATTCACTAACTTAGTCAGTGCTGTCTCTGTGGAGTGTTGGGAATGAAAGCCAGACTGAAATGGGTCCAATAAGATGTGTGAGTTGAGAAAGTGTGTGAGGCGGGTGTAAATAAGTCTGTGAAGTAGCTTGGAGGGCCATGGGAGCTGGGTCGGTAAGTTGAAAGAGTGTTTAACCCAAAACAAATCCAGATTTAAATGTACAATAATGTGTTGACCATTTGTGTTATAATGTGATTCTTTCTTGTGTGTCTTTAACACAGAGCATCATAACAGTGCAGTCCGTGCTTTGCTTATATGTTGTGTGTGTCTGTCTCAAGGCATTTTGACCCTGCTGGAAATAGAAAATAAAATGTAAATATAGAGGCCTATGTTTAGCACAAGGCATAGTAATGTCTCTGCAGATTGCTTCTCGTATTGCAGAGTGTTACAAGGTTAGTGGGGAGAAGTGCAGTGTCTTCCAGAAACTCAGTATTTGCTGATTAGTGTAAAATAATCCGGCCGCGTCTCACAGAGGAGCAGGTCTTGAGTGCAGTATAATGAAACCGGATACCCAGTTGTGTTTTCCTCTGAGGCTATGACAGCAGTGCCTGGGGGAAAAAAGAGAATTTCTGACAGTATACGGAGATAAAAATAGTCCACATCCATTGTTACTATATTTGTATTATTCCTGCTTTTTTAAAGATCTTTTTAACCCTTTCCACTTTATTTCTAATTAATAAAACAATCACTACAAACCTTTTAAATAGATTTTCTTAATATCGAAATTATTTATCATGTAAAGAAGATCTGTAATTAGGAGGACATATAGTATAAAATTGTGAACAGAAAGTATTACTCCAAGATGCACGCAAATCCCTCCGTGGTTGTGATTCCATATGCTGCGATTGTGTGAAAATATGCATATGTCGCAGCTGCAGGAATTTGTACTGTGACGCCGACTAGTACTGTCTCAAATCTGTCGCTTGCACAATCAGTCCTATGGTCGCTCAGGATGTCCGTCACAAGTAAGCCGCAGGAGCCTTTACCCATACATGCCTACTCTCCCGGGAACCGCGGGAGGCTCCCGATTTTTCGGGTAACCCCCCGCGATCCCGGAAGAGTAGGCATATTTCCCGCATCCCACCCACTTCCTAGTGAAGTGGGCAGGATGGGGAGACTTTACCTGAAATTATCGGGTCCGTCGGGAAGGGGCGGGGCTAAATTAGGCAAATCGTGTCATTTAGCCCCGCCCCCTCCTCACGGACCCGCGAATCACAGGGGTTTCTGTAAAGGGGATGGGGCCTAATGCCGTCTATCATCTGGCCCCGCCCCCCGAAGAGGAGAGCAGCAGGCCCCCTCCTGCTGCTCCCGGAAAGCTGCCCAGCAAAGTAGGTAAGTATGCCTTTACCAGTACGTCCAAATTCACATTCGCAGGCTCAGACACGTCTTGACATGCCTATGCTTGCCTCGCCACCCCACTGTAACCTCTCACAAACGCTCCCTGTCTGTCATTCCCACAGCACCCAAATCCTCGCTGTGGCCGCTGTTGGTAATCTAACTTGACGCATATAAAAAAATTGCTAAGATCTGCAAACATCAGTATTGCGTGCACCTTTGAATCAGACCCAGAGACATTAAAACACTCCAAAATTTGTTCACTAAATACATCTGATTATTTATTTAGAAAGCGAATTGGTTACCACCGTTAGGCCGCTACCCAGGGCCATAGCTAGGGTAGTGCAGTCGGTGCCATCGCACAGGGCACCACTGGTCAGGGGGCACTGTTTGGTCCTGTCGAATTTCTGTTTATTATCATTCTCACTTGTAGTTTCATCTTTCATCCCCAGCATCTCCTGGCCTCCCCTGGCCCTTCTCAATAAGGCCATTCCCCTTTTTTGGGTGTATTATGTCCCTTTGAAAAATGAGGGGGGCGCCAATGCTCTTTCTGGCACAGGGCACCAAAAAGTCTAGTTACGGCTCTGCCCAGGGCCGGATTAAGGTCTGTGCGGGTCCCTGGGCAACAAATGTGCGGGCATCAGAATCCCGACGCCGGCATCCCAATAAGGTTAGGATACCGATACCTGCCGGTAAGTATCATAACCCTACCCCTAAACCTAAGCCTCCCTCCCCGCAGCCTAAACTTAACCCCCCCCTCGCAGCCTATCCCTAACCTCTCTCAGCACAGACCCTTCCTCCCCTCACAGCACAAACCCCCTCTTTCCCTACATCACTGACCCCTCTTAGCACAGAAACCCCTTCCCCTCTCACATCACTCACCTCTCTCCCCTCAGCACAGACCCCTCCCACCCATCACAAAATAGACCCCCTCTTTCCTCACATTACTGACCCTTCTCAGCACAGACCCCTCACAGCTCAGACCGCTCTCCCTTCCCCTTCCCTCACCTCTCACAGCATAGCACAGTACATTTCTCCCCTCCCTGCTAGCTCCAGCAAACGTACCTGCTGGCCGGGTCCGCATACCTGTCCTGCATGGATCCTCGAGCTTTGCCTCCCAGTAAGTATAATTGCAACGTGACTTGATGATGTCATGTCGCCCTCAAGGAGCAATACTCCTGAATAGGGATGGGGTGTTCTCAGCCACTGCATACCCTGCCTAGGGCCGGCCCTGTCCTGAAACTCCACCCCCACCTAGTAGGGCAGGGCTGTGGACATGCTGCTGTGTCCTCTCGCCGTCCGGTGCCAACAGCTCAAAATGCAGGTTCTCTCCAGGGCCGGATTCCGGGGAGCCCGGCCACGGGCCCCTTGAGACCCGCCGGGCCCTAGGCGTCCGCCTAGGTTGCCTAGCGGTAAATCCGGCCCTGACTCCAGGAGAGAAATTCTACGACTAGAAGTGTTTTTTTGATGCAAAATGTAGAGAGAATCATAACCACTCAGGCAGTTGCTTTTATTGTGTATCAAGCACTAGACAGAAAAAGCTAATTGGTGGTCGCCTTCTGTGGGTAAGTGCACATTTTGCACAGTTAGTAATGAGCAAAAAAAGTAACTTTGCACATGGAACAAACCATGTTGCCATGCAAGAGGGGTGGGTGGGGAGACATACATTTATTTTTTGCATGCAGGGTAAATACTGGCTCCTGCACTTTTGCATTTAGCCCACATATGTCGGACAGCTTTACTGTATTTGTACACTGCAATTTACATTTTGCCTAAGACACATTCCACCAAATCCAAATCCTTCTGCACATTTTAAACCTGCTCCACCTGCAGTACAACTTGGTTTTGACCAGGCACAAAATTGCTCTTTGTTTTTGCTCTACTCCCTACTCTGTATCAGCAAAGCTGAGTACACACTGACAGATATATTGGGGCGATCAATTGATCGGTCAATATATCTGGTGCCTGTAGGCCAGTGTGTACCAGCGATATCTGTGAACGACGTCGTTCACAGACATATCGCATCGGCTGTCCTGCACAGCCGATGGACAGATAAATCTGCAGATATATCTGTCTGTCGACAAGTGTGTTAGCCATACATGCCTACCCTCCCGGAAGTTGCGTGAGGGTACCAAAAGTGCCTACACTCCCGGAAGGGTAGGCAGTTCTCCAGCATTCTGCCCACTTCCTAGTGAAGTGGGCAGAATAAGGAGAATTTTCTTGCGGGCCGGCGGGTCCGTGAGTAGGCGGCGTGACCTAATGACGAGATTTTATGAGAATCTCGTCATTTTGGCCCCGCCCCTTATGTAAATATGCACTGTTATAGGCAAATTGCCACGAGGGGCGGGGCTTAATGATGTGGTCTGTCCAGTCACGCCCCAACACCTCCCACCTGCGTCTGCACCCCGGGAAGAGGAAAACTCAAATGTCGGCAAGTATGGTGTCAGCCGATCGCCCGTACACATGCAGCAGCAGCCGCGGGAAGGGGGACGGCTGGATAGCCGCGGCTGCCTGGAAGATGATGGCCGTTCAGTGTATATAAACGACCATCATCTACAGATATATAAACGACCATCATCTACAGATATATGAACGACCATCATCTACAGATATAGCTGTGCAGTGTGTACCCTGGGCTCTATTTACTACAATCCGCATTAAAATGCAGGTTGTAGTGTGAAATTTCTGACTGAATTCGCATTCGAGATATCTCACAGTGTATATCTGCTGGGTATCAGGCTGCCAGGCATTTTA
The DNA here is from genome assembly GCA_031769625.1 of Taudactylus pleione. Taxonomy (NCBI): domain Eukaryota; kingdom Metazoa; phylum Chordata; class Amphibia; order Anura; family Myobatrachidae; genus Taudactylus; species Taudactylus pleione. Next base: position 4,808,287 of record JAUIMM010000534.1, on the reverse strand, counting down.
TCTGGCAGTGCATGCCCAGCATAAGAAATAGCAAGCAACTGTGTACCTGGACAAACCATGTTGCAGTGCAAGGGGTGCAAGTACATACATTTATTTTTGCATGCATAGAAAATACTGGCTGCTTTTACATGTAGCCCAGAGGTGTCACTGGGACTGGTGATACCCGGTGCGCACTCCATATTCAACACGCCCAGCGAAGCCGCATGTCCCCGAAAGGATGCCACTCCCACTCATGTGTGCCACTCTTGGGGGTGTGACTGCATGTCAAGCAGTGTGAGTGGCAGGGTTATGAGCGTTTGGGGGTGGTGACGGGGGGAGTAGTCTGAGGAATGCAGTGTCTGTCCATTTGAACCCCTTTGCATGGGTGTGCATAAATTAGCCACTGCAATTGCATACGCAGCTTGAGTACTGCGTGCGACAAGACTTGCCGTTTCTGCGGTGGTCAGACCTGCTGTAATTGTGCGTGACGGGCCGATGTGCGTCGATGGTACCATTGTATACGCAGGAGTGCGAGGTAGTACGGATATGAGAAAGCTGCAGTGGGTGTCTCTATGACGGCTGAGCTGTGGCAAGCATTAGCATATATTCGTAGTAGGGGTGTGCACCGGCCACTTTTCGTGTTTTGTGTTTTGGTTTTGGATCTGGATCTTTCTTCGTGTTTTGGATCTGGATTGGTTTTGCCAAAACCACTCTTCCGTGTTTTGGGTTCTGGGTTTTGTGTTTTGGATCTGGATTTTTTCTTAAAAAATAAAAAAAACGCTAAAATCACATAAAATGGGCCTTTTTTTGTTCCTACGCTATTAATAACCCCAATAACATTAATTTCCACTCATTTCCACTCTATTCTGAACACCTCACACCTCACAATATTGTTTTTAGGCCAAAAGGTTGCACCGAGGTAGCTGGATGACTATGCTAAGCGACACAAGTGGGCGGCACAAACATGTGGCCCATCTAGGAGTGGCACTGCAGTGGCAGACAGGAAGCCAATCAGCGTTATGGTGCCCATTTGCATGTAGCACGAACCCGGGAGATCCGTGCTACATACATCTGTGTCATTGACACAGAGCACTGACGGGTCCGTGAGACCCGTCTGTGCTGCTGTGGTAAAAAAAAAAAAAAAAAACCTGTGTAAAAAAAAGGAAAAAATGGCGTGCACCCCCCCAAAAAAGAGCAACCAGCCCCGGGCATTAGTAAGCCAGTGCTGGGTGTGCTTAAATACAGGGGACAAACGACGTAGGGGTCCCCTGTACTTAAGCACAACCAGCACCAGGCTAGTCAGAACCAGCGCTGGTTGCCAAAATACGGGGGACAAACGACGTAGGGGTCCCCCGTATTCTGCGCAACCAGCTCTGGGCTCTGATCCAGTCCTGGTTCTGGAAATACAGGGGAAAAAAATTAGTAGGGTTCCCTTGTATGTTCCAGAACCAGCACTGGACTTTTTCTAGCGGGGGGCTGATGCCACAGCCAGGGGAGCCCTTTCACCGGGCCCCCCAGCCGCAGCATCAGCCCTGACCGCTAGTCAGCCCAGGCCGGGGATCCCTGGAGAGCTTGGGGACCCCCCCAATAAAGGGGTCACCCTCTCCAAGGCACCCCAGGCCCAGGCTGATAGCCCGGGGCTATCCCCGCCACCCCTGGTGGCGGTGGGTGGCGGGTTGATTGTGTGGTGTGGTGTAAATAAAGAATATCAAACATTGTCTTTACAAGTAGAACTGCAAGTCCCAGCAAGCCTGCCCCGCATGCTGGTACTTGGAGAACCACAAGTACCAGCATGCAGGGCATTAAGGGCCCACTAGTACCTGTAGTTCACCTGTAAAAAAATGTTTAAAAAAACACAGGACACACACACCGTGACAGTATAAGTTTATTAAACATACACACACACACACACACACATGTACACATACTCACCTATGTAACCTGTAGCATCGGTCCACTTGTCCGGTAAAGTATCCATAGGGGACCTGTGAAAAAAAACATACTCACCATCTCCTATGCGAGGTTCTGTCCTCTTCGTTCCAAAGTAGGCATCCCTGGACTTGGCAAAAAAAAAAATCGAAAACGCGATCCACGAACTTAGTACCGTTCTATAGAACGGTACTTCCCGAATGAGAGCTTAGCGGCAGGGTATCACCATGGAAACCGCGCTGCTAAGCGTTCATTGGCTGAGAGAGGCCATCTCCCGTCTCTCAGCCAATGAACGGCTCCCTCCATTGTAGTCAATGGTGGGAACCGCAGGGTAAACTTTAATAACCTTGCGGCTCCCACCATTGACTACAATGGAGGGAGCCGTTCATTGGCTGAGAGTCGGGAGATGGCCTCTCTCAGCCAATGAACGCTTAGCAGCGGGGTTTCCATGGTGATACCCCGCCGCTAAGCTCTCATTCGGGAAGTACCGTTCTATAGAACGGTACTAAGTTCGTGGATCGCGTTTTCGTTTTTTTTTTTTGCCAAGTCCGGGGATGCCTACTTTGGAATGAAGAGGACAGAACCTCGCATAGGAGATTGTGAGTATGTTTTTTTTCACAGGTCCCCTATGGATACTTTACCGGACAAGTGGACCGATGTTACAGGGTTACATAGGTGAGTATGTGTACATGTGTGTGTGTGTGTGTATGTATGTTTAATAAACTTATACTGTCACGGTGTGTGTGTCCTGTGTTTTTTTTAAAATTTTTTTACAGGTGAACTACAGGTACTAGTGGGCCCTTAATGCCCTGCATGCTGGTACTTGTAGTTCTCCAAGTACCAGCATGCGGGGCAGGCTTGCTGGGACTTGCAGTTCTACTTGTAAAGACAATGTTTGATATTCTTTATTTACACCACACCACACAATCAACCCACCACCCACCGCCACCAGGGGTGGCGGGGATAGCCCCGGGCTATCAGCCTGGGCCTGGGGTGCCCTGGAGTGGGTGACCCCTTTATTGGGGGGGTCCCCAGCTCTCCAGGGATCCCCGGCCTGGGCTGACTAGCGGTCAGGGCTGATGCTGCGGCTGGGAGGCCCGGTGAAAGGGCTCCCCTGGCTGTGTGTCATCAGCCCCCCGCTAGAAAAAGTCCAGTGCTGGTTCTGGAACATACAAGGGAACCCTACTAATTTTTTCCCCCTGTATTTCCAGAACCAGGACCGGATCAGAGCCCAGAGCTGGTTGCGCTGAATACGGGGGACCCCTACGTCGTTTGTCCCCCGTATTTTGGCAACCAGCGCTGGTTCTGACTAGCCCGGTGCTGGTTGTGCTTAAGTACAGGGGACCCCTACGTAATTTGTCCCCTGTATTTAAGCACACCCAGCACTGGGTCACTAATGCCCGGGGCTGGTTGCTCTTTTTGGGGGGGGGGCACGCCATTTTTTTCTTTTTTTACACAGGTTTTTTTTTTACCACAGCAGCACAGACGGGTTTCACGGACCCGTCAGTGCTCTGTGTCAATGACACAGATGCAAGTAGCACGGATCTCCTGGTCCGTGCGTGCATCTGTGTCATTGAAATACACAGAAGCACAGACGGGTCTCACTGACCCATCTGTGCTCTGTGTCACTGTCAATCACACAGATGCATGTAGCACGGATCTCCTGGTCCGTGCGTGCATCTGTGTCATTGAAATACACAGCAGCACAGACGGGTCTCACTGACCCATCTGTGCTCTGTGTCACTGTCAATCACACAGATGCATGTAGCACGGATCTCACGAGTCCGTGCTACATGCAAATGAGCACCATAATGCTGATTGGCTGAGAGCCGTGACAGACGGCTCTGTCAGCCAATCAGCACTTTGCCCATTAAAGGCAAAGGCATTTTTTTTAAAATGGCCGCTCGAGGCAAAACCTCGAGATCAGACAGCAGATCTCGAGGTTTTGCCTCGGGAGAGGGATCCGGGGCAGACAGGGAGATCCGAGCTTGGGCTCGGATCACCCCGGATCCCCGAAGTTCGGGTGGGTTCGGTTCTCAGGGAACCGAACCCGCTCATCCCTAATTCGTAGCTGTGTTTCATGCGAAATCGCAGCTGCGTAAGCAATTGCGATCCGTACTGAATCAGACCCTGTGCTAGTTATCTAATGTAAGACTCAGTAGGGAACAAGTGAAAGAAATGCTACAGAGAACTGGCACTACAATACAGTGACAGCATTGATGGCAGCACTAAACGCTGTGGAATTTGACCATAGCAAAATAAAATAGAAATTGTGCTTTTCGACCCATTTGCAAAGTGTGTCAGTGGCTGGTTACATTCACATTTTCCAAAATTTGTTTGCTTGAGGAAATTGAATTCAGATTATAGTTTGAGATAATTAACTTTAATAGCATTTAGGAGATCAAAGACGTGCTCAGACAGTATCTCACATAAATTAGAATGAGGGCCATTGGCGGTAAACCTATAGGTGACATTGGAACATGGGCAGGATATGGAGAAGGTGTCAACACAGGCTAATGATCCACTGCTGGAAAGGTACTGAGCAGTACTATTACTATTGCTGAGCATATTACTGGACACCAGGCTGGGTTGTGTCCCCTTAGAGCAGGCCTGGCCAACCTGTAGCTTTCTAGTTGTTATGAAACTACGAGTCCAGAGCATGCCCTGCCACAGTCTTGCTATAAGGGAATGCTAAAACTCTTGCAGGGCATGCTAGGATGTGTAGTTTTACAACAGTTGTCCAGGCCTGCCTTGAGTATACATTAGTCAAAGAACATATGATGCACCAATATGAAGTAATTTATGAGTGGGTCTGGTTCATCATGATCAGGGCTGGGATCTGTGTCCAGCTTGGGTTTTCCCACCTGACTCCAGATCCCAAAACGAGGAAAAACATCATCCTCCCGCTGTCAGATTCTCTTGGTTTTTGGATTGTATATAAGTCCCTCCCAGAAGTGATCAGTGCCATTTGCTTGCTGAGTCCCGGGCTGTCAAGCTGTGCTCCGTCAAGGGGGGCTGTGTTGTCCAATACAGGGGTGTGCTGTGCTGGGCTGTGTTGTACAATCCAGACAGGGTGTGCTGTGCTGTGCTCTGTTCAGGAGACTGTGTTGCCTATCAAGGGGTTTGCTGTGCTGGGCTGTGTTGTCCAATCCAGGCAGGATGTCCTGTGCTGTCCATCAAGCAGTGTACTGTCCCGGGTTGTGCTGTCCATCCAGTGTGCTGTCTGTCCATGGGCTGCAAAAACAAAAACTAAAAGATTATTATTTTTTTTTTAAATAATAAGTAAAAAAAAAGTTACAAGTATCTTCTTTGTGCTGTACCCCACACTGTGACGCTGTATGCTGTACCCCCTCCCCAGTGTATCCAAAACACTGTGAAGCTGCTGGCCATATTGTGAGTGACGCTGTAGATTCATCATACTGCAGTGTATAATTCGTAAAGTATTGTGAGAGATGCTGTCGGTCAGTAATAACGCATTGTAATATTATTCTTACAAGTATTGTGACACTGTTGGTCAGTAATACCATAAAGTATTGTGACACTGTAAGTGGTAGCGCAGTGTAATATTCATAAAAAATATTGTGACACTGCAAGTGTAAGCCCAGTGTAATATTGCTAAAAAAATATTGTGATACTGTTAGTGTAACCGCAGTGTAATATTCAACACATATTGTGACACTGTAAGTGGAACCGCAGTGTATTATTCATAACAAATATTGTGACACTGTAGGTCATTGATACTGCAATGTAAAATGTAAAATTAATACAAATTGATGTGTGTGCTGTACTCCAATTTGTTTATGTTTGTTGATATTCAGAATGATTGGTTGAGAGGAGAGCAGGAACCACATACTAGTGCTGGAGCTGCTACCAGTGCCACCAGTTATGACAATACTAGTCTGTCTACATCATCTACTACAGCCGATGTTCAAGAGCATACAGGGCTTAAGTCAGGGCATCTAAAATCAAAGAAGCAATCTTTTAAATTGGTAAAGAAGAAAAGATCAAAGGGAAATTTAGCTGCAGAAAGACATAAAATTGGCAATATGCCTTTCACCACACGAAGTGGCAAGAAAAGGCTAAGGCCTTGGCCTTTATTCATGACTGGTGGTTCTGCCTCTTATGATGATGTAAGCCCTTCTCCCAGTAGACGATTAAAAAAAAGAAAATCGTTAAGGCACAGGAACCAACTGTGCTCTCAGAAATGTCACAGATCCCTGGGGAGAGCCTAAATGTGTCAGCGGGTGCCATGTGTGAGCCCGACCTTTCCAAAACTGTACTCGAAGAGGAGACTACTTCTACTACTTGTGTGTCTTCAGCAAATGTGGGGATGAGCAGCACAAGTCAACATGCTGACATAGAAATCAAGGATGTTTCTGTGGAAGTGCATCAGGATGAGGAGGATATTTGTGTAGCTGACGCTAATAAGGATGTTGATGAAAAGGATGCTGAGGATGTTGTTGATGAGGATGTTGTTTGTGTAAATCAGGCCCCAGTGGAAACAGTTGTTGCCCATGATAATGAAAAGCCCATTGTCATGCCTGGGCATAAAACAAGAAAATCCACTTCTTATGTGTGGAATAATTTCTACCCAAAGCCGGACAACATTTGTCAAGCCATCTGTACCCATTGTCATGCCAGAGTAAGTAGAGGTAGAGACCTTAACCATCTAGGAACCTCCTCCCTGTTACGTCATCTACAACGCAGTCATCAAAACTGTTTGCAAAATTCAGAAACTTTGGCTAAAAAAGTAACAATAAGCAGTCTAGCACCAGCTAGCTTTCTTTTTTCTGCTAGACCCAAGCACCTACCACCTTCACCACCAACACCTTCATCAACAATATCCTCAATCATGATTGGAATTGGCCCTGCATCCAATTTTATAAGGCTAACTCAGGCCCTCATTCAGAGTCGATCACTAGATACAAGCGGTCGCTCTGAATGAGGGCGGCCGCTTGTGGTGTGAAGTGCGGCCTTCTGGTCATTAGCTAAGCTGTTGGTTACCACCCACAGCTCTAGCGAGCAACCAGGTTGATGGTCGCGATGGTCAGGACCATCGCGACCATCGGAGCTTGCAATTAGACCCTAAGGTTGGGTCTCGATAAGTGCAAGCCGCAGGGAGCTTCCTGCTCTGATCGAGCAGGAAGCTCCCCACTGACATCATTGCTGATGTCAGTGGGGCCACCCCCAAACGGCAAGTGTTCCATCGGGAATGCCTCCGTTTGGCCGGCCACCCCCTCTGGCCACCACCCAAATGGGGTGAGCTGCCGGCTCCGACGTGCACATATTCAGCGGGCAAACATCAACCCAGTTGCGAGCGCTTGCAGCGCTTAGAGCAGTGGGTTTTAGACAGTTAATTGAGGTCCTGTGTCTGTGCTACCAAATCCCATGTAGATTCCACTTCGCTAGAAAAGCAATTCCCAGCCTGTACAGGGATGTACTTAATTTTTGTCTTCCAAAATGCCGTTATACCCACTGTCCACTAAAACACAAATATGTGGACAAGTGGAACAGGGCAAACGCAAGATTACATGACTGTAACAGCCCACTGGGTGGATGTATTGCCCTAAGCACAACCAACAGCAGCAGCAGCAGCATCAGTAGCAGCATCTAAGAAACAGCAGCTGATTCAGAGGCAGGCTACTCTGTGTATCACCGGTTTCACTAAGAGCTATGCGGCTGACAGCCTCTTAGAAAAACTCAGGGAAGTCATTGCAAAATGGCTTACCCCGCTTGGACTCTCCTCGGGATTTGTTGTTTCTGACAATGCCGCCAATACTGTGAGAGCATTACAGCTTGGTGAATTCCAAAACGTCCCATATTTTGCTTAGATAATCAACATGGTGGTGCAAAAATGTAAAAACAATTACAGAGCCATGCAGAATATGCTCTCTGTGGCCCGCAAAATTTCAGGACATTTTCGCCATTCAGCAGGCGCATGTAGAAGATTGCAGCTCCTGCAAGAAATGTTGAATTTGCCCTGCCACCAGCTGAAACAAGAGGTAGTTACAAGGTGGAACTCCACGCTATACATGCTTCAGCGGATGGAGGAACAGCAAAATGCCATCCAAAGCTACACAATGAAGTATGACATAGGAAGAGGAGGGGGAATGTACCTTACTCAAGCTAAGTGTAAAATACTTTACGTGTTGTACAAAGTGCTGAAAAACTTCGAAGTAGTCACCCGTCTAAGGGCTCTATTTACTACAATCCGCATGTTGAATGCAGATAGTAGTGTGATATTAACAACTGAATTCACATTGCGAATTCAGGCAATATCACAGGGATTTACTACAAATCCCTTGCAGGGACAGAGCTTGCGATAAAGCTCTGTCCCTGCGAATCCCCTTCGGAGCCTTATCACAGTATTTTCACAAAAAATACTGTGACAAAGTGCCCGCGCATGCGCCCACCAGCCGCCGCTGCTACCCCCGGCGCTAAGCCCCACCCCTGGCTCTAAGCCCCGCGATTGTGTACCCCCCGCGACCCCCCTCCCTTAATTACACTTACCGGCATGATCCGGGCCTCCAGTGATGTTCTCCATGCCTCCGGTCAGGTGATCTCCCATACTGAACTGGGACCCGATCACCTGATGACCGGGCAGCAGTGCACTATGGGAGACCAGCTGACCGGAGGGGAGTCATCACCGGAGGCCCGATCACCGGTCCCTGGAGTCAGGTAAGTAATTTTTTTTTTACCAATTTTTTATTTTTTTGCAGTGATCAGCTTGCGGTCTGTGTAGACCACACAGCTGATTACTGGGACCATCTCCCGGCTCTGCTCTCCCAGTTAGAGCAGGGCAGGAGTCCGGTAACCGGGGGAGACCCTGGATAACGCCACCTCCAGGTGGCGTTATTATCACAGGGCTTTCCCCGATATTTTTTTACAATTTATTTTTAGTAACTTTGGCCAGATCACATTTCCCATTACAATTATGGGAAATGCGATCTGATTACTAAAAATAAGTGCTACTTAGGGGTTGGAGTAGAATTTTACGAATTCTACTCCAATTGCCCTGTAATAACTATAGGTGATACTAAAATAATGTGAATAGGGTGTGAATACACCCTTTTTCACTTTATTTTAGTCAAAATAATGTTAATAAATAGAGCCCTAAGTGAGTTCAGACACTGCCAGCTTGAGTCAGGTAATTCCCCTAATTAGACTGTTGGAAAAGCAGCTTGAGATACTGAAGGAGTGTTACATGTGCCGCTGCGGCTCTCTGCCTGATTGGCTCTCAGTGGTTATCCTAACTACCTGGACTCTGGCTGCTACGTGCAGTTACTCACCTGTTGGTAGTCTCGTTACCTGGCCTCAGCCTGAGTGACCAATCACAGGAGACCTCTCCCTTCATTAAGGATTCAAGTCTGTTCCTGCCGGCCGGTGATATTACTAAGTTTTGTTCCTAGTGAATGTTCACGTGGTCGCTGCACGCTGTACAGTTCCTCGCTTCCTAACCTTTGTTCCTGTGTACAGTATCCTGCCGTTATATACCTTTGCTCCATGCTCAGTCTACTGTGTCCTGCTGGATTCTGCCCTGTTCCTGTGTCGATCCTAAATCTGTGCCTGTGTCTTGCCAAGACCCTCCAGCTTACCTTCTGTGTCTCCTGCGGTTTGTGTCTAGTCCTAGCGTGTACCTGCATCTGCCTGTCCATTCTACTATATCAAGTATTGTTTCTGTTACACGCTCCAACCTGCATTCACCTGTCAGTTCAACAATATCAAGTACTGGTTCTGTTACAAACACCCACCTGCATCCTGAGTAATTGGTCTGCCACTACCAAATCCATTTCCAGCATTGCAGGTTTAACAGTGTTCCCACCTGCATCCTGAGTAGCTGGCCTGCCACAATCAAATCCATTTTCAGCATTGCAGGTTCTACAGTATTCCCACCTGCATCCTGAGTAGCTGGCCTGCCATAATCAAATCCATAACCAGCATTGCAGCTTCAGCACAAATCCTACCTGCATCCTGAGTAGCTGGCCTGCTACTATCCAGATCTACATCCTGTCTGTTTCTGTGCTTATCCACCTGTGCCAGTTAATTGCAAGTCTTCAGACCATCAAGCTAGTTTGCCAGCAGCAGACTCTAGCACACACCTGCATCTGTTTGCCTCAGCCATTAACTCCAACCTTGCCTGCTGCCATTACTCCAGGTTAAACTTTTCTGGGGATCCCTGCCTATTTCATGATCCATCAGCAAACTCAAGGGGTCTTTTGTAAATAGTGCAGGTACATCCATAACAAGGAGGAGCTGAAATGAAGTGGTTCCACTAAGTATGTCGGACTTGTAGATCAAGTCCTTTATTCACTTGGCCAGGATTTAAGGGTTGTCAGGCTCTTCCAATCATACATTTTGGCGACTGAGCTGGATCCTAGGTTTAAGTCATATGTCATGTCTTTCTTCTCAACAGACACAGATCTGAAGAGATGCAAAGAGCTGTTGGTAAGCAAATTGTCGGCTCAAGCGGCACATGATGCAGCGATGGCTCCTCCTTCAGTTTCTCCAGCAAGTGTAGCTGCCAAGAAAAAACTAAGCTTTCTCAAAAAAAGACCCACTGGTGATGCAGATGAGCTAACACAACCAAGTTTTGACATCTGGTTGGGTCTAAAATAATTGCCTACAATTAATGAGACCTCTACTGTGACTCCATCTGATACGATCACCATTCAAACAATGGTTGAAGACTATTTTAATTATAGCATCCAAATAGTCATGTCAGACAGTCCGTTTGACTACTGGCAGGAAAAAAAAGGCAGTTTGGAGGCCCTTGCACAAACTGACTTTGCTTTACTTGAGCTGCCCATCCTACATTGTGTACTCAGAAAGAGTTTTCAGCACAGCTGGGAGCCTTGTCAGAGATCGGCATAGGAGAATACTTCCTCAAAATGTGGAAAAGATGATGTTCATCAAAATGAACTACAAATTCCAGGAGGAAGACCTTTACCGCCAATTACGTCCAAAAATTACAGAGGCATCTGAGGCTGTAATGGTGGATGCCAGCGGGGACGAATTAATACTTTGTGAAGATGATGTACACACTGATGAGGGTGAGGTGAGGAATCAGATGATGATGGCAACAACATCTTGCCTCGGTAAACCCCGTTTGTGCACGGAGAGGTCATTGCCAGCAATGTCAGCTGCCCGTTGGTAGCTTGTTTTGTGGGTGCCCAAACAAACCAATTGCTTCAGCCACAATTGGAAGTCCCTGTTGCTGAAGTGATTGATTTGTTAAGCTGTGCATGTCCTGTTTACTATATGCAACATAAGGCTGGGTGGAAGGGCCCAAGGACAATTCCATCTTGCACCTCTTTTCTTTGCTTTATGTGCTGTTTGGGGCATGTCTGCCTGACATTTTTAATTTTATAATTTATTAAACTGCCATCCTGTCTACCACTGCAGTGCCACTCTGTGCCATGTTGGAAGCTGATCTGCCACTTGTTAGTGCTGCAAGCAAGTCCGATGGGCTGTATCATTAGCGGGGGCCATGCTGCCGAATGCAGCTGTCGATGTTGATTGACAGCATGCCCCCTTTGGTGGGCGTGCCGGGGGCGTGCCTGCCAGACGGAGGTGTTCCCATGGGAACGCCTACCGTCTGAAGCCGGCCCCACTGACATCACTAGTGATGTCAGTGGGAGTGATTTTGGCTATACGAGCGTCCAGGAGGATGCTCCATTTTAATGGAGGAGGGCCCTGATTCAGAGCGAGCGCTCTGGTCAGAGCGTCCGGCTCTGAATCAGGGCCTGTATGCGCTATTTAAATAAATAATGAAAGATAGTGAAATAACATTTCTTCATCCTCAGGCAAATAGAGGGGTATCCCATTTCCTGAATTGAAGAGCTGGCTCTTAAACCAGGAATACTTAGTTGGTTGATTCTTTGTGCTTCAGTAGTGCTCTGGATGGCTTGCAATGTGCTAAACAAACATGAAAATAGTAGGATACATGGTGGAGATTATACTTGTTATTATATATCCCCTATAAATTCCCGATATTGCATGTTTGTTTAAAAAGTTAACAACCCCTTTAAATAGACTTAGTAATCTTTAAAAATTAGACATACCTCAAATAATGCAAATATCACTGTATTTGTTTGCCGACATTTTACATACATTTTGTTGGGTTAAGGTTAGGCTAAAATAACCAAAAATTCATATGTCGACATTTTGGTTTCGACATGTTAAATGTCAACATTCTGAACAAGTTGACCATTAGCCATGTAGATCTTAATACATGTCTACATACTGATTGTCCACCTCATGACCATGTTGACATTCTGACTGTCGTCAATCTGGTGTCGACATTCTGAATGGACATTGGCTTATTTGTCTATTGCAGTGTTTCCCAACCTCGGTCCTCAAGGCACACTAAAGCTGGCCACACACTAGACCAACTTACATCCAACCAGCCAACTAGTTGATTGGTTGGAATGAAAATCTGGTAAGGAATACAATCAGCAATTTGCTCCCAAACGCTGGAAAACGGACCAAAACTGTTGTTTGAACAAATAGTTTAGATCAAACATTTAACAAATTTGTCTGAACGACCATTTTCATCTGTTTTCTGACATTTAGGAGCAAATTGCTGCTCATCATTTACTCCCATACGTTACCAGATTTTCATTCCAACCAATCAACAAGTTGGCTGGTTGGATGTAAGTTGGTCTAGTGTGTGGCCAGCTTTACAGTCCAGGTTTTATATCCAGGCTTGAGCACAGGTGGTTAAATCAAAATAACTGCAGAACTAATTAAGCCACTTGTGCTCAAATATGGCTATCCTTAAAACCTGGACTTGGCCTGGCCTTGAGGAACCCCTGGTCTATTGTACTGAAATATTGTGTATTTGGGCACATTACAGATGCATTCTATCTTTTTATGCTGAAACAATGCTAATTTAAAATCTAATTTAATCCATAGTTTAGGCCTACAAAAATGAATAAACTATATTTTCACCACAGTGCCTACAGTAACTCCTGTGCCAGAAGTTGCTGTGATTGCAGAATGGTACTAAGTAAAAGAAAAGGTGATTAATGTATTTAAGTAGACGAGTCTCCCAACCATTTATATTGCCTCCATGACTTTGTACAAACAAATAGCATACTAATTACTAAGCATGTTTAAACTTTATTGCTTTCTGCAAATCCCCCATTGTATATTCTTCTATATCTTTAGCAATAATATTTGTAATTTGTTGACAACAGAGAAGACATTAAAATGAAGCACATAATTAATTAAGCACTGAACCAGTGGTCTTAAAGCTGACTCAGATATAATGTGGATCCTGGATGGAACAGGTTAAGAACCCTTGAGTAGAGGTTTTGCAGTTTCCCAGAAAGGCAATGGCTAAGGGACATCTTTAAATCTAAATGTATAAATAAAAAGCACTCTGCTTTCTGGTCATGTAATGTCATCTGATCAGGTGCCAGGGGACGTAGTTTATCAGATGCTTTCAACATCAGAGATGGATCAGACTAGCAGCCTCAGAGGGGTGAAGCACAAATGCAGAATTTTAATGGCCTTTTTAAAAAGAAATAACATCTCTTTCCTATGCTAGCGGTCTTTGTGCGGGCACACAGGTTTTTGAATATCTAGTCTCTCATCAAAGGAGTATGCATGGACTGTAAATGCAGAGTATTTACAGTATATGCAAGAGGTTCAGCAAACAACATTGTATGACCTAGATCACATAGAGAAAGCTTGAAGAGGTTTATTTGTATTTTTCTCTGTGACCACAACTCATTTCAATTTCACTGCTCAGATTTCCAATCCTGTAGAGAACGTCGCTCGCACACACAGCCATCTGTTACCTAAAAACATAGTGGGCTCTTCCTGTGCTCATGTACTTGTCACATATTCTGCTGTTTCCTACTCACAATCACGGCCAACAACTCCACCCTGCACCCAAAAGAGATAAAGACACAATGCCAAGCTACAGTACACTGACATCTGTACTGAGTGGATGCATTAAAGCTATATTATGCAGAGGTACTACTCTAATAATGGTAATACATGAGAATGTACAACCAGTCTTTTAAAAAGTAAATATTGTAAATCAACCACAATCATATCCCTCTTTTTTTAACCTGGACTATCTATCTATCTATCTATCTATCTATCTATCTATCTATCTATCTATCTATCTATCTATCTATCTATCTATCTATCTATCTATCTATCTATCTATCTAATACTTGCCTACTTTTGAAAAAGGGAGATTGTGAAAGCAACACCTACGAGCGCAGTGGTAAAGTGGACGTCTACTGCTCAGAGATGTACAGTTCGGTTTTACTCGGATATGTTCGGATCTCAAAAACGGCATCATATTGGCTATCCTGCTGTCACGTGTTTTAGATAGCCAATAAGAGAAATTCAAACTAATCCGAACTTGCGATAATTTTGTCGAAAAGAACCGAGTAAATCCGAACCCGCACATCTACTGTTACATCTGAGAGACGTGCCATAAAATTGACTTACATCCAAATGTAAATGAGCCCCAAAGCAGTTAGTGAGATCTATTTTTTTAATGAAAATTGAAAACACACTAATACTTTTCAAAAAATACATATAACCATAGGGATCATTGTGCCTTATAACCTATGAAGGGAAATTACACTAATGATCCCATTTGAATGTACAGATCTCTGTTTTCTTTTTAATATAAAAGCACGCGAATGCTAGAATAAGCATGAGAGGACATAAGCACCCTGTTTTTTATTGTGCTAATACTGGTTAGAAGTTAGAACTGGTTTGGGGTTGCAGTCTCGTTATAGGTTAGGTTAGTGGATCAATCAGTAGTGACAGCCTACCAGGGACCTGTTTAGGCGGGCTCTGTTTAGGAATATTAGGGTGCTGGGAGGAGTCAGCTTCCTCTTTTCCAGTTGTGATCTCCTCTGGATAAGTACCTCAGGGGGTCATTCAGAACCGCTCGCGAGCGGCAGTACGCTCGCAAGCGGGTCGATGTTCCCCACTGCGCATGCGCACGACGGAGGGAGCTCCGTCGTGCGCATGCGCGTGACCCGAGGAGTGACGGGCTTTCCATCGCTCCGGGTCTCGCACCAAAGGGGGCGTGCTGTCGATGTTGATTGACAGCACGCCCCCTTTGGTGGGCGTGCCTGCCAGATGGAGGCGTTCCCATGGGAACGCCTACCGTCTGAAGCCGGCCCCACTGACATCACTAGTGATGTCAGTGGGAGTGATTTTGACTCTGATAGAGCCAAAATCACTCCAGGGCTTGTGGCAGGGAGACCCTACCGCAGGGTCTCCGTCGCAAGTCCGATGGTCGCGATGGTCAAGACCATCGCGACCATCTTTTTGGCCGCTCGCATATGCTGTGGGTGGTCACCCACAGCTATGCGAGCGGCCAGGAGGCCGCTCCATTTTCATGGAGGAGGGCCCTGATTCAGAGCGAGCGCTCTGGTCAGAGCGTCCGGCTCTGAATCAGGCCCTCAGTGTCATAAGACTAAGGCCCTGATTCAGACACACTCGCAAGCGGCTGTCCGCTCGCAAGTGGGTCGATGGTCTGCACTGAGCATGCGTACGACGGAGGGAGCTCCGTCGTGCGCATGCGCCAGACGCGACGAGCGAAGGAAAGTCCTTCGCTCGTTGTGTCTGATCAAAGGGGGCGTGCTGTCGATGTTGATTGACAGCACGCCCCCTTTGGTGGGCATGCCGGGGGCGTGCCTCCCTGACGGGGGCGTTCCCAAGGGAACGCCTCCCTTCAGAAGCCGGCCCACTGACATCACTAGTGATGTCAGTGGGAGTGATTTTGTCTCTGATAGGGCCAAAATCACTCCGGGGCTTGCGGTTGAAAACCTCAACCGCAGGCTCCGGCTCGCAGTTTCGATGGTCGCAATGGTCACGACCATCGCGGCCATCAAACTGCACGCTCGCATAGGCTGTGGGTGGTGACCCACAGCTATACGAGCGTCCAGGAGGACGCTCCATTTTTATGGAGGGCGGCCCTCATTCAGAGCGTGCGCTCTGCTCAGAGCGTACGGCTCTGAATGAGGGCCTAAGCTATTATTCCTGCCATTGTTTGTTTTACCCACAATTTTCCTACCATATAATTTCTTCCTCTCCTATATTGTTTCTCATCCATTGATTTGTTTCACCAGTGTATCCCCCCTCCCACACGCTCCTCACCCCCCTCTGTCTGCTCTTTTCCCTTGTCAATTATTACACCCCCCCCATCCTTTGCCCATCCATTATGCCGCGCCTGCGCCGCAGTGCTCCCCCCCCCAGCGGCTGGCCGATGCAGCCAGGCCGCTTGCAGTGGCCGCCGCTTCCCCTTACACGCGCGTCGCGTGCACTGCGCCCACGCGTGTGTCATCAAGGGCGCCGGCGGCGCCCTGCTTCCAGCGCGGGCCCCGGCGTCCTCGCGCCCTCACCAACAGGCCTCCAAGTCTGGCTGGCCCGCGGTGGGGGCCCTTCCCCCCGTGCCTCTCAATCACCAGGGGCTGGCAGTGGGAGCGTTGCCGTGGTAACCGCGGCTCCCGTCGTTGGCCCCGCTGCGTTAATGGCCGCCAGCTGCCAGGACTCGGGGAGGGCGGGATCGCTGACCCCAGTACCTGGCCCCACATTTATAATTAACCAGGCACCTGCTGACCCCCAGCGCTTGCGCAGCCCTTCTCCCAGTACCTCCACTGCTCCAGGGGCAGGGAGGGCGGGGCGCAACACCCCTATCAGGGTGCAAACCCCCTCTGGGATTTCTCTTTTCTCCAGCCCGGCTGGGTTGCAGGCTTCCCCTATGAGGCGTAGTGCTGGTGCGGATGGACACGGCAGTGTCTCCGCTCACAGCACCCCTATTACGCCGCAGTATGTGCTACCTGTCGCGGCGCCATTGCCACAGGTGCCCGGCGTTGCGTTTTATGGTCCTGCGCAGCATAGACGGCCTATGAACAGCCCTGCATTAGGAGCGCAGTGGTCCCCTTATTTTGCCCAGGGCTTCGAGCAGCAGGCGCTCCCAACCGTCCCTCCAGCGTTCCCGCAGCAGTGCTTTGACTGGCGGTTGTCTCCGGCGGTGGGTCAATTCGCGCATCAGGCGGTGCAGCCCTATGTGGGCCAACAATTTTATACCACTCCTACGTGGTTCCGCCTTCAGCATCCAGTTTCACACCAGGTGCCGGGCTATTTTTCAGTCAGGATCCAATCCCGCAGCCCCCTCGGCCAGCAGCCCCTCCTCCAATTAGGCCACCCAGCCCCCCATGCTTGAGCCACGCACAGGCAAGGGCTTCCCCGTCCGCCGTGGACCCACCCCAAGCCCCCGCAGCGGCTTCTGTTGTTTATGAGATAGGGTCTAACACTGTTGTTCCCAGTTCACAGTGTCCATCGACTTCGGCCGTCCTTGCTAGTGATGCTGCGTCTACAGAAGATGCCCAGGCGTCGTCAACTCCGAACGTGGTGGGCCTACTGCGCAACGCAAGTCAGGAGGCAGTTTCCACCGTGGTGCCAGATACCCCGTTGACCTCCGGTGCAGGTGAGATAACATTGCACCACAGCAACATTGAATTGTCACACTCGGAGGATTCGTCCGACTCATCCAGTTCAGTAGAGAAACCACGTAAGCTAATGCGCTATTTCATTTAGCAATTGAAAGGGAAGCGTAAAAGCCCGAATACAGCGCATAGTTCTGCTGGAAGCTCGGTTCCGGATGCGACGGGCAATGCGGTGCACTGTTCTAACACTGCCATTTTAAGAGGCGTTAGGTCGAAAGTGAGGGAGCGTATTAGGACAGTAGCAGCCGAAACGCGTTGCTGCTCTCCATACCAGCCACTGAAGCTACTACCCATCTGGAACCAGGTGCCGCCACATTGAAAACTAGCCTGAAAGTTTTTTCCTGCGAGATTTGAACCACCGTTAGACCATTGCCTTATCAGCATCCTCTGGTGCCCACTCCAGTTACGGATCCGGGTCACGTGGCCGCTGACAGAGGTCCCGGCGGCTGTTAAGCACAGGACGGGTGCTGACGCCGAATAAGAGACCAACAAGTGGCTTGCAGACCTGTCGGACATCAATGCTTAGCACATCTTGCTGAAATACACTGGTAATTTTCAGTTACTATTTCCTTTGTGAAAAGGACGGCATGGTCCCTATCTACAGGTACTTATCGACAGCCTAAATATTTAAGTACCCAGCAGAACTTTGCGTGACTGTTCATTGCACAATAGGGTACTTTTCTACATGTTATATACAGGCTCAACTTCGGTAACATATGGTCAGCCTCATTAATCATGCTTGAGATTGGCTATATCACTTGTGACTGTGATACAAAACTGGCATTTTTTCAACGGGTTCCACTAATATCATTACTGATACATTGTTGGGGATAGCTATCAGTGGCTACAGGCTCCACCAGTGCCTTAACAATTCACTTGCTACAGCATTATACAGCTCATTCTGCACAGGTATATGGTGTAGCTATTCTCACAGGAGAGTGTGTTTAGATCTGGGAGCCTGATCAACTCCCACATTTGCATGCTTGTTAATTTCCTGTTTGTTATGAGCTTCTAGCAGACTCGCTTATTATTCATTATTTATCAATTTTTACAATTTTCATATTTATCTATGTGTTTATACATGTATCTTTGTTTTTTATTATTATTATAATTTAAGCATTAAATTCTTTTAATACATTGATGTGTTGTTCTTATGTCCCAACATAAATATCAGAGCGCAGTGTTTTTCTCTTCTATTGTTTATGCTTGTGAGGTTGGCAATCACCTCTTTTAACACTGCTACGCTGGTATTTGAATCTCTGGCTCATTAGCGCTGAGGTGTTTCTTGTGAGTTCACTAAGCGTATTAGGAAAGGCAAATACGTAGACATGTTTTCTATTACGCATGACGCCAAAAAAGCTTTGGATTTGGATACAGCTAAAACTGGGGGGGCAGCAGCAGAGGAGGCGCGGCGCAGCTACACGAATTGGCTTTGCGGGATGTATATTTTTGCGGCTTGCTACACTGTGACTAGGCCTGCCGAGTTTTTGAACATCCTGAAGTACTTACACCTCGTTCATAGCATGCAGTTGTCCGCTAGACATAATGTATGGCGGTAATATGACGAGGTTTTCCGTAAGAAGCAGGATGGCCAAAAACTTCTGAGCTTCGGCTATAAGGACGTGGAGGTTTGGCTTGAGGTCACTCAGCAAAACAAGCCCACCACTGAGGCACCAGTGGGCCGTAAACAGCCCGTTGTTGCACGTCCAGGTTTCAACACGGCAGGAAAGGGAAAGTGCTTTGCCTTTAATAACGGGCAGTGTAGCAGAGGAGCCGGCTGCAGTGTTAAGCATGCCTGTCTGTCGTGTGGAGGTAATCACACAGTTAAAGAGTGCAAGCGCGTAGGCGGCCAAGCAGCTGGACAGGGCGAGCAGCGTAATGCTAAATAGAGCTGTTTCACCAGTGCAATTAGATGTGCATGAACGGTGGTTGGGCCGCTATCCCCTCAGGGCGGAAGCGGCCTTTTTGTTGCAGGGTTTTAGGGAGGGTTTTCGTTTGCCAATAGTTAGGTCAGTTGCGGTGTTAGCAAAAAGGAACCTTAAATCGGCGAGGGATTATCCTGATATTGTAAGGGCCAAAGTGTTGGCGGAGGTGGAATTGGGCCGCATGGCCGGCCCTTTCTCGTCTCCTCCTTTAGCGGATTTGTGCATTTCTCCTTTGGGCGTTGTTCCCAAGAAGGAGGTAGGTAAATTTCGGTTGATTCAGCACCTGTCCTATCCGGACGGAGGGTCAGTTAATGATGCTCATGATCCGAAGGATTGCAGCGTCGCTTACCAATCTTTTGATGACGCCCTCCGGATAGTACAGGGGTTTGGTAGGGGAGGGCTATTGGCCAAAATAGACATAGAGTCGGCTTTCAGGTTACTTCCATTGCACCCCGAGACTTTTAGGTTCATGGGTTTTAAGTTCGAGGGTTCATATTTCGTTGATAAATGTTTGCCAATGGGTTGTTCCATTTCCTGGTCCTTTTTCGAATGTTTTAGCTCATTCTTGCAATGGTGCATTCGTGCGGGTTCGGGAAAGACGGGGATAGCCCCTTATTTAGATGATTTTTTATTAGTGGGTCCAGCGGATAGCGAGGTCTGCAGCGAGCTGCTATTGTCAGTGAAGGCTCTTTTCCGCGTTATGGGCGTGCCCATTGCGGTGAAGAAGACAGAAGGGACTACCACAGTTTTATCCTATTTGGGTATTGAGGTTGATACCGTGATGGGTTTATGTCGTTTGCCCCAAGATAAAGTCACTAAGATGCGCGAGTATGTAGACCTGCCTCTCTGCAAAGAAAATTTCATTGAGGCAGTTGCAGTCGTTACTCGGCCTACTTAATTTCTCTTGCCGGGTGATCCCTATGGGTAGGATCTTCTGCCGTAGGTTGGAGAGGGCCACAGCAGGCATTAAAAAAGCGCACCATTTAATTCGTCTGACTAAGGAGCTTAAGGAGGACGTGCGTTTGTGGTGCGCTTTTTTGTGGGATTTCAACGGTGTGAGGATTTGGTTATCCGAATTGGTGGCCAACTCTGAACTCCAGCTTTATACGGATGCGTCCGGTGCTTGCAGTTTTGGGGTCTTTTTCGAGGGGCAATGGTGCGCGGAACCATGGCCAAAAAGCTGGCATGACACCGGTTTTACAACCAATATGCTCCTTTTGGAGCTTTTCCCAATTATGGTGGCAGTAGAGATTTGGGCTGCGCAGCTCAGCAATCGTAGCATAAGTTTCTGGTGCGATAACTTGGGAGTAGTTCAGGCCATAAACAATCAGAGGTCAGTCTGTCCTCAGGCTCTCAGTTTACTTAGGCGTCTGATACTTTTATGTCTAAAGGGGAACATTGATTTCAGGGCTAGGCATGTCCCGGGCATTGAAAACGAGATAGCGGATGCTTTATCTCATTTTCAATGGCCTAGGTTTAAGTCATTGGCGCCCGCAGCCAGCGTCCATGGCTTACCTTGTCCCGCTCATGTCTGGCAGATCATTGGGCTGGCATCGATGGACTCGCGTTGAGAGCTTTGGTACCGAGCATCTTAAAGTCCTATACGGCTGCGTGGGATTCGTGGCTGGCTTTCTTAGCTGAAGTAGATCGGGGTAAGAATATTGAGGATTACATGTTGCAATTCGTTTGGATGTGGCACGAGCGGGGCCGGTCTAAGGCCGCAATGTCCGGTGCCTTATCGGGTATTTCGTATTTTTTGCGCTTGCGTGGCTTGGTAGACCCAACCAAGTCGTTCCTTCTGGCCAAGGCTTTAAAAGGTTGGGCTAGAGAGCAGGCGGGACTAGGTGACTCTCGGAGGCCGGTCGACACCGGTTTGTTGAAGAGTCTCCTGGTGGCGGTGGCAGGAGTAGGCCTAGGCCAATATGAAGCCGTTTTGTTTAAATTAGCTTTTGTTTTGGCATTTTTCAGGGCATTGCGGGTAGGCGGCTGCTAGCAAGAGGGCAACAAGCTCGGGGATTCTTTTGAATAACGTGATGGTTAAGTCGGATTTGATCTTGCTCAAAATTCAAAGATCAAAAACCGACCAATTAGGTAGGGGGCATTGGTTGTCGATCCCTGCGCATCCAGACCCGAGCATATGTCCAGTAAGCGTAGCTAAGCGTTACAATCTACAGCGTCCGCCGGGCGGTTTACAATGGCTAGTTCACGAGGACCTTTCACCGCTGACACGTTTTCAATTTTCTGCAATTTTTAAGCGGTGTTTGATAGCACTTGATTTACCTGTTGAGCAATATGGCACACACTCGTTTAGGATTGGTGCGGCTACTTGTGCGGCAGCAGCGGGCTCTTCCAGCGACGCAATGAAACGGTTGGGTCGTTGGAGGTCTTCTGCTTATAAAGGTTATGTGAGAGGCGACATGCTGCCTAATTAGACAGCGCTTCTGGCGAGTTTGTTTTTTGGGAAACCCAGTGCCTTAAGCTACCCGCCGCTAGGGGGGGTTGGAGTTCTTTTCACCTTTTTCCCTCAATTGAGGTTTTGGTGTTGTTCACCTCCATCTGGGTCACTCAGATAACTCAGTTTTCCCCCGCCCTTGTTGTTGGTTACTTTAATTTGAATTAAACACTAACGCTCCTTTAATAAATTTCCCCTTACAGGTTGTGGTAGGGTGTTCGATAGGGTGTGGATTGTAGGCCATTCATATGTGTTTTGGGCTTGCAGGCACCCCCTCGCTCGTGATAGCCCCGGTAATGTACGTTGGATTGGAGTGCGAGGCTTTCGTTGGAGTGGTCTGTTGAGTCAGTGAAGAAATGGGGTGCCCCGGATTGCTTGATCATCCATCTAGGCGGCAATGATTTGGGCACGTGTAAGGGTGTTGAGATTATCCTGGCCATGAAAAGGGATTTTCAAACAATAGCTGAGCGTTGGCCGCAGGTGCATTTGGTGTGGTCGGAAGTTATTCCTCGTAGGTTCTGGAGAGGGGAGCAAGGTGGCGCGGCTTTGGATAGGGTGAGGAGGAAACTGAATGCCGCAGTGTCTCGTCATGTAGCAGGTCTGGGAGGGCATGTCATCAAACACCCCCGTATCTGTTTTGAAGAGGTTGACTTCTACAGAGAGGATGGAGTGCATTTGGCAGGAGACGGTTTGGCTTTGTTTGTTTCGGCTCTTTTGTCGGGCATTAGTGGCAGTTAGTGGTCCTATTAGCTGGTGGCGGCACGTTGTCTATGGACCCCGTTTTGGCGGAAAGCAGTACTCCTCGGCGGCTCAATTTAGTGCAGCTGAACTTGGCTAGCATCCCCCCTTTGAGAGAGGCGAGTCGGTCACTGCCTTAGGGGAGGATCAGGTCTCCATCTTATGGAGGGATCAGCACTGTGCTAGATTAAGGGGGGATGGTACTACTCAAGACAGCTCACATTGAGTGGTGGATTCTCCACCTCCTTCTTAGTAATATACTCTCAGATGGGCTGTAGCCGAGTTAGCACTGCTTTTTTCGCCACCATGCTCGATCATTACAATTCAATTCCTAATCTGATTTTAATAAATTTGGCTGCGACCTCTTTTTTTGCAAATCTATATCGTTGTCAATGTCTTTATTTTAGTTGGATAAGTTTAAGGTAAGTATGGTAGAATAATAAAACTATGGGTGACTTACCGTTTCATAATGGGGGTAAGGTCCAATCAGGGAGATTGATAGACTCTTCAGGGAGACAGGGAGATTGCTACTATTTCAGGGAGTCTCCCTGGCAATGAGGGAGAGTTGGCAAGTATGAATTCTATCAGAAATAAGAGATAGATAGATATGAGATAGATATGAGATAGATAGAATAGATATTAGATAGATAGATAGATTTGAGATAGATAGATAGATATGAGATAGATAGATAGATAGATAGATAGATACATCTAGGGTATACATACAACTACATGCACTACTACACACAAACAGAATGCATGGCTTCTACAAATGTTAAGCTCCATTTTCATGAAAGGGAATGGGCAGTGGGCACACCAGAAGCAGCTGATTGCTGTCACACTGTGGGCCTGATTCAGAGCCGGACGCTCTTTCAGAGCGCTTGCTCTGAATCAGTGCCCTCCGTCTCTTTTTTAGAGCGGCCTCCTGGCCACTCGCATAGCTGTGGGTGACCACCCACACCTATAGCGAGCGGCCAAAAAGATGGTCGCGATGGTCAAGACCCTCGTCTGCCGCAAGCCCAGGAGTGCTTTTGGCTCTATCAGAGCCAAAAGCACTCCCACTGACATCACTTGTGATGTCAGTGGGGCCGGCCCCAGACAGTAGGCGTTCCCATGGGAACGCCTCCATCTGGCCAGCCACGCCCCGGCACACCCACCAAAGGCACACTCACCATCGACAGCACGCCCCCTTTGGTGCGAGACCCATAGCGACGGCTTGCCCGTCGCTATGCGGGTCTCGCGCATGCGCATGATGGAGCAGGCTCCCTCGTGCGCATGCGCACTTGGCCAACATCGACCCGCTTGTGAGCGTTCATTGCTCACGAGCGGATCTGAATCACGCCCAGTTTTCTAGCTGATTCAACTGGTGACTAAGGCAAGTTGGATTTGCCGCACATTAGGTTGAGGGGTCATCCATTTATTCAGGTGTCCCTAGCCTGGCAGACTTTCACCACAAACCTAGTAGTTCTGGTCCTAGTGACATAGGGGGAGCCTGTAAAATGACAGTTATGAGCTGATTGGTTGGTACTTTATCTCCATCCACTTTCTCTCTCTCTCCAAGGCTTAGCACACAGACCCCAAAGTACCAGCCACTCAGCTCCTAACTGTCATGTTACAGGCTGTTTTTGAAAAATGACAGCTAGGAGCTGATTGGATGGTACTTTATCTCTCTCCACTTTAAGGTTTGATACAACTCCCCCACAGTCCTTAAAAATATCTTTTAACAGCAAGTTTAAAGAAATACAGATTTTTCTTTACTATAATATGCAATTATAAACTATATCAGAAAGTGAAAATAGTAGTATCTAACAAACAAAGAGTAAAGAGATATATTACCCTATTTCAGAGGTTCCCAAATGCATTCCTCAAGGCACGCCAACAGTTCAGGTTTTAGAGCTATCCATGGTTGAGCACAGGTGGCTAAATCAAATTGACTGAGGTACTAATTAAGTCACCTGTGGTCAAGCATATCCTTAAAACAGGGATGGGGAACATCAGGCCCTGGGACTGTACTAGGCCTGCTGAATCATTTGGTCTGGCTCTCTGAGCTTTTTTCTGCTAGCCTCAGAATGGCACACTGCAGCCAGAATCTATGCAGCAGTGCTGCCTGGAGTGTCCTTCGGACGCTTCAGGCTGTCACACAGCTGCCCTATACAGCTCCCTGGAGCATCCTCAGGATGCTCCGGGCATTGCTGTAATCACCGGCGATTTTTGCGCCGCCCATGTATGACATCACTTCTTTGTTAGTTATGCCCATTTTACACCAGAGCTAAAACCCGGGTTATTGCAGGGATAACCCGGGTAGCTCCTTGGTGTAAAAGTGGACTAGGTTGGATTCCCAGATGGAGTGACTCGGCAATCCAACCCAGGTACCTTGCACGATTTTACACAGGAATAACTCGTGAAACCCTGCAGTGTAAACGGCGCGATCTGGGTCACTATGACCTGGATCGTGGCGCATGCCTGCCGATTGGCCAGCTTCAGTGGCGCTTGGAGATGATGTCATCTCCAAGCGTCCACTTCAACGCCAGCAAAGCCAGGTCACTGCGGACCCGGCTCCAGTGTGAACGGTGCCAACTCAGGTATATCCTGGGTTGGCACGGCTAAATTCCGGGTCTGATTTGGTTTGGAACCCTGTTCCAACCTCCGGGTCAGACCCGGAACTTAGGTATAAAAGCGGTATAACAGATAAAAAATGTACTAACATTTTACTGACAGTCAGTAAATAAGTAAATGTACTGATGGTTGGGAAGCACTTGCAGGAATGGAAAACACAGGTGAGCTGACTTCTCAGTGACAGCAGTGCAGCCTTGATAAATGCTCCTGTTATCAGTAATGAATGCTACATCAGATAATGTTTAATATCTGTGATCATTGCTTCTTACATACAGTATGTGCATCATAATATGATATTGGTTACTGACTAGGACAAGATTTCTCACCTTACTCTCTGCTTGCTAATTAAGACATCACAAAGATGTGATGGGTGTTGGGATTGTTAATTAAAACAGTGCCAATTTAAGTAGTGTTTGAGGTCTGTATATTTTTGTGGGTGTAAATATGTATGCAATGAAAAGGGCATTGGAGGGTTATAAATTATCACTCTTCTGATGGGATTCTAATCCATTTGTTGGAGGCTAAAAAACACTTATGGAAATTAACCTGGGATGTGTAGTTATTATTAATAGTATATATCTGACTATAACAAAGCAGAGATGTTAATATTTAAATGCAAATTTCAGGTTGGCCAAAACAAGGATGTTATGTCCAACTGCAGCGTCAGGGCTGTAACTAGGGTAGTGCGACCAGTGCCATTGCTGTCAATTTTCCTGTTTATTATCATTCTCATTTGTAGCTTCCTCTTCTTTTATCCCCAGCATCTCCTGACCTCTCCTATGTCTTCCTTGGCCCTTCCCCATGAGGCCATGGCCCTTTTTCAGGTGCACTATCTTATGTCCCTATTTAAAAAATGGGAGGGGGGCGCCAATGCTCTCTCTGGTACAGGGCACCAAAAAGTCTAGTTACGGCTCTGGGCAGTATATGGCATGTGTAGCACATAGCGGGGGAGACATCCCAATTCCCTCGCAGCTGGTTCTGAGAATAATACAATTCTGTTGTATAATAAATCATTCTCATCTGTGAACTCCAACTTCTTCTGCATGTAAAATCAAAAGCATCAATTTAGTTACTGTACATCACCTCCTAGATTTATTGCTGGTTAGCTATATGTATTTACCAATACCTAAATTCGAAAAAGTCTCTAGGTAAAGAGATGAAATGCGTTGACAAGTGGAGTTGTTTCCTTGATTGTAGCAGCAAACAGCCGACTGGACTCTCACCACTATCCTGCGCCAAACCATAGATATCCGGAGCAACAATCACCGCTCTCCTCTGTAATAAGAGCCGGCACTGATAATACATATTGCGAGTCTTTCTACTAGTATCTGTGCAGGGATGCCAGCACAGACACGAAGACATTCCCAATTGTATACATATAACGGGCTGCTACAAAATAACTTTTATTCAACCATACTCGCCTAATTTTTATGGACAGCTGTCTGGTTTATGTTTTTATTATTTACCAAGTTATTATCATTAATTATTCAATATTGAGGCTATTGCCTTTTTTTTATTAGCAGCATTGCTATTTTTCATGATTTGATCTTGTATCTTTTTTGTATGTGAGAGATTCTGATTATATCAGATTTCTACAGTGTGTTACTATATTGTGTCAATTTATTATTGCCTAATTATATAAAGCATACTTTAGACAAGTGTACTCTCTGTCATATCTTTATTAGGCAAAAAACAAGCGCTATGTATCATTTTATTGTTTTTTATTGTATGACACTTGGCTTCTCACACATGCTGCTAGTTTGTTAAGTGTCTTCTAATAAGTATAATCAATTAAATATCACCAGGAGTTTGGTAGTTTTTCTAGCAATACCTAAATCGAGCATTCATCTGGCTTCTGCAGCCCAGTATCCAGTGTCTCCACATATACCAGTCCCCACTGTCTCCACATATACCAGTCCCCACTGTCTTCACATATATCAGTCCCCACTGTCTCCACATATACCAGTCCCCACAGTCTCCAATATACCAGTCCCCACTGTCTCCACATATACCAGTCCCCACTGTCTCCACATATACCAGTCCACATGTCTCCACATATACCAGTCCCCACTGTCTCCACATATACCAATTCCCATGTCTCCACATATACCAGTCCCCACTGTCTCCACATATACCAGTCCCCACGGTCTCCAATATACCAGTCCCCACTGTCTCCACATATACCAGTCCTCACTGTTTCCACATATACCAGTCCCCATGTCTCCACATATACCAGTCCCCATGTCTCCACATATACCAGTCCCCACTGTCTCCACATATATCAGTCCCCACTGTCTCCACATATAACAGTCCCCACTGTCTCCAATATACTAGTCCCCACTGTCTCCACATATACCAGTCTCCACTGTCTCCACATATACCAGTCCCCACTGTCTCCAATATACTAGTCCCCACTGTCTCCACACATACCAGTCCCCACTGTCTCCACACATACCAGTCCTCATGTCTCCACATATACCAGTCCCCACTGTCTCCACATATACCAGTCCCCACTGACTCCAATATACCAGTCCCCACTGTCTCCACATATACCAGTCCCCACTGTCTCCACATATACCAGTCCCCACTGTCTCCACATATACCAGTCCCCATGTCTCCACATATACCAGTCCCCACTGTCTCCACATATAGCAGTCCTCACTGTTTCCACATATACCAGTCCCCATGTCTCCACATATACCAGTCCCCATGTCTCCACATATACCAGTCCCCACATATACCAGTCCCCACTGTCTTCACATATACCAGTCCCCACTGTCTCCACATATACCAGTCCCCATGTCTCCACATATACCAGTCCCCACTGTTTCCACATATACCAGTCCCCACTGTCTTCAATATACCAGTCCCCACTGTCTAGACATATACCAGTCCCCACTGTCTCCACATATACCAGTCCTCACTATTTCCACATATACCAGTCCCCATGTCTCCACATATACCAGTCCCCACTGTTTCCACATATACCAGTCCCCATGTCTCCACATATACCAGTCCCCACTGTCTCCACATATACCAGTCCCCACTGTCTCCACATATACCAGTCCCCACTGTCTCCACATATACCAGTCCCCATGTCTCCACATATACCAGTCCCCACTGTCTCTACATATACCAGTCCCCATGTCTCCACATATACCAGCCCCCACTGTTTCCACATAAACCAGTCCCCACTGTCTCCAATATAAAAGTCCCCACTGTCTCCACATATACCAGTCCCCACTGTCTCCACATATACCAGTCCCCACTGTTTCCACATATACCAGTCCCCATGTCTCCACATATACCAGTCCCCACTGTCTCCACATATACCAGTCCCCACTGTCTTCACATATACCAGTCCCCACTGTCTCCACATATACCAGTCCCCATGTCTCCACATATACCAGTCCCCACTGTTTCCACATAAACCAGTCCCCACTGTCTCCAATATACCAGTCCCCACTGTTTCCACATATACCAGTCCCCATGTCTCCACATATACCAGTCCCCACTGTCTCCACATATACCAGTCCCCATGTCTCCGCATATACCAGTCCCCACTGTTTCCACATATACCAGTCCCCACTGTCTCCAATATACCAGTCCCCACTGTCTCCACATATACCAGTCCCCACTGTCTCCACATATACCAGTCCTCACTGTTTCCACATATCCCAGTCCCCATGTCTCCACATATACCAGTCCCCACTGTTTCCACATATACCAGTCCCCATGTCTCCACATATACCAGTCCCCACTGTCTCCACGTATACCAGTCCCCACTGTCTCCACGTATACCAGTCCCCACTGTCTCCACGTATACCAGTCCCCACTGTCTCCACGTATACCAGTCCCCACTGTCTCCAGATATACCAGTCCCCACTGTCTGCACATATACCAGTCCCCACTGTCTCCACATATACCAGTCCCCATGTCTCCACATATACCAGTCCCCACTGTCTCCACATATACCAGTCCCCACTGTCTCCACATATACCAGTCCCCATGTCTCCACATATACCAGTCCCCACTGTTTCCACATATCCCAGTCCCCATGTCTCCACATATACCAGTCCCCACTGTTTCCACATATACCAGTCCCCATATCTCCACATATACCAGTCTCCACATATACCAGTCCCCACTGTCTCCACATATACCAGTCCACACTGTCTCCACATATACCAGTCCCCATGTCTCCACATATACCAGTCCCCACTGTTTCCACATATACCAGTCCCCATATCTCCACATATACCAGTCTCCACATATACCAGTCCCCACTGTCTCCACATATACCAGTCCCCACTGTCTCCACATATACCAGTCCCCATGTCTCCACATATACCAGTCCCCACTGTCTCCAATATATCATTCCCCACTGTCTCCACATATACCAGTCCCCACTGTCTCCACATATACCAGTCCCCATGTCTCCACATATACCAGTCCTCACTGTTTCCACATATACCAGTCCCCATGTCTCCACATATACCAGTCCCCACTGTTTCCAAACATAGCAGTCCCCATGTCTCCACATATACCAGTCCCCACTGTCTCCACATATATCAGTCCCCACTGTCTCCACATATACCAGTCCCTATGTCTCCACATATACCAGTCATCACTGTTTCCACATATACCAGTCCCCATGTCTCCACATATACCATTTCCTACTGTCTCCACATATACCAGTCCCCATGTCTCCACATATACCAGTCCTCACTGTTTCCACATATACCAGTCCCCATGTCTCCACATATACCAGTCCCCACTGTTTCCACATATACCAGTCCCCATGTCTCCACATATACCAGTCCCCACTGTTTCCACATATACCAGTCCCCATATCTCCACATATACCAGTCCCCATATCTCCACATATACCAGTCTCCACATATACCAGTCCCCACTGTCTCCACATATACCAGTCCACACTGTCTCCACATATACCAGTCCCCATGTCTCCACATATACCAGTCCCCACTGTCTCCACATATACCAGTCCCCATGTCTCCACATATACCAGTCCCCACTGTTTCCACATATACCAGTCCCCACTGTCTCCAATATACCATTCCCCACTGTCTCCACATATACCAGTCCCCACTGTCTCCACATATACCAGTCCCCATGTCTCCACATATACCAGTCCTCACTGTTTCCACATATACCAGTCCCCATGTCTCCACATATACCAGTCCCCACTGTTTCCAAACATAGCAGTCCCCATGTCTCCACATATACCAGTCCCCACTGTCTCCACATATATCAGTCCCCACTGTCTCCACATATACCAGTCCCTATGTCTCCACATATACCAGTCATCACTGTTTCCACATATACCAGTCCCCATGTCTCCACATATACCAGTCCCCATGTCTCCACATATACCAGTCCCCATGTCTCCACATATACCAGTCCCCACTATCTCCACATATACCAGTCCCCACTGTCTCCACATATACCAGTCCCCACTGTCTCCATATATACCAGTCCCCATTTCTCCACATATACCAGTCCTCACTGTTTCCACATATACCAGTCCCCATGTCTCCACATATACCAGTCCCCACTGTTTCCACATATACCAGTCCCCACTGTCTCCACATATACCAGTCCCCACTGTCTCCACATATACCAGTCCCCACTGTCTCCACATATACCAGTCCCCATGTCTCCACATATACCAGTCCCCACTGTTTCCACATATACCAGTCCCCACTGTTTCCACATATACCAGTCCCCACTTTCTCCACATATACCAGTCCCCACTGTCTCCAATATACCAGTCCCCATGTCTCCACATATACCAGTCCCCACTGTCTCCAATATACCTGCTGCAGACTGCACTTACATACCTTTATCCAGTTCCCCCACATAGTGTATATCGGACAAGTGACCCACACATACCAGACTCCAGTGTCCCCAATATACCAGTTGCAGTATGTCCTTAAATACATTTATCCAGTCCCCCCACATACTGTATGACACAGTACAGTGCTCCTAATATACCAGCTGCAGTATGCGCTTAAATACCATTATCCAGTTTCCCCATATACTGCATGCCACACTCCAGTGCTCCCACACCTACCAGCCACCAGTGCTCCTCTATATGATCATTTACATGCTACATATCGCAGGATGCCTTTTTCATGCAGTCCTTACTTACCAACTCCCTGATTGTACTTTACCCCATTATGTAGCTGTTAGATACTTGGAAAAAAATAAATCAGAGCTATATACATTCAAATGGGATCATCAGTTCCAATCTCCTGCAATGATTATAATGCACAATGATCCCTATGGCTACATACAGTTTCATATAAGGTTTCTCAGGTCACTTATATGGAACCACCTATAAAACACAATGGGTGGCATGCACTGTTGGGGTTAGGGGTAGGGAGAGGGTTAGAATTCCAAGCGCTGGCATCCCGTACCCATCCCTTGCTGATGATGTGCCAGCATACATTTGAATCTATATTGTATTACAAAACAGTAAGTTTAAGAACAGAAAATAACTAAAGCACTAATAATATCTTCCTAATATCACCAAAATATACAACAGTATTTGATCTATAGAGTAGATAGGAGACTGCGTATAACTACAAAGAGCACAATAGAAAGCATACATCTACCCTTCCTATTGTAGACAGATTTATCATCCCCCATACGATGACAGAATGATTCTCCATTGTCACCTGTACACCTATCCAGATGCCATTCGCAAAGAGAGAAAATCCATTATATTAAAAAAATTGCAAAAAATAAAATAAAAATCGCCACTAGGAGATGCTTGTTCTATCTATGATACAAATATTTAATCTACCAGATTAAATTTGCACAGATTATGCCGAATCTCTACTTTTTAAAGGTTTTAGTTTTGTCCTCACTTGTCCACTGACCCTATTTGAACTTTTTATTAATTTACATAGGTTTTATGTAGAGTTTTACATTCAGGAGGCATTTTTTTCTGAAAGCACTAAAGGTTAACAATGCTCCAGTATACAGCTCCGAGTTGGTTCGTAAGGTTTAGAAGGGTAACAATAATCTTAAAAGACTTACTTTTAGAAATGAATTATGCTTGGGCAGAGCTGTAGATAGACATCTTAGCGACCTGGTTAAGAGAGAAACTGGTGCCACCCCCATCACTAGATCTAGAACAAAATACAGATATATATATATTAGGGGTGAGCGGATTCGGTTCTACTCGGTTCCGTTCGGATTTAAAAACCGAATCTTATTGGCTATCTAATACTCGTGACAGCTGATAGCCAATAAAATTCGTTTTTTAAATCCGAACGGAACCAAGTAGAACCGAATCCGCTCACCCCTAATATATATATATATATATATATATATATATTAGGGGTGAGCGGGTTCGGATTTCTGAAATCCGAACCCCCCCGAGCCCCCCCGATCCGAGTCCGATCCGAGTCAGGCTCGACTTTTCCCGCCTGACTCGGATCTGAAATCGAGGCAAAACGTCATCATCCCGCCTTCCGAGTCTCGCGGGTTTTGGATCCTATATAAGGTACCCGCGTCGGCGCCATTTTCTCACTCGGCTGTGGACAGTGAAGAGGGAGGGTGGGAGTTAGGGCTGTGTAGTGTAGTGTAGTGTAGTGTAGTGTAGTGCTGCTGTTGTCCACTACTTCAAAGTCCATAGGGGCTGGCTGTGTTGTGCTGTGCTGCTGTTGTTAATAGGGGCTGTGTCCACTACTTCAAAGTCCATAGGGGCTGGCTGGACTGTGTTGTGCAGTCAGTTCTCCATAGGGGCTGTGTCCACTCCAAAGTCCTGTGCAGTGTCCCAGTCCTAAAGGAGTGCTGTAGTGTTGTCCAGGGGGTGCTCTGTCCATCAGGGGTGCTCCCCCCAAGTGCTAAAAAAATAATATATTTTCTGTGTTTGTGAATTGTGTGCGCAGTAGCCGCACGTGCATCAACAAAGTAGTGCCAAGCGTGCGCCTGTGTCATAAGTAAAGGGCCGGCTGGCTTGACCGTTAAAGGGTGCTGTAACCCCCGAAAGTACACTCCAGTCCAAACCAAAAAAAAATTATTTTCTGTGTTTGTGAATTGTGTGCGCAGTAGCCGCACGTGCATCAACAAAGTAGTGCCAAGCGTGCGCCTGTGTCATAAGTAAAGGGCCGGCTGGCTTGACCGTTAAAGGGTGCTGTAACCCCCGAAAGTACACTCCAGTCCAAACCAAAAA
This sequence comes from Taudactylus pleione, assembly GCA_031769625.1. Classification (NCBI taxonomy): domain Eukaryota; kingdom Metazoa; phylum Chordata; class Amphibia; order Anura; family Myobatrachidae; genus Taudactylus; species Taudactylus pleione. The sequence continues at coordinate 4,774,948 of JAUIMM010000534.1, read as the reverse complement.
AAAATTATTTTCTGTGTTTGTGAATTGTGTGCGCAGTAGCCGCACGTGCATCAACAAAGTAGTGCCAAGCGTGCGCCTGTGTCATAAGTAAAGGGCCGGCTGGCTTGACCGTTAAGGGTGCTGTAACCCCCGAAAGTACACTCCAGTCCAAACCAAAAAAAAAATTATTTTCTGTGTTTGTGAATTGTGTGCGCAGTAGCCGCACGTGCATCAACAAAGTAGTGCCAAGCGTGCGCCTGTGTCATAAGTAAAGGGCCGGCTGGCTTGACCGTTAAAGGGTGCTGTAACCCACAAAGTACACTCCAGTCCAAACCAAAAAAAAAATTATTTTCTGTGTTTAGCCGCACGTATATATCAAATCGATATAACATAAATGGAGGACCAAACTTTCTCCGATAAAAATAAAATAGAGAAAGATCAAGAACCACTTCCTCCTAGTGCTGAAGCTGCTGCCACTAGTCATGACATAGACGATAACATGCCATCAACGTCGTCTGCCAAGGCCGATGCCCAATGTCATAGTAGAGGGCACATACAATCCCAAATGGCAAAGTTCAGGAAAATGACCTTGAAAAAGACATTTAAATCAGCTGAAGAGAAACGTAAACTTGCCAATATGCCATTTACGACACGGAGTGGCAAGGAACGGCTAAGGTCGATCCCTAGTATGTTCATGACTAGTGGTTCAGCTTCACATGACGATGGAAGCCCTCCTCCCACTAAAAAAATCAAAAGAGTTAAGCTGGCAAAAGCACAGCGAAGAACTGTGCTTTCTAAGAAGATATCACAAATCCCCAAGGAGAGTCCAAGTGTGGTGGTGGTTGCGAAGCCTGACCTTCCCAGCACTGGACGGGAAGAGGTGGCTCTTTCCACCATTTGCACGCCCCCTGCAAGTGCTGAAAGGAGCACCCACAGTCCACTTGCTGATATGCAAATTGAAGATGTCACTGTTGAAGTACAACAGGATGAGGATACTGGTGTAGCTGGCGCTGAGGAGGAAGTTGGCGAGGAGGATTCTGATGGTGATGTGGTTTGTTTAAATCAGGCTCCGGGGGAGACAGTTGTTGTCCGTGGGATGAAAAAGCCCATCACGGTCATGCCTGGGCAGAAGACCAAACATTCCACCTCTTTGGTCTGGCAATATTTCTATCCAAATCCGGACAACAACTGTCTTGCCATATGTACCATATGTAAAGGTGAAATAAGTAGGGGTAGGGACGTCAACCACCTAGGAACATCCTCCCTTATACGGCACCTGCAGCGCGTTCATAAAAAGTTACTGTCAAGTTCAGAAACTTTGGCTAAGACCGTAAGCAGTCCAGGGACACCTAAATCCCGTTGTCCTGTTGTATCCAAGCGCCTGCAAACCACACCGTCAACTCCCTCCTCGTCAATTTCCTCCTTAGTCAGGATCGGAAGTAGTCCTGCAGGCCATGTCACTGGCATGACTGACTCTCCTATCCGGGATTCCTCTGGAGGATCCTGCATTGCTACGCCTACTGCTGCCGCTGCTGCTGTTGCTGCTGCTGGGAGTCGTTCATCATCCCAGAGAGGAAGTAGGAACACCACTACTTTTACTAAACAATTGACCCTCCAACAGTCCTTAGCGAGGAGGATGAAGTACGACAGCAGTCATCCTGAAGCAAAACGTATAACTGAGGCCTTGACTGCTATGTTGGTGTTAGACGTGCGTCCGGTATCCGCCATTAGTGCAGTGGGATTTAGACAATTGATGGAGGTAGTGTGTCCCCGGTTCCAAATCCCGTCTAGATTCCACTTCACTAGGCAGGCGATACCGAGACTGTACAGAAACGTCAGAAAAAGTGTCCTCAGTGTCCTGAAAAATGCCGTTGTACACAATGTCCACTTAACCACGGACATGTGGACAAGTGGAACAGGGCAGACTAAGGACTATATGACTGTGACAGCCCACTGGGTAGATGTATCACCTTACGCAGCAACAGCAGCAGCGTCACCAGTAGCAGCATCTCAGAAATGCCAGCTCGTTACAAGGCAGGCTACGCTGTGTATCACCGGTTTCAGTAAGAGGCACACCGCCGACAACCTCTTAGAGAAACTGAGGGAAATCATCGCCCAGTGGCTTACCCCACTTAGACTCTCCTGGGGATTTGTGATATCTGACAACGCCACCAATATTGTGCGGGCATTACATCTGGGCAAATTCCAGCACGTCCCATGTTTTGCTCACACAATAAACTTGGTGGTGCAGAATTTTCTGAAAAGCGACAGGGGCGTGCAGGAGACGCTTTGGGTGGCCCGAAAAATTTCTGGCCACTTTCGCCATTCAGCGACTGCGTGCCGAAGACTGGAGCGCCAGCAAACACTCTTGAACCTGCCCCGCCATCACCTGAAGCAAGAGGTTGTGACGCGGTGGAACTCAACCCTCTATATGCTTCAGAGGATGGAGGAGCAGCAAAAGGCCATACAAGCCTATACATCCACCTATGACATAGGCAAAGGAGGGGGTATGCACCTGACTCAAGCGCAGTGGAGAATGATTTCCGTGTTGTGCAAGGTTCTCCAGCCCTTCGAACTTGCCACACGTGAAGTCAGTTCAGACACTGCCAGCTAGAGTCAGGTCATTCCCCTCATCAGGCTTTTGCAGAAGCAGCTGGAGAAAGTGAAGGAGGAGCTAAGATGGAGCGATTCCGCTCGGCATGTGGGACTTGTGGATGAAGCCCTTCATTCGCTTTGCCAGGATTCCAGGGTGGTCAATCTGTTGAAATCAGACCACTACGTTTTGGCCACCGTGCTCGATCCTAGGTTTAAAGCCTATGTGGTGTCTCTCTTTCCGGCCGACACAAGCCTGCAGAGGTGCAAAGACCTGCTGGTGAACACACTGTCAGCTGAAGCGGAACGTGACACGTCAACGGCTCCTTCTTCATTTTCTCCTGCAACTGGGGCTGCCAGGAAAAAACTTAGGTATCCTAAGCAACCCGCTGGCGGTGATGCAGGGCAGGCAGGACCAAGTTTGGACATCTGGTCCGGACTGAAGGACCTGGCAACAATTTCTGACATGTCTACTGTCACTGCATATGATACTGTCACCATTGACAGAATGGTGGAGGATTACATCGGTGACAGCATCCAAGTAGGCATGGCAGACAGTCCATACCTGTACTGGCAGGAAAAAGAGGCAATTTGGAGGCCCCTGTACAAACTGGCTCTATTTTACCTGAGTTGCCCCCCCTCCAGTGTGTACTCCGAAAGAGTGTTTAGTGCAGCCGGGAACCTTGTCAGCGAAAGGCGTAGGAGGTTGCTTCCACAGAATGTGGAGAAGATGATGTTCATCAAAATGAATTATCAGCTCTTCCAGGGAGACCAGCCTCCAGAAGGTACAGAGGGACCTGTGGTGGTGGATTCAAGTGGGGACGAGTTAATACTTTGTGAGGATGAGGATGTACACACTGAAGAGGGTGAGGAATCGGTGGATGAGGAGGATGAGGATGACATCTTGCCTCCATAGAGCCAGTTTGTGCAGGGACACATTAATTGCCAGCTTGTTTTGTGGGGGCCCAAACGAACCAATCATTTCAGCCACAGTTGTGTGGCAGACCCTGGCGCTGAAATGATTGGTTTGTTAAAGTGTGCATGTCCTGTTTATACAACATAAGGGTGGGTGGGAGGGCCCAAGGACAATTCCATCTTGCACCTCTTTTTTTTCTTTGCATTATGTACAGTTTGGGGCCTAGTTTTTCAAACTGCCATCCTGTCTGCCACTGCAGTTTCACGCCTAGATGGGTCACGTGTTTGTGCCGCCCACTCGTGTCGCTTAGCATAGTCATCCAGCTACCTCGGTGCAACGTTTTGGACATAAAAACACTATTGTGAGGTGTGAGGTGTTCAGAATAGACTGGAAATGAGTGGAAATTAAGGTTATTAATAGCATAGGAGCAGAAAAACCTACAAATTCTGTGATTTTAGCTGTTTTTATGCTTTTTAAAAAAAAAATACAGATCCAAAACACAAAACCCAGAACCCAAAACACGGAAGGGTGGTTTTGGCAAAACCAATCCAGATCCAAAACACGAAGAAAGATCCAGATCCAAAACCAAAACACAAAACACGAAAAGTGGCCGGTGCACACCCCTAATATATATATATATATATATATATATATATATATATATATATATACATATATACAGTCAGGTGCATAAATATTGGGACATTGACAGAATTTTCATATTTTGGCCTCTATTCACCACCACAATGGCTTTGAAATGAAACAAACAAGATGTGCTTTAACTGCAGACTTTCAGATTTAATTTGAGGGTAATTACATCCAAATCAGGTGAACGGTGTAGGAATTACAACGGTTTCTATATGTGCCTCCCACTTTTTACGGGGCCAAAAGTAATGGGACAAACTAAACAATCCTAAATCTAACTTTCATTTTAATACTTTGTTGAAAATCGTTTGCAGGCAATTACAGCCTGAAGTCTGGAACGCATGGACATCACCAGACGCTGGGTTTCATCCCTGGTGATACTCTGTCAGGCCTCTACTGTAAATGTCTTTAGTTCCTGCTTGTTCTTGGGGCATTTTCCCTTCAGTTTTGTCTTCATCAAGTGAAATGCATGCTCAATTGGATTCAGGTCAGGGGATTGACTTGGCCATTGCATAACATTCCACTTTTTAGCCTTAAAAAACTCTTTGGTTGCTTTTGCAGTATGCTTCGGGTCATTGTCCATCTGCACTGTGAAGCGCCATCCAATGAGTTCTGAAGCATTTGACTGAATATGACCATATAATATTGCCCGAAACACTTCAGAATTCATTCTGCTGCTTTTGTCAGCAGTCACATCATCAATAAATACAAGGGAACCAGTTCCATTGGCAGCCATACATGCCCACGCCATGCTTCACTGATGAGGTGGTATATTTTGGATCATGAGCAGTTCCTTTCCTACTCCATACTCTTCTCTTCCCATCACTCTGGTACAAGTTGATCCTTGTCTCATCTGTCCATAGGATGTTGTTCCAGAACTGTAATGGCTTTTTTAGATGTTGTTTGGCAAACTGTAATCTGGTCTTCCTATTTTTGTGGCTCATCAATGGTTTTCATCTTGTGGTGAACCCTCTATATTCACTCTTGTGAAGTCTTCTCTTGATTGTTGACTTTGACACATATACACCTACCTCCTGGAGAGTGTTCTTGATTTGGCCAACTGTTGTGAAGGGGTTTTTCTTCACCAGGGAAATAATTCTTCTGTCATCCATCTGTCACGGCCAGGGTATTTCAGCATGGCGCTAGGCGAGTGTTACCTGTGAGGTCATTGTGGCGCGGGCTGTCTGGTGGCGGAGCTGGTGTCTGGCGGGGGGCTTTGGCTGCACGCGTTGTTGTGCGGGCCTGTTGTCACTCTGCGCTGGTAAGGCCTGGCGGCGTCTCCATTCCGTTTGGCATGGGCGCTGCCATCTTGCCTTCTGGCCATGTGATGCGGCTGGCCAATCCTGGTGAGTCACATGTTCCCTCCAGCCAGTAACAGCACGGCATGGGGTATTTAGGAAGGGTCAGTGCCTTCCTTCTTTGCCAGTGCAACGTGTATCTCAGCCTAGCTGAGAGGGAGTTCTCTGTGCTTTCCTGTTCCTGTGAATCCGCTGTCTGCCAGTCTGCCTGTCAGCTCCTAGTTCCCAATGGACTACCCCGCTACCTTCATCACCCTTGCCCATACCTGAGTGCCTGATCCTGCTGACATCCTGCACTTCAGTTCACTATCTGAAAACCTGGCTTGTTAATTTTCAGTTTCACTATCTGCAAACCTGGCTTGTTTATTTTCAGTTTCACTACCTGCACACCTGGACTGCTCTAATTGTTTCTACCTGGACATTAACCCTTTTGCTCCCACCACAGAACTCTTGTGCACATTTATATTTTCCTGGACTTTTATTTACTGCCACATTATATGTCCACTCAAGCACTTATTAAAAATCCTAGTTTTATTTACAAATCTGCTTCTGTGATCGCTCCTGCTACCACCCCGGGTCCACAAATAACCCAGAACGTAACAGTTTGCACTGGCCCCATGGAGCCGGCCACGGATCAGGAGTCAGGAGTGGATTTGTTCAGGTGCATTTCTGGTCGATTAGAAAATCTGGAGAACATGCAGCATCAGATGGCTAAATTTCTGCAAGAGATGTCCAAGCGACAGGATAGTTTGCAAACTTCCTTTTCTACCCCTGAAATACCAGCAACTACATCCGCATCAGCGTCTGGGAATACAGGAGGCAGATCATCTCCCCGCTTACGTCTTCCTTTACCAAATAAATTTGACGGCAATCCTAAATCAGTGTGACATACATTTTAACCTGCAGCCTGACAACTTTCCAACTGCAAGAACTAAAGTGGCTTATATAGTCTCTCTGTTATCCGGCCAGGCCTTGGAATGGGCTTCCCCACTCTGGGAGCGCTCAGATCCACTGCTGGATAATTACGCAGGCTTTGTGTCATCCTTCAGGTGGATTTTCGATGAACCTGGGCGTACTGTATCAGCATCATCAAACATCATGACACTGAGGCAAGGGGTCCGTCCTGTCAGTCAATATGCTGTGCAATTTCAAATTTTAGCATCAGAGCTCAAATGGAATGAGGAAGCCCTCACCTCGGCCTTCTGGCATGGGTTGTCAGACCGACTAAAGGATGATCTAGTCACTCGAGAGCTTCCTACTAATCTGAACGACATGATTTCATTGTGTATCAAAGTTGACCTACGCTTCAGGGAACGTCAGGCTGAAAAAAACAGAAGTGACCGGCAAAGGTCATTTACCCCCTCCATTTCTACCCGTCCCATTCCTTCTCCCACTGAAGAGGAGCCTATGCAGGTGAATCATACACACCTCTCCAAAGAAGAACGGCAGAGAAGAATGCAAAAGAACCTCTGTCTGTACTGCGGAGAGTCTGGTCACCTGCTGATCTCCTGTCCCCGTAAACCGGGAAATGCCAAATCCTAACTGACCCTGGAGACATCAAGTTAGGAGTTATGAACCCGTCTCCAAAAATTTAAGATTTCACGATTACCCTAGCCTTGGATCTTAAACCCAAACCTGTCTTTGCTACTGCTCTAATCGACTCAGGAGCAGCCGGAAATTTCATAACGTCTAGTTTCATTGATAAATTTCAGATACCTTGTTTGACTCTCAACCATGCTATCTCTCTGACCTCGATAGACGGACGCCCTCTGACTAACGGGATAGTCACCAAAGAGACTCAACCTGTATTGGTCCGAATTGGGGCACTTCATTCTGAGTCCTTAAAATTCCTGGTGATATCAGAGGCCTCTCAAGAAATTGTTCTTGGTCTACCCTGGTTACGTAAACATAATCCCAGGATTGATTGGAGTTCTATGCAGATTCTGTCATGGGGTATGGACTGTCAGAAATCCTGTCTTCCAAAAATTCGACCTGTGAGAAAGACAGTTTCATTAGTTTCTTCTGCCATTCCCAAGGAATATCAGATGTTTGCCGACGTTTTTTCTGAACAACAAGCAAATATCTTACCCCCTCATAGGGAGTGGGACTGTCCAATTGAATTGATACCTGATAAGATGCCACCTCGTGGTCGTACCTATCCGCTGTCCTTGCCTGAGACTCAAGCCATGACCGAGTACATCCGGGACAACCTGGCAAAGGGGTTCATCCGCCCCTCTACTTCACCTGCCGGAGCTGGGTTTTTCTTCGTTGGCAGGAAGGACGGTGGTCTAAGACCATGTATCGATTACCGAGGCCTTAATGACATTACTGTAAAAAATCGATACCCTCTTCCCCTGATTACTGAGTTGTTTGATAGGGTCAAGGGCTCTGTCATTTTTTCTAAATTAGATCTAAGAGGGGCTTACAACCTCATTCGTATCCGAGCTGGCGATGAATGGAAGACCGCTTTTAATACCAGAGATGGATATTTCGAGTATTTGGTAATGCCTTTTGGATTATGTAACGCCCCTGCTGTCTTTCAAAGTTTTGTTAATGAGATTTTCCGGGATCTGTTATATGTTTCGGTTGTTGTCTATCTGGATGACATACTGATTTTTTCACCCTCTGTGGCTAAACATCAAGAACATGTTAAGGAGGTCCTGACCCGTTTGAGAGAAAACCACCTTTACTGCAAACTGGAGAAGTGCGTCTTTGGAGTGCCCAGTGTACCTTTTCTCGGCTATGTAATATCTGGCTCCAGTTTAGAAATGGACCCCAAGAAGGTACAAGCAATTCTGGATTGGACCCGACCTCAGACACTGAAGGCCATCCAGAGATTGTTGGGCTTCGCCAATTATTATAGACGCTTCATTAAGGGATTTTCTACACTGCTGGCTCCCATTACAGCCTTGACCCGCAAAGGTGCTAATCCTGCCCAATGGTCACCTGAGGCAGAGTCTGCCTTTCATCTTCTAAAACAGGCCTTCATCTCAGCACCAGTCCTTCGACAACCAGATCTGGACAGGCCTTTTTTGTTGGAAGTAGATGCATCATCTGAAGCTGTGGGAGCAGTCTTGTCTCAACGTTATGAGGACAACCGAGTCCATCCGTGTGGGTTCTTTTCTAAAAAATTCTTTCCTGCCGAAAGGAACTACGCCATAGGTGAGCAAGAACTACTAGCTGTAAAGTTGGCATTGAAAGAATGGAGATATTTGCTAGAAGGCGCCAAGTTTCCATTTACTGTATTTACGGACCATAGAAATCTCCTATTTCTCAAAAACCTCCAATGTGTGAGTCCTCGTTTGGCCTGCTGGGCAATATTCTTTGCCAGGTTTCAGTTCACCCTGACCTTTCGGTCTGGAGCACTTAATCAGAAGGCTGATGCCCTCTCGAGATCTCTCCTCTGTGATGATCAATCTGAAAATCAAAGCAATACCCCTGTCTTGGAATCAAGAGTTTTCGCCGCATTACAACTTCAGCCTCCTACGGGAAAATCATTTGTGGCCCCGGAATTAAGGAAGCAGCTTCTCACTTGGGCACATTCCTCTCGCTTCGCAGGGCACTCAGGCACTCGGAAGACCTTGGAGTTCCTGAAAAGACACTATTGGTGGCCTTCTATGAAGACAGACATAATGGAGTTTATCTCTTCCTGCTCCTCCTGTGCCCAGCATAAATCATCACGACAAGCTCCAGCTGGGGAATTGCTTCCATTACCTACTCCATCACGTCCATGGACGCATCTCTCCATGGATTTCGTCACAGACCTGCCAGTCTCTCAAGGTTTCAACACTATCTGGGTTGTAATAGACCGATTTTCTAAGATGGTCCACTATATACCGTTGAAGAAGTTACCTTCTGCCCCTGACCTGGCACAGTTGTTTGTCCAACACATATTTCGTCTACACGGCCTTCCTGCTGAAATTGTCTCTGACCGTGGTGTGCAGTTTACTGCAAAATTCTGGAGGGCTTTGTGTTCTGTTCTTCAAGTGAAGTTAAACTTTTCCACGGCCTACCATCCGCAAAGCAACGGCTCCACAGAGAGAGTTAATCAAGATCTAGAGACTTTCTTAAGAATTTTTATGTCATCTTCCCAGGACAATTGGGCTGCCTTGCTGCCGTGGGCTGAGTTTGCACATAATGCTTCCTACCACTCGTCAACTAACCAAACGCCATTTCAGGTTGTATATGGCCTTCATCCTCGTGTTCCCGAATTCCAAAGCCTGCCTGTTTTCGATGTTCCGGCCGTGGAGGACACGGTGCGGAATTTTGCTGCCATCTGGACTCAAGTACGGTCTGATTTGTTGCAGGCATCCTCTTGCTATAAGACCCAGGCCGATAAGAAGCGTAGAATAGTTCCACGCATGCAAGTTGGAAGCCAGGTCTGGTTATCCACCCGGAATCTTCGTCTGAGGGTTCTTTCTATGAAATTTGCTCCACGCTTCATCGGTCCCTTCTCCATAACAGAAGTCATTAATCCAGTGGCCTATCGTCTACAGTTACCCCTATACCTAAAAATCCCTAATTCCTTCCATATTTCCTTATTGAAGCCCCTGGTCCTGAATAAATTCCATAGTGCTCTACCTGCTTCTCCTCGAGTCCAGACGGAGAGAGGAGTTGAGTTTGAGGTCGCCCAGATCTTGGACTCTCGTCTACGCAGAGGTCATCTACAGTATTTGCTGGACTGGAAAGGTTACGGTCCAGAGGAACGTTGCTGGACCGATGCTCGTGATGTCCACGCTCCCACGCTCATCAGGAGATTCCATTCTGCCCATCCGGAGAAGCCTGGTGAGTGTCCTGAGGCCACCCCAAAAGGGGGGGGTACTGTCACGGCCAGGGTATTTCAGCATGGCGCTAGGCGAGTGTTACCTGTGAGGTCATTGTGGCGCGGGCTGTCTGGTGGCGGAGCTGGTGTCTGGCGGGGGGCTTTGGCTGCACGCGTTGTTGTGCGGGCCTGTTGTCACTCTGCGCTGGTAAGGCCTGGCGGCGTCTCCATTCCGTTTGGCATGGGCGCTGCCATCTTGCCTTCTGGCCATGTGATGCGGCTGGCCAATCCTGCTGAGTCACATGTTCCCTCCAGCCAGTAACAGCACGGCATGGGGTATTTAGGAAGGGTCAGTGCCTTCCTTCTTTGCTAGTGCAACGTGTATCTCAGCCTAGCTGAGAGGGAGTTCTCTGTGCTTTCCTGTTCCTGTGAATCCGCTGTCTGCCAGTCTGCCTGTCAGCTCCTAGTTCCCACTGGACTACCCCGCTACCTCCATCACCCTTGCCCATACCTGAGTGCCTGAGCCTGCTGACATCCTGCACTTCAGTTCACTATCTGAAAACCTGGCTTGTTTATTTTCAGTTTCACTATCTGCAAACCTGGCTTGTTTTATTTCAGTTTCACTACCTGCACACCTGGACTGCTCTAATTGTTTCTACCTGGACATTAACCCTTTTGCTCCCACCACAGAACTCTTGTGCACATTTATATTTTCCTGGACTTTTATTTACTGCCACATTATATGTCCACTCGAGCACTTATTAAAAATCCTAGTTTTATTTACAAATCTGCTTCTGTGATCGCTCCTGCTACCACCCGGGGTCCACAAATAACCCAGAACGTAACACCATCACAGTTGTTTTCCGTGATCTTCCGGGTGTTCTTTTGGTGTTGCTGAGCTCTCTGGTGCATTCTTTCTTTTTAAGAATGTTCCAAACAGTTGATTTGGCCACACCTAATGTTTTTGCTATCTCTCTGATGGGCTTGTTTTGATTTTTCAGCCTAATGATGGCTTGCTTCACTGATAGTGACAGCTCTTTGGATCTCATATTGAGAGTCGACAGCAACTGATTCCAAATGCAAATGTCACACCTAGAATCAACTCACACCTGTCCATGAAATAGCTTTTGAGTTGGTAGTCCCATTACTTTCGACCCTTTAAAAAGTGGGAGGCACATATAGAAACCGTTGTAATTCCTACACCGTTCACCTGATTTGGATGTAATTGCCCTCAAATTAAATCTGAAAGTCTGCAGTTAAAGCACATCTTGTTTGTTTCATTTCAAAGCCATTGTGGTGGTGAACAGAGGCCAAAATATGAAAATTCTGTCAATGTCCCAATATTTTTGCATCCATTGAGTTGGCACTCCCATCCAATAAGCATGAGCCGAGGGCCAGACAGGGAAAGACATCAATAGCAGCAGCAAGGTAGTGGCACTCAGTGGGCTTCACAAAAAGAGGACAACTTCAAAGATCCATTATACAGTATCAACATTTCAGATTTATTGCAGCCTGTCATCAGGATACAGTAACTATATACAGGCTGCGATGCCGGCACTTACTAAGTCCAAATAAATGCTGAACTGGTGCCTTCCTTAGTCACCTCTCATGGATGTGGAGGAACATAACATAGAAAGTCAAACAGGTAACTCTCGTGGTGACTAACGTGAAAACAGGTAAGGGACCCCTGTAATTGTAGATCATCAATCACAGGGGTCCCTTACCTGTTTTCACGTTAGTCACCACGAGTGCCAACTGTTTGACTTTATTTATACCGTTGGGTCAGTTCCTTTTCCATACTACTCCTCCTCCTTCTCTCACAGGGAAGAGCTTGTGCTAAATGCATTCTCTATAAACAGCGAAGCCTGGGCGAGTGAACCCTGCCCCTGTTATTCCTGCTCACAGTAGAATGATAATACAATATTGTAAAGCAGACTACAAATTATCACCCTAATTTTAGCAAGATAACTTCCCGGAAAGGATGGACAGGGAAGACACTAACATATTTAGGGGTCTATTCACTAAGCCTTGGAGAGGGATAAAGTGAACGGGGATGAAATATCAACCAATCAGCTTTTAACTGTCATTTTTCAAACAACCTGTAAAGTGACAGGAGCTGATTGGTTGGTACTTTATCTCCACTTTATCTCTCTCCAAGCCTTAGTAAAACGACCCCTTAGTACCCATCTATTACACCATTTTCATTGCTGCTGGCATGCTGGTATCTCCACCACATAACATAGACAGATGGGGCTACCCTCGTTTAAAAGCTAATTTTTGTTAATCACACTGATCGCCAGAAATTAAGTCCCTGCACTACTGAAATAAAATGTAGTCTAGTGGAGATCTCCCCCAACCAATGGTTAAGGGGTACCCATTTTAGAAATAGGTGGGTCCCCTCTTTCAAATAATGGGGCCCCTTAGTACCCCACTTGTGAACACCAGACAATGTTACCCTGCACTACGGAAATGTACATTTTCTGTATGTGGAAGGAGGGTACTATGGACCTGATTCAGACCCGCTTGCTAGATGTGTTTGCATGATGCATATGCAAATTTGGGAAGGCAGGCGATCGCATGGCAAGGCATTAGCACTCCCACTATGTCTTGGCTTGCTATCGCTTTGAGTGTGCAAATGCCCACCAGCCTGTCTTAAGACGCCCACTTGCGCACGTCATCTCCAGGAAGTGTATGCAACCATCGGTACATCAGTTAACATCTGATGCGATCGCAGCACTTGTGGCTGACCATACCCTACCGCAATCACTGCGAGCTCTTCAGTGTAAAAACCAGCCAGGTGACGTGTACTATGATGCTGGCTCTTAATTATGCACGCCTCTGGAACGGCGTTGAGACGCTCAGGCACACCTGCGTTTGCACCTGCACTCCCGTTTTTAATGGCCAGCCCCTGTCACCACCCACAAATGGCTTCCTGTAACTCACTCTGCTGGGCTTTCTATGTGCAGTGAGCGAACGCTTCCCAAATCTCTCACACTTGTTCGCGCATGCGCACTGCGATGCGCACACATGCGTACAATGCGAAAATCAGCTGGCTACGAGCGAACGTAGCCTAGGGTACCGTGTCTCAATCAGGTCCTATGTGCCCTATCACCCACATAATGACACCTGCAAGCATGTGGACACCTATATTTTAATTGTTAAAGTGGGGAGTTCCCTCATTCAAATTATGTGGCCCACTAGTGGTTATTTTCTAATGCTCGCCAGACACACTTACTCTGCATTACGAAAAATAGACGTTTTCCATATATTAGCATTAGGGCACTACGAAGGGCCGGCTCAAGGCATGTTCCATCTGTGCAGCCGCACAAGGGTGCCAGGGCCAAAAGGTGGTCGGTGAGGCTGCACAGTGCAGAATCCAACAGATTCACTGTTTGTGGATACATGGCCGGCTCCGGAAGAGCCCCGCCCTCCACCCAACCACTGGCGTTATTGGTATGAGCTCAGGTGGAAGAAAGGGGAGGAGGGGGAGTACAGTGGCGACATTGCAGCAGAGGACGCACTGTTTTCCTGATACAGTGCTGGGTGTTGAGAAACCTAGCACCAGCCTAGATTCCCTATCATGCCCAAAATTACATCTGTAAATGTGGAGGCACCCACATATGAAAGATGGGAGTTCCCTCTTTTGAATTATGTGGCCATCTTAGCAGCTATTGTTTGATGATCACCAGATAATATTGAGGGGAAAAAAAGGGGGGTGTTGGTTCGCAGAGTAACCAAACACAAGAACTCTATAAGGGTGCACTCTTATAGCTCAATATGAAAAGTATAAATTAAAACATGGCTTTTAATACAAAGAAATCATCCTTAAAATAGACTTACATAGACACCACAGATATATAGCAAAGGGTGAGGAAACAGTGTCAATAGCTATAAGGAATCTAGATTATAACAACCCAGATTATTTGGAAAGGCGAAATATAGAGAAAAAATATACAGCACAACATGACAAGGTCTACAATAATTAGATATATTTACTGTATAACAAAGCCACAGGTAAGACCTACATGCATTTAGTACTATGTAGCAAGTAAGTTAGAGGGTGAATTTTGGGGCGTTGGGCCCCTTGAACTGCTCTGACTGTACTTCTTTGGGGCATCACCACTTAACACTTATTTTTGACACTTTATATCACTCTATAGCCCTCATTCAGAGCCGTACGCTCTGAGCAGAGCGCACGCTCTGAATGAGGGCCGCCTTTCATAATTATGGAGCGTCCTCCTGGACGCTCGTATAGCTGTGGGTCACCACCCACAGCCTATACTAGCGTGCAGTTTGATGGCCGCGATGGTCGTGACCATCGCGACCATCGAAACTGCGAGCCGGAGCCTGCGGTTGAGGTTTTCAACCGCAAGGCCGGGAGTGATTTTGGCTCTATCAGAACCAAAATCACTCCCACTGACATCACTAGTGATGTCAGTGGGCCGGCTTCTGACGGTAGGCGTTCCCTTGGGAAAGCCCCCGTCAGGGAGGCACGCCCCCGGCACGCCCCCGGCACGCCCACCAAAGGGGGCGTGCTGTCAATCAACATCGACAGCATGCCCCCTTTGATCAGACACAGTCTGGCGCATGCGCACGACGGAGCTCCCGCCGTCGTGCGCATGCGCAGTGCACAACATCGACCCACTTGCGAGCGGACAGCCGCTCGCGAGTGGGTCTGAATCAGGGCCTATGTTTGTTTTTCGTGTTACATTTTCACACATTTATTTAAAAAAAATTTCTAACACTTCCAAAACTAAGCAGCCACTTTCACTTACCTAACACGTCACACTTCACTGCTATTTTTTATATTTGTATTTTATTTTGTGTGGTGCCTGGGGTGGTTTGGCTGGTGTGGTTTGGTGGTGCCCCACGCCCCTTACATGAACCCCCATAGTCTTAGGAACTTACCCGATGAGGTTTACCTTGACGATGGTGGGTTAAGATCATAATTTTGGCCAAATACTGTACCTCGCATATTATGCATAATTATTAATGGTTGTATGGTGCATCTGTTTTTACGGCATCCCTAAGGTAAACGTCTATTATTGAGAAATTCAGAAAAAATGTAGTAAAGTAGTAAAGTTAAGTAAATTGTGCTTATCTGTCATCCTTAGGTTCAGTAACATGGTGGTGGACAGGTTTGAGCCTCTGTTTTTCCACATATTTACATTATATTGCATGGACCATAAATAATTTGATTTGGTGCTGGACCACCAACCTGGGGCACTCCTGGGTGCCACGGCACACAGTTTGGGAACCACTGAGCTAGGGTGTGCAGTCCAGGCCCCCTTTCCCAAAAATATTTGATAACAGATCCTGCACATAGAGTCTGCTGCTCATTCTCTTACTAAATGTAGAGAAGAAAGCGTGAGAGATCCATTAGTGGAGAAACCCCTTTTTCCGCTATATTACTTCTAATGGTGCATACACACGGTCAGATGTGTCAGATGAATGATTTGAAATACGAACAATTTTTGACTGCATTAAAATTAATGGAATCGTCCAAAACTGACTGCAAACACATCAGATGTCAGATATCGTTATATGATAAGCGGGAACGTTCATCGTCCATCTGACAAACATGTCAGATATGTCAGATTTTCTTTCAGATATGAACGATTTATAAAATCGTTATTGTACAGATCTGAAGGAAAATCTGACTGTGTGTATGCACCATAACTCTGAGTAACACCCCACCCCCCTATACCAGTGAAATGTAGGCCATAACATAATACTATATATTCAGGTGACAATAGCATATTAGTGACCCTACGTAATTCTATACAGATCCTCTTGGATCGATGCAGTGATTTCCCCCCCCTATCTTTTCCCCTTTTTGTACCCCAATCTATGACACCAGATAATATTGCCCAGTGCTACGGGGAAGACAAAGTTACCAACACATGCTGGAAGGGCACATTGTGCCCTATCTCCCCCATACTGGTCTGCACATACATGGGGGTCTTTTCTTTCAAACAAATGCCCTCATAGTATTTATCGTGTGGAAAAATACCATTTCCCACAGATGGGGGGACTAAAGGCCATATCTCCCCCATCTTGTGTCAAATAAAAAATGGGTCCACTCATTTAGGGGCTGATTTTGAGTTGCACGCTGCTGCGACCCCTTAGTATCTTTTGCCATAATCGCATCTTTATGCGAATACTAGTAATTGCCCTTCCCACTTTCTACATCTTTAGTTGCAGCCATCGCACGCTCCATGGCAACTTGCACCAGTCTCCAAAGTAAGCGATTAAGCACCTGAGTTCGCAAGCACTCCTGCAACACACCTGTGACTCTCCCATAACACACCATTAAGACAAAATATATATATGTGCATCTGTTTAGCCACCTCTCAGTCACTCCCAGGAAAGCCCAATACATTCCAGAGACAGTGCGGCTCAATCGGTCAGTTTTAGAGATGTAGATACATGCGCAGTCACAAAAAATCACTTATTTCAGTGAATATTGGTATTGTGTGCGACTCCTTAATGCGATAGGTTGTCTATTTGAAAAAAATGATAGGCATTGTTGGGCTAGCATATTACTCCTACACATTATAATGGGTAAATTTACTAAAGTGAGAGTTTTTACAAGTGCAGATGTTGCCCATAGCAACCAATCAGATTCTAGATATTATCTTCTACAAGGTGCTAGTTAAATGTTAAGTAAAATCTGACTGGTTGCTATGGTCAACATCTCCACTACTAAAACCTATCACTTTAGTAAATATACCCCTAAGAGTGTAAACTGAGATGTGCAAAAAAAATAAAATAAAAATACATATTCATTGCAGATATTTTGATATAAACCTACATGTAGAAGCTTGCTGTTTGCTATTTTGGAAAGTCAAATTAATGTCACACAAGAACCACAAACTATGTGTAGTGTGTATAAAAAAAACATATCACGTTTGCTATTGGTTCACTTTATTGAAATCTCAAAAAAAACAGCAACAATTTTTTGCTAACTTTGGCTAAATTGTATTTGATGTGTTATATAGTGGTATTTTATGGAAATAGGAATTTTCTTTCATACAGTAGTCCAAATTTAAATGTTAATTAGCAACTGCCAGAAATTGTGATAATGAAGCTGCAACACCAATGATTTAAGCACTATTACCTAAAGTCCCAGCATGCCCTGCCAGAGTTTTGTTATTAGGGAACGATTAAAGAGTGGTAGGGCATGCTGGGATGTGTAGTTTTACAACAGCTGGAGAGGCTTGGCCAGGCCTGACATAAAGGATTCAAACGGCAATCAGCTAATCAGAAGCTAGATAGTACTGCTGGTCATCATCGTCATTACTACACCGGCCTTCCACCACCCATGCGAGATAGTACTCTCTCCTAAAAGCCATACCTGGGGATGCATCAATATTTAATTGTGAACATACACTTACTGTTCTCACCTTGGGCTTACTCATCCATGTCGACACCAATTATACTTTGCAGACGTACGTCTATATAAGGACATATATGTACACAATTTTGGACCATATAGACCGTATGGAACTTCCTTACATCAAACTATAAATTAGCTTATTCAGGGTATCGTCTCTACTCACTTTCTATTCCAAGTCTAGTGAACCTTTGACTATGGGGTCAAATATATATATTTTTTAAATTAATCTGTTATACCACCAATTATAAGAGCCCAAACATTGAGCAAAAATTGTCAGAATTAGCCATTTATTTAACAAAAATGTTAATGCTCACGTTTAATAATGAAGAACATATGGTATTAGAGTAATACCACGCTCTGAATGAGGGCCGGGCTCCATTTTCATGGAGCGTCCTCCTGGACGCTCGTATAGCTGTGGGTCACGAGCGTGCTTTGTGATGGCCGAGACCATCGCGACCATCGAAATTGCGAGCCGGAGCCTGCGGTTGAGGTTTTCAACCGCAAGCTCCGGAGTGATTTTGGCTCTATCAGAGCCAAAATCACTCCCACTGACATCACTAGTGATGTCAGTGGGCCGGCTTCTGACGGGAGGCGTTCCCGTGGGAACGCCCCCGTCAGGGAGGCACGCCCCCAGCACGCCCACCAAAGGGGGCGTGCTGTCAATCAACAATGACAGCACGCCCCCTTTGATCGGACACAACGAGCGAAGGACTTTCCTTCGCTCGTCGCGTCTGGCGCATGCGCACGACGGAGCTCCCTCCATCGTGCGCATGCTCAGTGCATAACATCGACCCACTTGCGAGCGGACAGCCGCTCGCGAGTGGGTCTGAATCAGGCCCTTGATTCATTACGGATCGCTATTGGTCTGCTGCGAAAATATGCTAATGAATGCAATCGCAAAGCCGTCGCACAGCTAGCAAAGAGACGCCGACTACCGCCATCTCACATCCGTAATACCTCGCAGTCCTGCGTATACATCGAGAACATCGAGTAACATCGGCCCCTCCCACACAATTACAATGGGTCTGACTTTACTCAGAAATTACTAACCTCTTTGCACATTCAACGTCGTTCAAACGGACAGACGCGACTGCGTTTCTCCAACCACTCCCCCGTCACCACCACAAATGTTGATGTCCGGTCCCTCGGTCTGCGTTGACTTTGTATCTGCATAGTTAGCAGTGCGATCGCAATGCTAACTCACGCACGCGCACTGCGGTGCATACGCATGCGCAGTATGCACCATCAGCCGATCTGCGTACGCTGTTGCAGTTGCGATCCGTAATGAATCAGCCCCAATGTGCGGTATCCAGCTGCAACCAATCAGATAGTAGCTTCCAATATGTAGCCTGCACAAGATAAATCAAAGCTCAATTCTGAATGATTGCTATGGATTACTATACGTTTATGCCTTCTCAGTATATAACCCTATGGTATGCAGTGCCAGTGCATAGGCAAACCTAGGGGGGGGGTTCCTTCTGCCTGGAAACCCCCCTCCCCAGCCCCCACCATGACCACAATAGAAATAGTAATATAATGGAATTTTACTAGCGCTGCATGTTCTTCTCATTATCATAAATGAAATAAATAGCATAATCTGTGGATCTTTTAACATGTATCAGCCAGTAATAAATACACTGTTAGGGATGCACTGCTATAGAGCCCAATATTTACATATATGTCCAGGGCAGTGCTAGGTTCTGCTGTTGCTCCCAGACTCCCGGACTTGCTCTAATACTCTGGAATGGTGCCCACATCTAAAATAAAAACATTCAGCTCAGACAGGATGGCCCTACTGCCGCATTTAATAGCTTACTATGATCTCTGGTCCTGTATATGCTGGAATTATGACACACAATATACTTTGTATGTAACATATTAAAGCTGGATAAGTGCTAATTATGCCCTCTTCATGGACAGGCCACACTCACTCTAAAATTAAGCATTTGGAAACCCCCTCTAGAAATCCTGTGTTTGCCACTGCAGTGGACTGACATACACTGAAGTAAAGTATAACTTTCAGGCTTACTTATAAATAGTTACATGTTCTCTGTAGCATTAGCTGAATTTATATTCGGAAGGCTATAGCATGTGCTGACCTAGCAAATCTGCATCTGTATAAAGGACAATGGGCGGGTGCAGGAAGGGGAAAAATGCGGTCAAACCCCGAAAATGCGGGATTGACCACATTTCTCATATGCACCAAGCCCCGAAGTGCGATGCATTCCGGGACTTGGTTGCAGTGGGTAATGCCATCTTCTTGATGGCATTACCCATAGAAGTCTATGGGCTTCTCTCTGCTGAGTGCTGATAGAGGGACCCAATCAGATCCCTCCTATCACCTCCATGGCACATGCGTCCTTCTGTGCATGCGCAGAAGGGTGCCGGAGGGGCTTCTGGGTCATAGCAACAGATCAGTCCTTTGCGGGGATCGTCATGTATGCATGCATGCGATGACCGGCGGAATGCATCACGTTGGCGCATCCCGCCCAATAACTTGTATTCATGTAGCTCATATTTAGCGTATCACAGTCCATTGCAATCTGTGTGCAGCCTTACGGGCCACATACATCAGATGGCCGTTTCCCCAATTCCCTGATCCAACCAGAACCACTGACCCACAGGTCGGAAATGCTGATTGGCAGCCATCGATGATCGCCGATCCGTTGGGGAATTGTGGAAATTCTTCAAGTTGAAAATCCCTGAATTGCCTATCCCAATCATATTTTGGTTGGGATCAGCAAATCAGGGAAATCCAACATGTTGGATTTCAAATATGCACCTACCCAGGCATCTGAAGAACGGGGAATTGTGGAAATCCGTCGCTGATGTGCCTTTAAAATGCTACCCTATTGGGACATCTCAAGTTTAGTGTTTGTATCAGCAGTATTATTGCATGATTTAAACCCTATTTAATATATTTATTTTCATTTTTATCATTGGTACTGATTACAAGGGCTATCAGTGGTCAACCTGAACCAACCCCTTTCATTGTATTCTTTCCATTCTTCTTAAATAACCAAAGTCATCTTATACCCCTTTTCCACCAAAATCCCAGGTCTGTGACAGGGGAAGCCGTTTGTAGGTGGCAACAGGGGATGGCCATTAAAAACGTGGGAGTGGAGGTGCAAACGCAGGTGTGCCTGAGCATCTCAACGGCATTTTAGAGGTGTGCATAACTAAAAGACAGCGTCATAGTACACATCACCTGGCTTGTTTTTACACTGAAGTGCTCGCAGTGCTTGCGGCAGGGTACGGTCAACCTCGAGCGCTGCAATAGCATCCGATGTTACCGGATGTACCGATGGTTGCATACACTTCCTGGACATGACGTGCAAAAGTGGGCTTCTTAAAACAGGCTGGTGGGTGTCTGCATACACTATGTGATCGCTCTCTAAGAAATACTGGGTGTGCTAATGCATTGCTGTGCAAAAGCATATATATACACAACGTGCGAGCAACCACATCTTGAAAGCGGCTCTGAATCAGACCCATGGTTCCAAGTCGAGTCAGACCCGGGATTTACCTCATTCCCACTGCGGCGCCAAATTGGAAATATCCCAGGTTGGCGCCGTTCACACGGGTGCAGTGCTGGTGCCTGGAGATGATGTCATCACCAATCGCCGGAAACTCCAGCTCTCCCCTGAACGCCAGATGGAGTGGACCGACGACCAGGGGAGGGGATCTTTTTGGGAGGCTGTGATGTCACAGCTGTCACCGGGGAGACGGGCAGGGAAAGATTACAGCCTCACTATATGAAGTGGGGATGGGGTAAAAATTGGAACGGTCCGGATCATACGGGGAGGCTGTAATCTCTCCCTCCCTCACAGACAGCTTCCGAATAGCACCCAGTCAGCAAGCTGTAAACGGGTCCCAGGTAAAACCCTGTTCGAGAGCCAGGAAGAAATGCCGGGTCAATGGACCCGGGATTTTTTCCTAGGAGCCTTTTCCACTGAGCCGATACCCGGGTTGACACGGCAATAACCTGGGTACTTTGTCCAGTGGAAAAGGAATATAAGCCTTTATAAATTAGATGTTATACAGAAACTGGACTTAGGGCCTGATTCAGACCCGGTCGCAAGCGCTGAGCGCTCGCAACTGGGTCGATGGTGGCCCAGAGCGCATGTGCACGACGGAGCCAGCTCCGTCGTGCGCATGCGCGAGATCCGGATAGCGACGGGCAATCCGTCACACCGGGTCTCGTACCAAAGGGGGCGTGCTGTCGAAGTTGAGTGACAGCACGCCCCCTTTGGTGGGTGGGCCGGGGGGGTGGCCTCCCAGACGGAGGCGTTCCCATGAAAACACCTACCGTCTGGGGCCGGCCCCACTGACATCACAAGTGATGTCAGTGGAGAGATTCCGGCTCTGTTAGAGCCGAAATCTCCCTGGGGCTTGCGGCAACGAGACCCTACCACAAGGGTCTTGTCGCAAGCCCGATGGTCTTGACCATCGCGACCATCTTCCTGGCAGCTCGCCCTGATTCAGAGGTATAGCTCTGAAATAGCATCTCATGTACACAATCACAGTTTAATCTGCCATATTTTTGTCTTCTGTATGATGCGAAAAGACAGTGGGCCTGATTCAGACCTGCTTGTGAGTGCTATGCGCTCACAAGCGGGTCGATGGTGGGGCACTGCGCACATGCCGCAAGCGCAAGCCCCGTAGCGAGTGAGAAATTCACTCGCTCCGGGGCTCGCTACAAACGGGGCAGCTGTCGATGTGGATCGACAGTTCTCCCCGTTTTGTAGGTGGGGAGGGGGGGGTGGCTGGACAAACGGAGGTGTTCATGAAGGAACGCCTGCCGTTTGTGGGCGGCCCTACTGACATCACTTATGATGTCAGTAGTGAGCTTCCTGCTCTATTAGAGCAGGAAGCTCACTGGGGCTTGCGGGAACGAGACCCACAAGGGTCTCGTCGCAAGCCCAATGGTCGCGACCATCGTGACCATCACCTGGCCGCCCACTAAAGCTGTGGGTGGTCACTCATAGCTTAGCGAGCAGCCTAGAGGCCGAGATCGAGCTCTCAAAAAGAGCGTCCGGCTCTGATTCAGGCCCCCTGTCTTAGCCCTAAGCCTCTCCCTAACCCCACTACTTACCATTGGGATTTTGGCGCTGACATTCTGAGCCGGGACTTCAACTACCTCCCTTTTAATAACCCATTAGTGACTAAACTGACAATGTTTTCCTTAGACTTTTTCCCTCCAGAGCATTTAACAAACTTTGAGGGCTGCAATATGTATGAAATTATTTTTTTCTATATTAATGAGCTGCTGCTGTTGCTATGTCTATTTTCTTTATAATTCCCAGTGATGCGTTGTTCTTTCAGTCCTAGCGCCACACTGTTCTCTGCTGTGATTTAATATTCTGTGTGCTGTCATTGTATAGTGCTCTGTCAAAGCATATACGAGCATATAAGAGATACAGGAGCCTCTGCAAAAAGTTCTGCACTGGGACCCAGAAAGCTCTTGCTACATCAATAAGTAGCTCTGACAAAACTGAATGTTAGATCACAGGAGGCATGTTCCTAGGGGCAACAGAGGATAAGCGGAGGCTCAATCCTGAGAGATTTTTATCTTTTAGCAGGAAGGAATAAATAACGGAGAATACATAAGATAAAATGATGCAGGGCTGTCACACATATTAGGTACCTGTACAGTTACCCGTACTGTCAGCATATTGGTGTTAACTAAAAACTAGAGATGAGCGGGTTCGGATTTACACGGATTTACTCGGATCTCAAAACGGCATTTTATTGGCTGTCGGCTATCACTTATTTTGGATAGCCAATAAAATAAATCCGAACTAATCCGAACTTGTGGTAAAGAGGCGAAAAGAACCAAGTAAATCCGAACCCGCTCATCTCTACTAAAAACCATGAATGATTATCATAATAAGCATGATTTAACTCCTTAATGACGTGGAGTATTTTGTATCTTCCCTGCAATTCACATTTTAGCCTTCATTATAGCTATGAAATGTCATTAGTGACCCCCAACTCCCCCAAGGCTGGTTTGCAGAGCATATTGTGTGAGTTTTCGCACTGTGCATGCTCTGGAACAGAACACATGCGAGAACAGGTGAGGCAGTGTCATTCGACTTTCAGTTGCATCTGAACTTATAACCAAAGAGAGAGAACTAGGTTGTAACGTGGCATTCTGATAGGGGCAATGCATAGTGGGAGGCGTGTCCACACAACTGTAGGATGGAAGCGTATATATACACCATGCAAGTTTACACCATCCGCCGAATGACAACATGTTAAACCAACACAATATCATCTATGGAAGTGTCCTACTGGACGTGCAGAACATCCAATGTGGCAAAGCAATGAGTGACGGGTGAAAAAAAAAGTTTTGGAGTACTATACAATGGTTGTGCAGATTGGTCGAAAGTACCAAGATCACACGATATATATCGTATAGTGTGTACTGTGGGCCTGATTCAGACCCGCTTGCCAGGAAGCGTTCGCATGCATCCTGCTGATGTTTGCAATGTGCGCATGAGTATGCACGCAGTGCGCGTGCGTGAACCAGTCCATGCAATCATGAAATGATTGCCCCTTAAGCATAGATGCCTCGCTAGCCTGGGTGACAGGACGAGCCGTTTGTGGGTGGTGACGGGTTGGTCGATGAAAACGTGGGTGTGGTGGTGCAAACACAGGTGTGCCTGAGCGTCCTAATGCTGTTTCAGAGGCATGCATAATTAAGACGGAGCATCATAGTACACGTCACTTGGCTGAATTTTACACTGAAGCACTCGCAGTGCTTGCAGTAGGGTTTGGACAACCACAAGCACTGCGTTCGCTTCCGATGATACTCGATGTTACCGATGGTTGCATACACTTCCTGGAGATGATGTGCATAAGTGGGCATCTTAAGACAGGCTGTTGGGCATCTTAACACACGCCGCGATCGCGCGCCAAGACATAGTGGGCGTGCTATTGCCTTGGCGTGCAATCACCGGATTTGCATACTTTGGCAGCTGAGGCTGCATGCGAACGCATCTAGCGAGCGGATCTGAATCGGGCCCTGTGTACCCAGCTTTAGGTTTTCTGTTAAACTTAAAAATAAAGTTTACTAATAGATCAAAATTATCGTTCTAGTTCTCAGATGACTATTTAACATCCTTTTCCAATTGTGCATAATTGCAGCTGGATGGCAGATGTATCACTAATCAATGTTGGGCTTTTCAGGCCCACAAGTCCAGGAATGTGGTGGCCATTCTGGTCCATGAATGCATCGAGGAGCTTGGTCATCCACGTACAGTCCAGACCTGGCCCACCACGACTTCTTGTTCCTACAAATCAGGCACAAGATGCATGGGATTCATTTTAAGTCACAGGAACCCCCTGTGGAGACCATCATACAGCATGTAGAAGACTAACCTGCTTCGGACTGGTCCAGCTGCTTCACCAAGTGGTTTGAGAGCATGCAGCTTTGAATAGACTCCTATAGCGAATCCAAAAATGTATTATTTGTATATCAGTGCATCCAGATTGCAAAGGTTCTTGGTGGGCTATTTGATACAGTCACACAGCAATGTTGGCCTGGGGTCAGAGAATTCTTTGAGTGTAGAATGTGCAAAGATGTGTGGACTGTACACAGGGCCGGTTCTAGACATTGTGGAGCTCAGGGCAAAAGTTCCCAGTTGCCCCCCCCCCCCTTCCCCCCAAAATAAAGAAATTACTTTTTTTAGATGGCGTTCCTCTGTGTGCGCTTCCAGAAAGGGGGCATGTCCTTGCGGAACACCCCCAATTCATCACAGTGTGGGGCGTGCCCAGCACTAATGGCGAATAATTGCCATGCTCGTAATGCGCCTTACACAGTATGTCTTACACAGTAAGGCCCTTTATACCACATTATGCCACATGCAGTAATGACCTATATAACACATTATGCTATACACAGTAATAACCTGTATAACACATTATGCCACATGCAGTAATGCCCTGTATAATACATTATGCCAAATGCAGTAATACTCTGTATAATACATTCTGCCACACACAGTAATTCCCTTTATAATACATTATCCCCAATTCAAATTATGCCACACAGTAGTCCATTAATCATGTTATGACACAGTGCTGCCCCTTTTACACAATGCCCACAGTAGTAGTGCCCCTAATACTATGCCCACAGTAGTAGTGCCCCTTATACAATGCCCACAGCAGTGGTGTCCTTTACACAATGGCCCCAGTAGTGATGCCCCCCATGCAGTGCCCCCATTAGTAGTACCCGCAGTGGTAATGCCCCCAGTAGTAATGCCCCCAGTAGTAGTGCTCCTATTGGTAATGTCCCCAATAGTAGTGCCCCAATTGGTAATGACCCCATTAGTAGTGCCCCCAGACCCGGGCCCCCGCCGGGCCCCTCAGGAAGCCCGGGCCTGGGTAATCTGTATCCGCTCCCCCCCCTCTCGGCGCCACTGCCAGTAGTAATGCCCCCTATTGTAGTGCCCCCATTGGTAATGTCCCCAATAGTAGTGTCCCCACTACTACTACATGTGTAGCAAGTAAAATCAATCTAGCCGCTGCATGTAGAATAGATGGTAGGGGGAACATCTGTTTAGGGGAAGGCCAGTCATGCAATAGTCAAAGCGGGAAATAATGAGTGCACGATTGTATGCAGCAGGATTTGGATACAGATTGACATAACAGGACAAAAACAATATATAGCTTTATTGATTGCTATTGGCACACATTTCTGTAAGCAAGCTAAGTATATTAGTGGTTGTTACAGTATATTATCTGGTGTATTTCTGAGCATAACAAAGATGGTTGAATTAGATACTGTACAAAAGTATGTTTATTTAACTTGAATTGATTGATTTTTAAATACTTTTATTGGGAACAGTAGATACATTTCATATATCTCATATATATATATATATATATATATATATATATATATAATTTTTTTTTTCAGCACTCTCATTCTATTTTATATTAGCTTAAAAGACCACTAAATGCCAAATCGTAAAATTTCAGAAACAACCCATAAAGGAGTAAAACATTTTCAGTATAGTATTATCTCTCCACACCAGTGTGAAAAACTGAAGGTCTTCCTACAACTTCAGGAAAGTGAACAGATCATTGGAACCTGGGAACACGGACTTTACCGACACACCCCTCCACTCCCATGACTGTACAGTGACATAGTTAGAGACAGTGTAAGAGTTATAAGCTGTGAGGGCCTCTTCTATTCCCGTGTCCCTTATTAGATAAACAATATATTTTAGTTACTAAAAAATGAACTTTGTTTCTTTGCAACTGTCCTAGAAATTATGGGACATTATTGTATGCAGTAAACCAGCAACAACCGCAAAACATGTGAACGAACTGTCATATACACATCAATTTATAAAATTTTGTCTGATTAGCATTAACATTAGTGGCTTTTATCTACAATTCTGACCTGGGGGTCTATTCCAGGGTTGCCGACATTCTGGATGCCCCTTCCGGGAGGAGGCAGCCAGATGGGCAAAGCAAGGGGCGTGGTCAGCAATGGGGGCATGACAATGCAATTGCATAATTTTGGCCCCGAGATTGCTGGCATTGTGAAGGAGGGGGCAGGGCCAAAATGATGTCATTCAGCGGAATCTCATAACTCGGGGGCTTCTCTCATAACCGCGGGAAGGGCCGGAGGGGTCAGCGGGCCACCAGGAGGCTTGCCTGCCTTTCCAGGGGCCGGGAGCAGCACCTGATTTTCAGGAGGCTCCCGGCCGAATTGGGAGGATAGGCAAGTATGGTCTATTCACTAAGCCTTGGAGAGAGATAAAATGGAGAAGGATTAGTCCCAGCCAATCAGCTCCTAACTGTCACTTTACAGGCTGTGCTTGAAAAATGACAGGAGCTGACTGGCTGGGACTTATCTTTCTCCATTTCATCTTTCTCCAAGCCTTATGCTGGGTACACACTAGACGATATGTTGTCCAATCCGGTGGATCGGGGTGACATGTTGGGGACATCGTCTAGTGTGTACTCACTATGTCGCTGATGATGCGCGCTCCCGCACGTGGTAAGCGTCATCCTCCATTGGACCTGCATGCAGGTCCGATGGGGGATATCGTTAGTGAGGGCCATTCTGCCGATTGCAGCATGGACCCCGCCGTCACTCCCTTGCTGCCAACATTGGCAAGTGTGTATGCACTTGCCGATGTCGGCTCCCCCAACGGGTCCCATTGCTAAATATGTCAGGCACACTAGGCATTGTCTAGTGTGTACCTGGCTTTAGTGAATAGACCTCTATATCTTAGCAAATCTGTCTAGCAGTCAGTCACTGTCTGCCTTTTTAGTCAGAGAAGCACCACCTTCCTCTCATGGCAGCCTGCTTAAAAGGGCTTAAATAGAGCATGAAGAGCATACAGTTCCTTCACACATATTATCCAGCTCAGTAATACTCTGATATAGATTCATTTCAAAAAGAGTCTTTGCTTCTTCTATATAGAAATAAGATATTCACTTGCACACAACCATCTGACACCAACAACTGGGAATCCTCCCAAGGCAAACAATCTGCTTGTTCACATTTAATTAAAAATCAGGTACTGGGGAATAAGGATGCCGGCTTACTTGAAGAGATAGAAATATAACACAAATTATTATTAGACTTTTAAACCTCATCTTTTCAATTTACAAAATATTTGATCATTTTGATACAAATAAAGAATAACCATATATATATTAGATAGAGAGGATGTATGCTTCATTCCTGAAAGAAGTCCATACATTGTGGCATTTGTAACATAAGACACTTGACTGGCATTCCATCAATGTTTCTGGCAAATTAAGAGCACAAGTTAAATTTAAATCCCCTTATCTGTACAAAAACAAAAACCCTGGCTGATTGTGTTAGGCTTTGGGGAACCTGCCAGACCTCAGGTAGGAATCATTTTGTTTTATGTAAATGCACGGAATTAATTGTGGTTGGAATTAGCCTTTGTAGCTGCAATCCTTGTTTTGTGTCGGATGTATACCAGCAACAAGTCCAAACATGTAAAAGAAAGCACAAAAATAAAGAATAGGAAAAAGAAGGTTGTTAGCATGTTGCATAGTTTCTAAATGAGAATATAAAGTAGGGTAGGTGAATACAGGAGAAATGGGTGTGGTATATTTTGTCAACATATCAAAATATCGACAGCTTCATGTGGACATGTTTAGAATGTTCACTTTTAACGACATTTACCACTGTAATTGTCAACAGTTAGAATGTCGACAATAAGATTTTCATTGGAAACCTAAGACTAACCCTAATCTAACGCTATCCCTAAAAGCTATCCCTAAAATATAGTTCTTGGCTCTCAACATTATGTCAGTGTCAACATTGTGAATGTCAAAATTTTTCTGCATACCGACAATGAATGAATGTTGACTAGGTGACTGCATACCAGAGAAATCTTCCCTCTAATGCAAGTATCCAAAAAAAACATCTCAGATTCCAAATCTGAATGTTTTACATGCCAGCACCTAATTGTATTTTAATAAACAGCATGTTTGGACACTTGAACCCTGTGCTCCTCCCTTTCATTGTAATCAAGGTTTTCTTTTTTTGTCTTTTTGTGAGATGAATTTGTTTTGCCTCCACTGACATCTATTACTCTGACAAGCATGCTGCAGTATCAGTGGCAATAACAGGCAGTTGGCCCAATATGGCCACATATGTAGATCATGAACTAGCACATTGCCAGATAGTTATCTGATTGAAGCCAATTACATTTTAATTGGGGACACTGGTAAATGTTGTTAGGAGATGACTGTAATCAGCCTTGATAGTGTGCTCTCCCGACCTTATGGGCTGTGTCTGATGTGGACTGGAGGTGATCTGGCCTCTCAGCCTAGTTGGCAAACACTCGGATCACCTTAAGTTTGGACACATAGGCCATTCACTGTAAGTGGCCATCTTATACAGTCTATTATGGAACCCTTTTAGACTAAGGCCGGTATCTGATTAGCCGTGGTAAATTACCGTGGCTAATTGCTTTGCCCGGGGCTATCGAATTAGCCCAGATGCCGGCACTTATCAGGGATCCATAAAAATAAATTTTTCTCCCTATTGCGGCAGTGAAAATACATACGTCCACGACATTTCACGGATCCTATGTGTTTTCGTGAGAAAAACAGAAAAGTTGCAGACGTAAAAAACAGGGTTTAATTGGATACCACGAAAAAAAATCGTAGAAAAAGAGACTAAAATTGCCGAAAAAAATAAATTTTTTCCCCAAAATTTTGTTGCTGCTAATTGGATACTGGCCTTAAACCTAAAACCCGGGTTTTTGCCTGAAAACGCACATCAACCTGGTTCTAGTGTATATGTCTGAAAGGTGTGACCCCGGTTGACAGTGCCAGGTCTGCGACCCTGCACGCTAACAGGGTTTTTCATGGGTCGACGACCTGGCTCAAGTGTGAAAGTTGCAACCCGGATTTTGATAACCCGTGGCGCTTGGAAGTGAGATAATCTCCAAGTGCCCACTGAATGCCAGAAGATCCGGGTCACTACAAGACCTGGGTATGGTGTAAAGGATGACAACCCGGGAATAACCAGGTCATTCCCCTAAAGCCAGTGATACACGCGACGGGGGATTTGACGTCCGACATATCGGGCGGTCCCCACACACGGTGGATTGGGTGGCCGACCGCCCGATATGCCGGCTCCCCCACCCGCATAGTGCTGCATGGGATTGCACATCGCATCCCCAGATTGACTAAACCTGCAGTAAGATATGGGGGTGTGATGTATGACTCCCACGGGTGCGCGCTCTGTCCGATATCATGCCCATACATGGTGCGATATAGCAGCCAAATCGTACCAATCCATCGGATCGGCTGATATATCGCACAGTGTATGGGCCGCTTTAGTGTGAAAGGGGCAGCCCTACTTCAACACGTGCTCAGTATCCTGGGTCTGAGCTGGGTTAAAGCCGTGAATTTATGGGGTCTATTTACTAAGCAGTGTTAGCAGACAGAGTGAAAAGTGATAAGTCTGTGATAAGGTGCCAGCCAATCAGCTCCCAACTGCCATCTCACAGGCTGTGTTTGAAAAATGACAGTTGGGAGCTGATTGGCTGGCACCTTATCACTGATTTATCACTTTTCACTCTGGGTCTCATTCAGACCCACTCGCGAACGCTGAGCGCTCGCAAGCGGGTCGATGTTTCCCAAATGCGCATGCGCACGACGGAGGCGCCTCCATCGTACACATGCGCGAGACCCGAATAACGACTGGGTAGCCGTTGTTATGGGTCTCGCACCAAAGGGTGATTGACAGCATGCCCCCTTTGGTGGGCGTGCCGGGGGCGTGGCTGCCCAGACGGAGGCGTTCCCATGGGAATGCCTACCGTCTGGATCCGGCCCCACTGAAATCACTAGTGATGTCAGTGGGAGTGATTTTGGCTCTGATAGAGCCAAAATCACTCCGGGCTTGCGGCAGACGAGACACTACCACAAGGGTCTCGTCGCAAGCCCGATAGTCAAGACCATCGCGACCATCTTTTTGGCCGCTCGCATAAGCTGTGGGTGGTAATGCACAGCTATGCGAGCGGCCAGGAGGCCGCTCCATTTTGAGCTAGGACGGCCCTGATTCAGAGCGAGCGCTCTTGTCAGAGCGTCTGGCTCTGAATCAGGCCCTCTGTCTCCTAACACTGCTTAGTACATAGACCCCTATATGTGAAAGTGGTATAAGTGACTCATACAAGTGAAGTTGCCTGAATACTTCTCTAGTACAAATGGACACAATTCAGCAAATGAGAAAGGTGTCTTGCCTTTGTTAAAACATATACATGTATATAATACAGAACACTGTTGTGTTTGAACATTTCGCTACATAGTAAGTTATATAAGTTCATTCATATAATTACAATTATATTGACAATATAACCTCAGTTTCTATGTGATAAAAGTTGCAAAGTAAATAAATATTGAACATGGAAACACACTGAATTTAAATAGTTTACTATAACAAATTTACACTGATAATAGTTGTATTTGGAACCTTAAGTCTTCCTGTATTTGAAACCTTAATACTAGTGAAAATTTATATGCAGTCTCATTATCAAAAGTATATTTGAGCTATAAAATCATTTATATAAACACAACATTTAAGGAAAAGAAAGATGAAATAAAATATTTGATTTTGTAGAAATCCAGAAATGGATTTTTAGCAACAAAATTATTTTTGACAAGCTAATAATATAAAATTATCAAACAAAGTCAATTAAAGGTGATACTACAAAACTGTAAAGCTTATTTCTTAACACAAAATTTACTTTGTAGCATAACAAGTTTAAACCAATTAAAAATATCTGCCATACATTACTAGATAATTATTATTATGTGATGAAAATTAATTTAAAAAGTATAAAACTTGCTCTCCCTCCCCTAGTTCTGTTTAGTTTCTCAGAATCTCTAGGCCGTCATTCAGAGCCGTACGCTCTGAGCAGAGCGCACGCTCTGAATGAGGGCCGCCCTCCATAATTACCCACAGCCTATACGAGCGTGCAGTTTGATGGCCGCGATGGTCTTGACCATCACGACCATCGTCACTGCGAGACGGAGCCTGCGGTTGAGGTTTTCAACCGCAAGGCCCGGAGTGATTTTGGCTCTAACAGAGCCAAAATCACTCCCACTGACATCACTAGTGATGTCAGTGGGCCGGCTTCTGACGGTAGGCGTTCCCTTGGGAACGCCTCCGTCAGGGAGGCACGCCCCCGGCACGCCCACCAAGGGGGGCGTGCTGTCAATCAACATCAACAGCACGCCCCCTTTGATCAGACACAACGAGCGAAGGAAAGTCCTTCGCTCGTCGCGTCTGGCGCATGCGCACGACGGAGCTCCCGCCGTCGTGCGCATGCGCAGTGCACAACATCGACCCACTTGCAAGCGGACAGCCGCTTGTGAGTGGGTCTGAATCAGGGCCTTAGTCAGGTATTCCTCAATTATCTGGGAAGTAGAACAGAAGGCAGGCTATGCCTGTCATGGGTTAAATCACGAGGCTATGGGTGGTTTGTGTGAGGTCACAGGGTAAATTTTAGCCAGTTAGGTTTTAGTGGGTGAGGTTAAATGAGTAATTAAGGCTTGTGGTCACATGGTACAAGCCTCTTTGTGAAGAATTTGCCCTCCTGCCTGCCATTTCATTTAGGGATGACCATCGGTATGGTTACCATCGATGGCAAAATAGAAAGTGGCCATCAATGGTAACCAACAATGCAATGGATGACCATCGATGGTTTCACCAACCGATGGTCATCCCTTTTCCATAACTGACTGACCCATGGGCCAAACAGAACTGGGAGGCGTGGCTTTGTGAGTGTCAGGGGCGGAGCTATGCTTTGTGTCCTGGCACCTTGAATCATCGATGGTCGATGACCATCCCTACTTTCAATAGTTTTTGATCAGTTGTTGGCTATTCCCCGTTGGTGGAAAAGAACAGCAGGTCATTCAGCTGGGTGCAGTTGATTTGTTTTTGGGTACACTCAATATTGTCTGAATGAACCATCCCACCGAGGGCAGCACTACACCTTTCCGGGTGATTTGTTATGTTGCAAGGTTGAGTTGGATACCCTCGTTTAGTTGTGTGTTGTAAGGACCCATAGGGCGGACTCTGGGCCTTATTTAGACCCTGTCGCAAGCGCTGTGCGCTTGCAACCGGGTCGATGGTGGGCCAGTGCGCATGCGCGAGACCCGGATAGTGACGGGCACTCCGTCGCTCCGGGTCTCGCAACAAAGGGGGCGAGCTGTCGATGTTGAGTGACAGCTCGCCCCCTTTGGTGGGTGGGCCGGGGAAGTGAAAGCCCAAACGGAGGCGTTCCCATGTCAGTGGGAGAGATTTTGGCTCTGTTAGAGCCGAAATCTCTCTGGGGCTTGCGGCAACGAGACCCTACCACAAGGGTCTCATCGCAAGCCCGATGGTTGCGATGGTCTTGACCATCACCCACAGCTGTGGTCACCCACAGCTATGCGAGCGGCCAGGAGGCCGTTCTAAAAAAAAAAAAAAATGACCGGCCCTGATTCAGAGCGAGCGCTCTGTCAGAGCGTCCGGCTCTGAATCAGGGCCTCTGCCTCCAATGCATGTTTTGTGTTTGCGTTGGTGCATTTCTAAGCTGCGATGATTATTGCCTGTCCTGTCCTTGCCACCATACAGTCTTTTATTTGTGATCTTTTTTTTAATAAATAGCTAACCTTCTTTAATGCCATTCCTGTCTCAGTGTCATTATTTTAGTTAAGTTTAATGTTATCGGGACCTAAGCACAAAACACACGTCAGCCGTTAGGAGGTTTAATGATATCAATAATCCCACGACTCCCTACTGCATTATTTACTTCCTGTATACACTGGGAGACAGGCATGAGAGACAGGCGAAGAAATCCTGGTGATCAGAGTGGGGTTACTTAATAATTTATTTCACTTGTATGCATAGAAGTTGCACATTCTGTAGACAATTACCTGCTAACATTCCACATTTTTCCAGAATAGTCCCAATTTTATGTGTCCATAGTGAGAGCAGAATAGTCTGACAAAGGCAAGGTCTGGGTGGATTAGGGTGTTGCCTCGGTTACTGTTTTTAATTAGGATACTGGAAGGTACCAGCAGATATTTAGCACGGTGCCCGGAGGAAGTGGTCAGCACGTGGATGGAAAAATAAAAATCAGAGACAGTATCTGACTGGGACATGAAGGGACCACTTGGGAAAGGCAGTAGTAGGGGCCCATAAACAGCCGCAGCTGATGGGACGTGGGAATGAGCACACAGCGCATGGGGCCTGATTCCCCCTGATGTTTGCCAATCAGCGCTTGTGCTGGCTCTGTACTGTGCATGTACTGATTTGTGTCTGCAATGGTCACAGTGCCTCCTACATCACTGTATGATTGACTTCCTGCAGCTGCCTGGGGGCCGGGGATGGGGCAGTAACAGAGAGCGTTTTTGAGGAGTGCCGAGGCTAGTGGCCCCAGAACTGTGAATATCACGACCATCCAGAGTAACCTAAGGGTTGCTCAGACTCACGATGTTCACGCGAGTGAACCGATGGCTACGTCCATGGACACAGCAGCGGGTCACAGAAGCCGTCAGGAGGCGTCTATTTACAAAATACGTCCCCTGCAGCATTAGCAAAATTTCGCAGTAGCCACTAGTACAGCATAGTGTACAACTATGAATCAGGCCCATAGGGTATGAGCAGCGGCCCTTCTCTTAAGCTGGTTTTAGGCCCCATGAATATGGTGGAAGCTCCACTTTAAGTGTATCATGTGGCTGGCAGTATACCCATACGCACGTGCAGGGGGGGTTTCCGAGTACCTAGAAACCCCCCCTGCCCCGTTGCTCCATCTACCTGCACCCCCCCTCCAGCCGCGGCAGGGAGGGTCCATTTGCCAGGCACCCGCTGAGAATTGTGGCGCCCGGCTCTTTCCCCGCAGCAGCAGATGGAGACTGGAGCTCACTTCTAAGCTCCAGCTTCCGGCCCCCGCAGTGAGCACTATGGGAGAGACGTCATGACATCTCTCCCATGGATCCAAGGAGCAGACGGGCTGGACGGCAGCGGACGCAGGAGTGGAGCTTAAGGTAAGCATTGTGTTTGTATTTTTAATTGTATTGTAATGGGGCATTATTTTGGGGGGCACTACTATAGGGGGCATTACTACTGGGTGCATTACTACTATAGGGGGCATTACCACTGGGGGAATTACCACTCTGGGCACTACTATTGGGGGCATTGCATAGGGGGCACTGCATAAGGGGCACCATTACTGTGGGCACTGCATAGGGGGGCACCACTACTGGGGACACTGCATAGGGGGCACCACTACCAGGGGCATTGTGTAAGGGGAACTTCTGTTGTGGGCATTGTATAAGGGGCACTACTACTGTAGGCTTTGTATAAGGGGCACTATTACTGTGGGAAATGTGTATAAGGGGCACTACTACTGGGGGAGTTGTGTATAAGGTACACTAATGTGGCATTGTGTCATTATAGCGAGCAGGTCTGAATCAGCTCCACAATGCGAAGACATAGAAATTTCACATGCATTAGCACTGTAACAAATAAAGTCTACAAACATGGACTCATCCCTTAACTTTCAAAATAAATAATTGTAATATACTACTTTCTACATAATTACCAACATTTTCAAATAATTCCAGGAGACATCACACCTGACAGTGGGCCTGATTCAGTAAGGATTGCAACTGTGGTTACTCACGCAATTGGCTTATTGTTGTGATCTGCGTATGCATTGCACTGCACGTGTGCGAGCTAGCCACTGCGATCGGGACTGCAATCGCAGAGACTACGCAGACCCATCGCAGAGTGACTGACAGGAAGTGGCGTTTGTGGGAGGTGATGGGGGTGTGGTCGGCAAAATGCAGGCGTACCAGTGCGTTCAAACACCGTTGCAGGGGCATGCATAAATTATCCACTGCGATGCCATACGCAGCTCGAGTGCACAGTGCGTGCGATGAGGTTAGCAATTCCTGAAAAAGGTCAGAGCTTGTGCAAGTGTGCGTGAGGCAGCGATGGTACTCGATGTTACCGATGGTTTTGCAGTCTTACTAAGGATTACAGATGTGTGTAAGCAGTGCCGGCTCCAGGGGTCGGAGCACCCTGTGCCGGCCCAGAACAAGGCGCGTTCTGGGCGCATCCAAAATTGGGGGTGTGGCCTAATTATCATAGGCCACGCCCCCTACATGACATTATTTGGAGGCGTGTCCGCATGGCACACCTCCAAATAACATCAGGCTGGGGGTAAAGCCCAGCCCACCGTCACTGGCTGGGCTTCCCTCAGCCCTCTCCCGTCAGTGAATGGATGCCGCGCGCATTCCCCACCTTCTCACCACCAGCCCTGACCTCACACCCACACATAACTCCCCTGCATGTATGATATGTAAAGATTGATAATGTTATCTGAAAGATATGCAAGCCTTTTAATAAAGTAAACTAAACTATGGCTTACCACACTGTCACTGATGATGCAGGCAGGTCTTCTTGATCACAGTGCTGTGGATACCTCAGGGGTAGGAGGGATGGCGTCTGTAGCCAGCCATCCTTAGTCCTCAGCCCCTCAACACCTTGCTCAAATTCAGCCTCTCACCATTCTCAGCCCAAAAGTCCCTTATCACCTTCCTCAGCCTCAGACCCTCATCACCATCCTCAGCCCTTAGTCCACACCTTCCCTAGCCTTCAGCCCCCTTCACCTTCCCCAGCCTTCAGCCCCCTTCACCTTCCTCAACCCCCACCCCCTTCCTCCGTACTCAGCCCCTTCCTCCACACTCGACCCCTTCCTCAGCCCCCAGTCCCTTCCTCTGCCCCCAGCACCTTCCTCTGCCCCCCGCCCCTTCCTCCGCACAGTCCACTGTTTGCGTGTGGTGGCATGACCTATCACGTCACGCTGCTTCGTTGCTGAAGAGGTCATATCCAGCCCGGGTTGCGTCTGAGCCACTGGCAAGTCCAGCCCAGTGCTGCCCAGGCCAGAGTAGAAAAGAACAGGGCAGCGGATATGGGTACCTGCGGTCGCAGCTAGAGCACTTAAGTCTGCCATCCGCGACCCTGCTTTGTGCCCGTCTGGGCCTCGGGGCCCCTCTGGACCTTGGGGCCTGGTACAGATGTACCCTTAGTTCCCCCCTGTTGCCGTGCTTGAACACCATAGACATATTTAGAATGGGTGCAGGGTGCACGCGGGCCCCTGGGACCAGGAGTCCCTGCACCGCACACCCTGCACCGAAAGTATACTTAACTCACTCGGCAAGTGGGTTCCTCCTACTCTGTGGCACCATCTCCCCAGTGACATCTTTAGAAAGATGGCACTGTGCAGTGAAAGCACAAGGTAAGATGCCCACAGCACAGATAAGGGGGGTCCGCTGCACATGGTCCCTCAATTCGCCCCTGATCGACACTCATGTGCACCAGTCCTATCCTTAGTGAAAGACATCTGTCTGAAATGGAACAGATCTCTGCAGTCGCACAATTCCGCTAACACTCTCATGACAGCACATTTACCTTATGTGCGAACGCCTCGAAATGATGACAAATTCAATCATTATTACTTATTTTTTATTGGAGATCAGACAGAAGGTTGATAACATGATACTACTCAGCGTAACTAAAATTAGGGTGATCTTGTACTTATGCCACCAAAATCAAGGAGAGTATAACTTGTAAACTGCGCTGAAGTAGATCAGAGCCAAACAAGATGCACATTATTCTAATCAATCACTTTTCTAATTCTTCCTTATTTGATGAAGGTTACACTTACATGTATTTGGGTTGATCTGATGCTTTAGATATGCTCCTAATATGCATGTTTATTCACCTATGCCACTTTCACACAGAAATTCCCGGCTTCAATCTGGTTCGGACCTGGGACAACGAGCACGGGTTGAAGCCATGCTACCCTTTTCACACTTAGGGGGTTGACCCAGGTTGTCACTATTCACTGCAAGACCCGGGTCTTCCAGATTCAGTGGGCGCTTGGAGATGATCTCATCTCCAAGCGCCACTGTCCCCGGCCAATCAATTTGTTTTAGGCGTGACCTAGGTCATAATGACCCGGGTTGCACCTATCACATTTGAGCCGGGTTGTTGACCCGGGTTGCAAGTCCCGGGAAAAGCACTGCTAGCGAGTAGGGTCGTGGACCAGGGACTGTCAACCCGGGTCGCACCTTTCAGCCATATGCCAGACGCGGGTTAATGCACGTTCACGCAAAAAAACCCGGGTTTTAGGTTTAAGTCTGAAAAGGGTATAAAACTGCACGCTATAAGAGGGTTCATAAATGCCTATGTGGGGTAAAGACAAATGTAACAAATTAGTTACACTCATCTCTCAGACTAATATATCCATAAGTAATTATCATCATGGGAAACAGTTTGGATATAAATTATATGTAAGTCAGTAAACATTAGAAATGGGAGAGTGTTTTTGATAGCTATAAAAAAATATATAAAAACACTGAAATTGCGGATAGTAAAATTAGAAAAAAAAAATAATAAAAAAATCACAGTAATACATTTTTCTTCAAAAATGCACTTGAGAAAATAAACAATCAAGATGTTTTTTTTTTTTTAAATGTAATTTATTTTTGAATCAGAGGCCCAGGAGAATGCACCTATTATCCACAGACACGGTAACAGATTGTGCAATTTCAGCTGCCAGGAATGAGAGATGCATTGATCTTAATATAGCCCTTGTCATGCCACGACCCCATGTAAGACTTTTCCCCAGAGGATGACCTGCACACACCCACACACACACAAAATGACATCCTCCATGTCTCCTTTACATAACGCACAGGAACTGAGGCGATGACTTATCTCTTTCCTTGTAATGAAGAAAATAAATATCCGTCAGGGGCAGTGCTGCAAGTTTTTTTCATTACAGCTCAATTACCAATACTGGAAATACTGGTTTGTGACCAATTGATCTTCTGAACTGGAATGTTTTATTGCTTTAAATGGAGCACACAACAGCGGTGCCTCTATAGACGGAGTGATTCTGTAGCAGCACCTGTCAGGCCAGCAAATAAAGCAATTAATTGCATCCAAAAATACTGTAGAAACATAAAAAACAATATATCAAAAAAGTTTTACTATTTCAAAGATTTTATGTGTTTTGGCCTTTCCTTCAGGTTTGCTGCACAGCAAATTATTCTATACAAACATTTTAAAGCTGTATATAGTGGACCTCACAGGGGCTTAACTCATACATGCCTACTCTCCCGGGAGTCGCGGGAGTTTCCAGATTTTTCGGGAAACCCCTCCGCACACCCCCAAAGAGTAGGCAAATCTCCCGTATCCCACCCACTTCCTAGTGAAGTGGGCAGGATGAAGAGATTTTCTGAGAAATTTGCGGGTCCGTAGGGAATGGAAGGGGCTAAATGGTGCAATTTGCGTAATTTGGTCCCGCCCCCTCCTCACTGAACAGTGGCGGAACTGTGGGAGACAATGGAGTCAGTTGCCGCCGGGTACAAGCCCTGAAGGGGGCACCTCCGCTCCTCCATTGTCCCCAGTTCCATGTCCACCTGTTTGCAGTGCTGTGACAGAGGTTCCGCTTAGCTGAGTGCCGATCGATCATGAATCTGCCGGGCCGTTTCACATTGCCTTTCAGCCCAGGCTGATTCATGAATCTGCAGTACCAGCGCCGGCTGCTGTTCTTCCAGAATTTGTGTTCCATTGTGGAACACAAACTGGAAACTCCCGGCTCCTGTGTCCCCTCCCACAGCCTCCGCTGCCTGTCAATTTCCACCCCATGCCTCTGTAGATGTTACAGTGGGTCCGCCGCGGGAGCAGTCACAACAGGGCACCTCTACTTCCGCCGCCTGTGCAGTGTGCACCAGCGGCAGGGAATAAGTACATGACACCAGTCTCCTATAGAGCAGTGGTTCATGGTGTCAGCAGGCAGACCCCGGCGGCCGGTGCGGTCTCCCTGCTGCTGCCTTGGACTTAGCACTCAGTCAGGAGACGCCTCTCACTTCTCCCCGGAGCAGTGAACCACTGGCCAGGACCCAGGAGCTGCATAGAGGACTTCTTCCCGGTAAGTCCCTTCTCACTACTACTCCTGCCCCCTGCTTCCCGCTACTCCTGCCATCCTGTCCCCTGCTCCCACTTCTCCTGCCATCCTGTCCCCTGGTTCCCACTACTCCTCCTATTCTGCCCCCTGCTTCCCACTACTTCCCTTATCCTGCCCCTGCTTCCCACTACTCCTCCTATCTTGCCCCCTGCTTCTCATTACTAATCCCATCCTGCCCCGTTTCTCGCTTCTACTACGGAATCGGTATGGAATCCCGGCTGCCGCATGGCCGGCAGTTCGATTCCCGGCAGCGGCAACCCGACAGATTAGCAGAGCCCGGCAGCAGAAGCCCGACAGCGCTGGAAATCCTGATCGTCCCTAAGGTAAGTATAAACTAACCTAACCTAACACCCTAACCCTCCTTAGGGGTGCCTAACCCTAACCTACACCCCCAAGTGCCTAACCCTAATCCCCCCTCTAAGTGCATAACCCTAACCCCCCCGGGTACTCTAAACCTAACCCTCCCCCCCCCCGCGGCTGTCCGCTCGCGGCGCCCGGCATCCCTTCGATGGGGATGCCGGGCGCCGGTCTCCCGGCGTCAGGTAAATGACAGGCGTCTAGATATAGACACCGGTCATTTAACCCACGCCGGGATAAAGCAGCCGGGAAGCCGGCTGTCGGTATTAAGGCAGCCGGTTTCCCGACTGCATACCTCTACTACACCCATTCTGCACCCAGCAGCCTCGGAGTGTATGGAGCTTGTGCACCAAGTGCTGGCTCTGTTGGGCTAACCAACCCTACCCCCTGGCCCACCCTAACCACTACCCCTGCCTACAAAACATCAAAACATAACCTGTCCTATCCCATC
This sequence comes from Taudactylus pleione, assembly GCA_031769625.1. Lineage (NCBI taxonomy): Eukaryota > Metazoa > Chordata > Amphibia > Anura > Myobatrachidae > Taudactylus > Taudactylus pleione. The sequence continues at coordinate 4,734,005 of JAUIMM010000534.1, read as the reverse complement.
AGAAGTGCCACACACATTAAAGGCACTGAAACATTAATCGTTACCATTATGTGAACAGCTTGATTACTCCATGGGACCAGGAGAGCTGCACCACCGAACGACTTTTTTGTTTTTGTATGCAGATACGTTCGGGCACCCAGTACAGTTTGATGTTTATCAAGGAGAGCTGGACCGTAAGTAATATATATATATATAATTTTTTTTTTCCGTCAGCGCTTTAAATTTGGAGGGGGGGGGCACCAACACTTATATTGCCTCCGGGCAACTGGGATGAAGTTACTCCACTGTCACTGACCCATAAATCCCAGGGTTTTCCTGTAAAGGGGGTGTGGCCTGATGACGGCTATAGACTGGCCCCGCCCCCGAAGATGAGGGCAGCAAGTCCTCTCCAGTGGCTCCAAGAAATGTGCCCTGCAAAGTAGGGCAAGTAGGTAAGTATGGCATAACTATAATGGGTGCAGGAGGTGCCATTGCTATGAGGTCCCGAGGCTTAGGGAGCCAGGCCCCCAGTACTTAGCTCAACTGGCATCAGTGCCAAACAAAGTTAGAGATAGAGACTTACTAGATGTACTAAATTGGAGAATGATAAACTGCCAACCACTCAGCTCCTAACTGTCATGTTACAGACTGTGTTTGAAAAATGACAGTTAAGAGCTGATTGGTTGTTAGTTTATCACTCTCCAACTTATCACTTTCCAGAGCTTAGTACATCATGATCTGCTCCAAACCTCTATTCTGTATGTTGGTATTGGTTGTGCAAATTAGAATCAGATAAGTGGTGCACAGACTGATAATTTATGCCTGCTGAAGGAAAATAGGCACCGGGAACAGATTGAATGTCCTGTCACGCTGTGAGACCACCCTGTACCCACCCAGCACGTGACATCCGAAGGTCTGTCCAGCAAATGGGATCTAGCCACTAACTTCTTTGCTATTGATCGTGCCTTGCGCCTCAGCACCCTTAGGGGAATATTTACTAAAGGTTGATTTTAATCGTTTAAAATCTGTACACTCCCCCAAGTGGTGACACTACCCCTAGTGCCTAACCCTAACCTCCCCCTAGTGCATAACTCTAACCTCCCCTAGTGCCTAACCCTAACCTACCCCTAGTGCCTAACCCTAACCACCCTCTAGTGCCTAACCCTAACCGCCCCCTAGTGCCTAACCCTAACTGCCCCCTAGTGCCTAACCCTAACTGCCCCCTAGTGCCTAACCCTAACCTCCCTCCTAGTGCCTAACCCTAACCTCCCCCCTAGTGCCTAACCCTAACTGCCCCCTAGTGCCTAACCCTAACCGCCCTCTAGTGCCTAATTCTAACCACCCCCTAGTGCCTAACCCTAACCTCCCCCCTAGTGCCTAACCCTAACCGCCCCCTAGTGCCTAACCCTAACCGCCACCTAGTGCCTAACTCTAACCGCCCCCTAGTGCCTAACCCTAACTGCCCCCTAGTGCCTAACCCTAACCTCCCCCTTAGTGCCTAACCCTAACTGCCCCCTAGTGCCTAACCTTAACCTCCCCCTAGTGCCTAACCCTATCTGCCCCCTAGTGCCTAACCCTAACCTCCCCCTAGTGCCTAACCCTATCTGCCCCCTAGTGCATAACCCTAACTGCCCCCTAGTGCCTAACCCTATCTGCCCCCTAGTACCTAACCCTATCTGCCCCCTAGTGCCTAACCCTATCTGCCCCCTAGTGCCTAACCATATCTGCCCCCTAGTGCATAACCCTAACTGCCCCCTAGTGCCTAACACTAACCTCCCCCTAGTGCCTAACCCTATCTGCCCCTAGTGCCTAACCCTATCTGCCCCCTAGTGCATAACCCTAACTGCCCCCTAGTGCCTAACCCTATCTGCCCCCTAGTACCTAACCCTATCTGCCCCCTAGTGCCTAACCCTATCTTCCTCCTAGTGCCTAACCATATCTGCCCCCTAGTGCCTAACCCTAACTGCCCCCTAGTGCCTAACTCTAACTGCCCCCTAGTGCCTAACCCTACCTGCCCCCTAGTGCCTAACCCTAACTGCCCCCTAGTGCCTAACCCTATCTGCCCCCTAGTGCCTAACTTTAACTGCCCTCTAGTGACTAACTCTAACCGCCCCCTAGTGCCTAACCCTATCTGCCCCCTAGTGCCTAACCCTAACCTCCACCCTAGTGCCTAACCCTAACCGCCCCCTAGTGCCTAACTTTAACCGCCCCCTAGTGCCTAACCCTAACTGCCCCCTAGTGCCTAACCCTATCTGCCCCCTAGTGCCTAACCCTATCTGCCCCCTAGTCTGTGGGGGCCCCTGGGCAACAAACTTGTGGGGGCCCCAATCAATAAAATCAAAGTAAATATATGGGCAATGTTTTAGAAAAAAAAAGTATAATGTAACAACCAGCATTATATAAGAAATATGCAGGGTCCAGCTGTCCAGGTAATGTAGCAATGTGGGCGGGTGCCAGCACTATAACTCACATAAACTCCCAAAGGTGCAGCACTCCAGGCGCTTTGAAAGAATCACAATACCGGCATCTAAAATCAAGCAACGTTTCAGTGCATATTTATTTGCATGATAGCCTGATGACAGTGCTAATAGATATGCACTGAAACGTTGCTTGATTTTAGATGCCGGTATTGTGATTCTTTCAAAGCACCTGGAGTGCTGCACCTTTGGGAGTGTGTGTGTGTGTATATATACTTAGCTGGTTGCCCCCACTGAAAAGGTGAGATATACGGATAGTAAGTGTGGCACTCCACGCAATGAACACACAGGAAACGGCTTGTAGAAAACGGTTAACGTTTCAATGCATCAGCATTTTCGTCAGAACAAAGTGACAATACAAAAAACATATCTTATATACATAAACATAATCACCCAGTGATATTCAACATGCTTGCTAAGGCGCGACTACACGCCCGAGCTCCGGCATCTCCCTGCTGACGTCATCACGTCGCTCTATCAGTGACACAATCCCATAACCATAGCAACACATAGCTATAACGGCACATTTAAAGAACATGCTAGGTCCAGCACCGGGCAGGGGGCAGAGAGATGTGTCTGTGTAGTGGTGAAGGGGGAACAGTGTGCTTGTGCAGGGACGGAGGGGGGAGAGTTGTTTGTGTGGTGGTAGGGGAGGGATTTGTCTGTGGTGTTGGGGGGGGTATGTGTCTGTAGTGGTAGATGGTGTACAGTGTCCTCTGGGGTCTATTTACTAAGCAGTATTAGGAGACAGAGTGAAAAGTGATAAGGTGCCAGCCAATCAGCTCCCAACTGTCATCTCACAGGCTGTGTTTGAAAAATGACAGTTGGGAGCTGATTGGCTGGCACCTTATCACTTTCTTAGCACTTTTCACTCTGTCTCTTAACACTGCTTAGTAAATAGACCCCTATGTGGAGTGTGGGGAAGGGATGTTTATGTGTAGTAGTAGTGTTCACTCAAGGCGCCTGATGCCGGACCTAGAGCAAGGGCACTTCCACCGAAAAGGGTGTTTGGCCAATGAAAAGGGGCGTGTCTTTATTACGCTTCCCCTTTTCGTCACTCCTGGGGACTGCCCGCCACTTACGGACATGCCAGACTGCCCCCAAGTGCCGCGGTCACTGTGAATGGATGCCAGGTGCATGCACCTGCGGTGACCTCTGATCTGCCGTTTCCCCACCCGCGGGACACTGCGGCCCGTGGGTGGAGGACAGAACCCGCAGGCTGTTTCAGCGGGGTGCCGCGCTAGAGGGCAGGATGCTTTCTGCCCTTCAGAAATAGGACAGGGAGCGGTGCCCCCGCTGAAAAAGCCTACTGGAATGCTAAGTAGTATTAGGGTGGATATAATATGTCTGGGGAGAGGAAAGAATAATGTGTGCGCATGATGGGGCGTATAATGTGTGTATGGGGGATGTATAATCTATGGGTGGAAAGGAGGTGTATAATTTGTGTATGGGGGTGTATAGTCTTTGAACAGAAAGGAGGTGTATAATGTGTGTATGGGTGGGTGGAGGAGGTGTGTATGGGTTGGGGAGGGGGTATATTAGGTGTGTATGGGTGGAGAGAGGATGTATATAATGTGTGTATGTGTGGGGGGAATAATGTATGTATGGGTGGGGGGATGGGGGTATAATGTGTGTATAGGTGGGGAAAGGAGGTGTATAATGTGCATGGGTGGGGGTAGTGGGGAATAATGTGTGTATGGGTGGGGGGAGTGGGGAATAATGTGTGTATGGGTGGGGGGAGTGGGGAATAATGTGTGTATGGGTGGGAGGAGGGGGGAATAATGTGTGTATGGGTGGGGGGAGGGGGGAATAATGTGTGTATGGGTGGGGGAGGGGGGAATAATGTGTGTATGGGTGGGAGGAGGGGGGAATAATGTGTGTATGGGTGAGGGGAGGGGGGAATAATGTGTGTATGGGTGGGGGGAGGGAGGAATAATGTGTGTATGGGTGGGAGGAGGGGGGAATAATGTGTGTATGGGTGAGGGAGGGGGGTATAATGTGTGTATGGGTGAGGGAGGGGGGTATAATGGGTGCTGGGGATGTTGGGAACAGTGTACTCTGTCATCAGGTTCTCACTGTTCCTCCCACCCGAGTATCGACTGGGGACCATGGAGCCAGGATACCGGCACTGTCATTCCCCTCCCCTCCCCTCTCTCACCTCAGCGGGTTCTCCTGCTCTGGCAGCGCCCAGCTCCGCCCGCAACTGGCACTCCGCGGTCCGTTCCTTCCCAGCACCGTGCGCTCCAGGCTGGAGAATGCGTTCCTCAGCTTCACTGCCCCGCTCTGTTGCTGCAGGCGTGGGGAGAAGGGCCACACCATGGACGCCCGCTTGGTGGCATCCCCCAGGGAGACAAGCGCCGCCTTGGCTCCAGCGCCTCCGCTGGCTCAGTCGTGGCAGGACCTCAGAGGGCTTCTTGAAGCTCTGGGAGTAGCCAGGGTCCCAGGGAGCAGTGCGGAAAAGGCAGCAGCTGCAGCTTCCTGCCACCCTCGACAACCCCGTCCCCCCGCACGGGATACCTGCTCCATCCATGAGTCAGAGCTCAGAGTTCATCAGCAGCGCACTGCCAGGGGACAGCAGCGTGGAAATGTTAGAATAAGCGGCCGGGGATTGGGAATAGTGTGTGGGGGCCCCGTATGTGTGGGGGCCCCAGAACGACCGCCCCTGTCGCCCTGCCCTTAATCCGGCCCTGCCCCTAGTGCCTAACTTTAACCGCCCTCTAGTGCCTAACTCTAACCGCCCCCTAGTGCCTAACCCTATCTGCCCCCTAGTGCCTAACTTTAACCTTCCCATCCCGAAGCCTAATTGAAATGTCAACATTCTGAGAATGTCAGGATTTTACATGTCGGGATTTAAAACACCTACTGTACATGTTATGAGACATGGAGGATACATATTATACAATACAAGTATATATACTTTGATACATTAAACATAATGCAGTGACATAAATATAGCTTATTAATAAATAACAAAAAACATAAATCTAATAATCTTGCATCTTCATTGATCAGATAGAAAGCTTGATACACGGAAGAGTTTATTTATTCCCCAGAAATGAGTGTGGGGACTCCATCTATCCATATGCCTCATGCTGCTGGATTCCGGACTCCCTGAAACCATTATTTTATAATGCATCAAGGTTGATATCCCATGTGTTTATTATCTACAGTGTGCAGTGCCACAGGGCTAGTATTATCCCTGTCCGTTTCATCACCTGACTCACATCGTAGTTTATGGTACTTTTATGCTTAGTAAAACATTTACACAAGATACCGCTTCCCTCATAGGCATTTAACTAGATAGAATATATGGTAATACAAGTTTAGTAACTGTGAATTCCTCCAGTAAGGGGATGAGAATAATTGGGACCTTCAATGAAGGAATTACAGATAAAACAAATAGGCTAGTGTACGGCTGGTAGAGTTATCACACGGGCCAGCCTGTATTACTGATCGTACACCACATCAACAAGTACATATAGGATGTTAAAATATAGGGGACCACTGAATTAGGAGAGATGCCGGCATTGTGTCGTTGCAATGACATGTCAATGTTGGCAATGGCACCGTACATCGCTACTAATTCACCCATATATCGCCCCTGCATCCTGCATTTTAGTTCAGTCCTAAAGGGATTAAAATTAAGCCTACCGTACGCATGGGATTTGTGCGCAGTGTACATCTCCCGTACATCTCGCCGCAACTACCGATTTTGCAGCGTTCCTAATTGATCTGCCCCAATTTTATATAAAGAATTATTACACTAAACAGTTGCTCAAGTCCTAATAATCTACTGGACAACAAATTAAAGAACAAGTAACACAAGTCTTTAGATGCATTTTTGGGATATTGGGCTGTCAGTACATATGAGTAACTCATCAATTTGAAATTTGCACACAGCACAGTGGCTAGAAATAATAATACCCTCACAAACACAAAAACAGCAACAGGAAGCCCTTCCTAAAGTTTAAGGAACAGCATGTATTATATTTACACCATGAGATTTTAGTCTTCTTCATGTTTGATGATTACAATTACCCCTGCTTTTAGCTTTATACAATAGTTCATGTTCATGTTTTGTTATATAATTTTTATATTGTCTAGCTCAGTGGTTCTCAAACTCGGTCCTAAGGACCCCACACAGTTCACTTTTTCCAGGTCACCCAGCAGGTGCACAGGTGTGTTCATTACTCACTGACACATTTTAAAAGATCTATACACAAAGAAGAAATACAGGTGCACAACTCCAAATTAACTGATTATTAGGGATGTGCGCCGGACCATTTTTGCCGGATTTGGATTTGGATTTGGTTCTAATTCGTCGTCCGGCTTTGGATTTGGATTTGGATTTGCCAAACTGCGGTGACTGGCTTTGGATTTGGATTTGGATTTGGATTTGGATTTTTTTACAAAAATTGACAAAAAAAGCTAAAATCACATAAATTGGTCTTTTTTTTCTTCCTAGAGTATTATTAACCTCAATAACATTAATTTCCAGTCAATTTAGACCATATCACAGCTTATAATATTGTTTTCAACATTATTGGCCAAAGGTTACAGTGAGCTGACTGGTTACTAAGCGACAAAGCAGCGGCACAACGACACAGACACCACAGTATAAAGCACATCTATGACACATTGCCACACAGCAGTGGCAGAAATGAAAAGTAGTGCACCCACCCAGTGGGGTACGGCCAGCAGAGTCACAGTACTTGTTTACAAAGTGGGCTACGGCCCTAGGAGTCACAGTGCACAATCTTATTAGCATTACACCGCACATAGGGCCTGATTCACATTACACCATAAAGTAGTGTCTCTTATTTATGTTACGACACACAGTAGTGCCCCTTTTACACAATGCCCACAGTAGTGACCCTTTTACACAATGCCCACAGTAGCGGTGTCCCTTACACAATGTCCCCCAGCAGTGGTGCCCCCTATGCAGTCCCCTTAGTAGTACGGTCCACTATGCAGTGCCCCCAGTTGAATGCTCCCCAGTAGTATGCCCCCCATTAGCAGGCCCCCCCAGTAGTATGTCCCCCATTAGCAGGCCCCCCCAGTAGTATGCCCCCCATTAGCATGCCACCCAGTAGTATGCCCCCCCAGTAGTATGGCTCCCCCAGTAGTAGGCTGCCCCAGTAGCAGGCCCCCCCAGTAGTAGGCTGCTCCAGTAGTAGCCCCCCCTGTAGTATGGGCCCCCCCTGTAGTATGGCCCCCCCCTGTAGTAGGCCCCCCCAGTAGTATGGCCCCCCCCAGTAGCAGGCCCCTCAGTAGTATGGCCCCCCCAGTAGCAGACCCCCCCCAGTAGTATAGCCCCCCCCAGTAGCAGGCCCCTCTGTAGTATGGCCCCCCCAGTAGTATAGCCCTGCCCAGTAGCAGACCCCCCCCAGTAGTGCAGACCCCCCCAGTAGTATAGCCCCCCCCCAGTAGCAGGCCCCTCTGTAGTATGGCCCCCCAATAGTGCAGATCCCCCCCAGTAGTATGGCCCCCCCAGTAGCAGACCCCCCCCCAGTAATATAGCCCCCCCCAGTAGCAGGCCCCTCTGTAGTATGGCCCCCCCAGTAGTATTGCCTCCCCCAGTAGCAGACCCCTCCCCAGTAGTGCAGACCCCCCCCCCAGTAGTATAGCCCCCCCAGTAGCAGGCCCCTCTGTAGTATGGCCCCCCCAGTAGTATAGCCCCCCCCCAGTAGCAGACCCCCCCAGTAGTGCAGACCCCCCCCCCAGTAGCGCCCCCGGACCTTTGACAAGTAAAAAAATAAAAAAAATAAAACTTACCTGTATCCCCGCTCCCGCGCCGTCCGCTCTGTCACACGCTGAGGAGGGAGCCGGAAGACGGAGCTCATGTGTGAGCTCCAGCCGGCTCCCTCCGTGCAGCAGCCAATGAGAGTCTGTGTGACTCTCATTGGCTGCTGTAACAAACACACAGCTGCCGCTGGCGGCTGTGTGTCTGTGTCTGTGTAGGGCAGAGCGCTATCACTGCGCTCTGCCCTACACGCGAGGAGACCTGATGTCGGATTCTCTAGTGAGAATCCGACATCAGGCGGCCGCCGTTCGGCCCCGAACGGGGATCCGAGTCAGGCGGTGAACACCCGAACAGGGTTCGGGTGGACTCGGATCCCCAATGTTCGGAGCGGTTCGGATTCCACAGAATCCGAACCGCTCATCTCTACTGATTATATATAAATAAATACATTTTGCAGTAAATACAATAGAGGTTTTTGGCATAATCTTGGCCAAGGTTATGGGTCTGCCCACCATATCCGGGTAACCTCTTGTCGGGCAGGTCCCTAACATACTAGGGCTCAAATCCAGAGCACAGGACACTCCCAAACTAGCCCAGCTAAACCACCCCAAGGCACCGCTCTAATAAGAAAAGTGAATTGTTAAGAGCAGCCGTTGGCCGCATATAAAGAATAAAAATAAAAAAGTGAAATATATAAATATATATGTTAGGGATCTGCCCGACAAGAGGTTATCCGGATATGGTGGGCAGGCCCGTAACCTTGGCCAAGATTATGCCAAAAACCTCTATTGTATTCTTTTATATATATATATATATATATATATATATATATATATATTATATGTATTTCACTTTTTTATTTTTATTCTTTATATGCAGCCAACGGCTGCTCTTAACACCACTTTTCCTATTAGAGCGGTGCCTTGGGGTGGTTTATCTGGGCTAGTTTGGGGGTGTCCTGCGCTCTGGATTTGAGCCCTAGTATGTTAGGGACCTGCCCGACAAGAGGTTACCCGGATATTGTGGGCAGGCCCATAACCTTGGCCAAGATTATGCCAAAAAACCTCTATTGTATTTACTGAAAAATGTATTTATTTATATATAATCAGTTAATTTGGAGTTGTGCACCTGCATTTCTTCTTTGTGTATATATCAATGGTCTCCACAGGTAGCACCTCCAATTATATATATATGTCCAGAGTGTGCAGTCTGAGATCCATTTTCTTTGTAAACATTTTAAAAGATCCACAGGTGGATCTAATTATCTCACTTGTGATTCTGTGAGGAGACATGGAAAACATGCACTGTTTGGGGTCCTGAGCACCGAGTTTGAGAACCTGTGGTCTAGCTCACGGATATTTTTTTTTCTTCATGTGTTTGAACTGAAAACATAATTTCCAGTATAGATCAACAGATTTGGCTGCAGAATGAATATGTGACTCTTGATGACCTTAAACTTTTATCTGTCTCTTTCTCTCCTTTTATCAATAAAAAAAAAAAAACCCGGATCGACCAGCGGAATGAGAGAATACTGCTGAGAATCCTGCTCTGCTTCAACTGTAAAGATCATTGAGACTGCCCTAAAATGTTCCCAGCGCCTCCTTTTTTTTAATGAGAACTGTAGAGTATGGGCATTGAAATAATCATGTTTAATGTTTAATTGTATGAGATCCTGCATGCAATATATAAAATATGTAATTATGTATCACGAATGATTAGTTATGCATAGCATACATATTTACATCTTCTGAGAATTGTAACTGTAATTACCGCAGGTAAGTCAAAGCTAGGGAATAAGATTAAGGGTTTGGAAATTAAGTACCAGAGTTTATATTATTTTATTTTCTCAAGTTCCTGTAAAACTACATGTATCAAAAACACTAAATATAAAAAATGATTAAATTTCTTCAGAAATCCGAATACACCTGAATTTTGTGAATCCGGATAGGTCTGAGTCGCGGTTCTAATCTCCTGAGGAGATCTGGATAAATCTGAGTCGCGGTTCTGATCTTCCAGCGGTTCAGAAATTGGATTTTAAATCCGAATTTTGGGTTTTGGATTGCAAAAATTACATGATTTTAGCTGTTTTTAAAAACTTTGTCATTTTTGTTTAAAACCAGATCCAAGACCAAAACACTTGAGGGTGGTTTTTGCAAAACCAAAACACAAAGATGAATCCAGATTCAAAACTATTGGGGTCAGCGCACATCTCTAATATATACCAACTATTACTATAAAGCCTGACAGTTCTTTACTGTTCCTGTGGTAAAGTATCACTGCGTAAATATATGCAAAATTAATAAAATTTTAGTTTGTGACTACATTTTAAGATTTAAAGTTATTTTTATTATAGGATAACTGCAAACAGAACTAAAAAAATAAGTTTAGTTTGGAACTTCAGGAGTAAAGACACTAAGGGGCCCATTTATCATGCTATATTTGTGGCTATATAACGGGTGTTTTCGGGGGTTAACCACAAATATTAAGTTTCCCCCGCATGTATGAAGGAGGGACCACAGCAGGTATCACCGATATTGGCCCCCGCATCTGACGCCATCTGAAGATGGCATTATCCGTTGTAGTCTACGGGCTACACCGCTAATAATTAGCTGGCGGAGGGTTCCTCCGGAATCTCCCTGGCAATGGCACCCGTGCATGTGCAGTCAGCGGGACTGCGAATGTGCAGCAGCCCCAGCATCTCTCCGGGCACGTCGCAGGGACGGGCTCCTTTCGGAGCCCGTGGCACTGCATGTGCCGGATGATACATCCACACGCTATGATCACATATTGCAATGCGATCATGGACGGTAATGTCATGCCCAGATCTCTGTGCAACTGCGATCATTAATAAATGGGGGCCCTACCTAGATAATTCCTTTACTGGCTCTGCAGTAAGAAGAAGGGGCTGCAATTACAGGCGCTAGCGTGATAGCGGAAACAAAGATAACAAGAATATTCTTACCTTATTAGATGGTGACTACTTTATGAGGGATAGCTCATCAGAAACAAAATATATTCTTGTATCAGAGCGTTGGATAAGAGTTAGGATATGGATATGCAGTGAAGGGCGATTAGACTTCAAATGGTCACATAGGAGAAAACAATGCAATAAAGTGTATTATCTTAGTTACTACAGAATTTATTAGAAGCAGGAAAATCATACACAGATCAATAAAATCATACAAGAAATGGAATATGGGATCCTATATCACTTGGGATTCAATCCATACCAGAATCCGGTGGAAAACAGACAAGATATAAGTCAGGAGGCCCCAGAGCCTCCATGGAGCTGAAACCACTTGCCATCCTAGTGGGTTAGAAATTCCAAGGTGACAGGATCAAGGAGCTGAAGTTCAGTAAACTCAGATGCATTTCGATCTCCTTTGAGTTCTTTACCGGGCTGTTGCTCTGCAATGTTCACAATGTATTTAACAACCCAGCTGCACTATTCTGCAATATGTTATAGAAGTGGTTAATCACACAGGTCAAAACCCAATATATCTCCTATTAGAAATTTCACAATTATCTGTGTAACGAAGGTGCTACCATCTACATGTACATTTTACAAGGACATAAGGGAAATATCTAGTACCAAGGTGCACTTATCAGAGAAAATAATCAATTTAAAACATAACTTTTATTATATTATTAAAATAATAAAACATCAATTTATTCTTTTGAAAGCAAAATATAAAAAATAAAAAGAGTGAAGAAAAAATACAATCTGTTTTTTTCTTTACTCTTTTTTTAATATTTCTCTTTAAAAGACTTTACTTGGGGATTTATTTTATTACTATTATAAAAAAAGTTATGTTTCAAAATGATTCTTTTCCCTGATAAGTGCACCTTGAAAATACATCATTCCATGTTGTCCTATTCTGCAGTATATATAGCTGCCCATCAACTAGACGATTAGGTTAGATAGCAGGGCTCTCATTGCAAGATTGTCAGTGAGATTGTCAGTGAGTTACAACCCCCCAAAAAAAAAATCACACAGAGAGACAATAAGAGTTTCACAAGCAGAATCAGAGCTTATATGACAAAAAATATTTGCACTTTAGGAAATAGCAACAGGCACTACAATTGTAAGTTTCAGCAGACATAGATTAAGAATAGTCAGAATAGAGACTCATGACAGTGATGTTAGGTGCTCCTAATTTTTCAACAGTCCTCCGAATCCGAACCTATATTCTGGTCTCCCAATTTTCTCCTCCAGTCTCCCAAATTCATAATACTGGGAAGCAGAGGGTCAACATTCCCTCCAACTGCTGCCTCTTCTGCTGTGTTGTAAAGCAGCCATACTCAACAAATACATTCCGAGGAATGATGAAGGAAAAATGGAACTGAAATATTATAGACCTGGAACTTTGGAACTCAGTAAAACTGCCGGTTCTAGTGCAAAACTCATCCTGAGGTAACTTGTGATTTTATTCATCTCTAAGGGAGGCACAGTTGCAGAGTGTTTAGTATTGCTACCTCACAACATTGGGACCATATGTTCCATTCTAACCATATCACTATTTTCGTATAATTTCTTAGAATTATTATATTCTCCCTATGTTTGCATGGGTTTCCAATCCACCAGGTGCTCCTATTTCCTCCCACAAAACAAAAAGGTTAATTTTAGTGTAATATCCACTTTGGAAGGGACTGAGGGGAATTAGTAAACATGCTCTGTAAAGTACTACTTATTATGTTGGCATTGTCTAGAGATAAAGTTGGCATTGTAAAGTGGGCATTAATATGCACTGTGTTTTGTATGGTGGTCAGTAACTAGAAGGGTCTGTGTATTGTACATCTGTCACTACTATATAATTCTCTCCATATTGAAGATCGGTGACAATAAAACGCTTAATCACAGCATTAGAATGCTCTCTGTATTGAATAATGGTCACAAGAATTATCTCTGCATTGTATATCAGCCACTAAAGCACTATCTGTATTGTATATAAAGAATGGTATCGAAATACCGGCGGATCAAATCCTGACTGCGGAAGCCTGACAGGAGGAGATCCCGATGAGGGAAGATAAGTACCCTAACCCTTCTCTCTCCCCCCTAACCCTCCCTTAGTGGTGTCTAACCCTAATCTCCTCATGTGGGTGCCTAACCCTAACATTCCCCCGGTTGTACCTAACCCTAACCCCCCTCCTGGCACCCTAAACCTAAGTCTCCTGGGGGGCTCCTAACCCTAACCTCCCCCTGGTGGTGCCTTTTCCTGACCCCCTCTCTGCAGCCTAAACCTAACCTCCCTTCCCCGGGGACAAAAGAACACTTACCCGGCAGTGAACATTCGGGATTCCGATGGTTTGGGATCCTGATCTCATTCAGGATATTGGCATCGGGATTCCAGTGTCGGTATATCGACGGCCAGCATCCCGTCCCGGTCCACCGGTAATGTCATTGCATTCTGTATATAAGTCACTTTAATGTACTCTACTGAATAGTGGTCAGCAGAATAATTTGTAGTCCAACAACTGCACACACAGATGCATCCTGGACATACAGTATGTTAACTGAGTTTCCCAGCATACCCAATCTAAATCTGATGGGAAGCTTTTTTATACTGAATAAAATGCATCATTCTTTATCAATTCAAGAGATGTTACATGGACATTGATGAACCTACTGTATACATGGCTTCATTGGACACATGGTTTTGTTACTGGTTGGCTTTGCCCATTAACCGAAGGGAGTGGAGAGTTCAGAAAGAAAATAGTCAAAAGGGTGGATTGTTGGGTGAGGTGATGGATGTTGTGACTTTGGGGTAGAAGAGACTGATGGTGGATTGGGGAATGCAGGAGGAAGTGGAAGGTGCATGCAGGATCTGACATATGGCTATATCTTTCAATGTTGTTGACTTTGTCCTTGAAGTAGGTGAAAAAGCCATGGGCTATAGATGAAGAAGGGTGAGGTGGTTAAAGGAGGAAGCAAGTCTAAGGTGGTAAAAAGACACGGTGGGATAGAAGACTGGATCAATATTAAATAAATGAAGTAAGTTTGCTCAGCAATTGAAAGGACAGTATTATAAGAATGCATAACATTATTGAGAATGATATCTGTGTTGATGTGAGGTTTCCTCCAGTTGTGCTTAACTAAGTGTAGGAATCATCTCTGCCATAGTTGAGTTTGGATTGCCAGACTGGTAATTATGGCTGGAGCTGCTTTATCAAGGACTGAGTTTGTGGGAGATGAGAGGCGATTTATTAAAGATGAGATGTGGATTTTGATGACAGCAGTTAGTTGTCACTGTCTGGATGTAGATGCAGATGGGGACAATAGGCAAAATGAGTCTCTAAGGAGCATCTGGCCAAAAGATTGTGATGGCTGAGGTGGAGAAGATGTAGAGGGAGTAGAAGCAGGAAAAAACAAGGGCCAGGTTATGGTCATCACAGTGTGTGGGAAATTAATTCCACCGAGAGGGACCAAAAGAGAAAGTAAGCAAAATATGTTTGTGGTGACAGACAGTTCGGCTACCAATGTGAATGGTGAAATAACATAGGAGGAGAATGGGAATGGCAAAGTATAGAAAATACGTGAGCCAGAGTAGGATGCCTACACCACTAGCTGGCATGTCTCCGGATCTGGGAGTGTGCAGAGGCATAAGACGCTATTGGTCTTCTCTTTAAGAAGAGACTATTACTGCAAAACTGAGAGCAAGTCTGAGATTCATTAAATCTGTTACGAGTTGCTAGTCGCCCTTACACCAGTTTTGTGTGTGCACTCCACAGGCAGCCTTCTCTATGTACCACATCAGCCATTTGCTTTGGCCTATTTTGTAGAATAGTAAAAATGTAAATGTTTCTTACACAATGAGGTACTTTGTAGTATATAAAGTCATGGCCAAAAGTTTTGAAAATTACACAAGTATTGGTTTTCACAACGTTTGCTGCTTCGGTGTTTTTAAATCTTTTTGTCAGATATTACTATGGTATACTGAAGTAAAATTACAAGCATTTCATAAGTGTCAAAGGCTTTTATTGACAATTACATTAAGTTTATGCAAAGAGTCAATATTTGCAGTGTTGACCCTTCTTTTTCAAGACCTCTGCAATTCGCCCTGGCATGCTGTCAATCAACTTCTATACCACATACTGACTGATGACCGCCCATTCTTGCCTAATCAATGCTTGGAGTTTGTCAGAATTTGTGGGTTTTTGTTTGTCTACCCGGCTCTTGAGTATTGACCACAAGTTCTCAATGGGATTAAGGTCTGGGGCGTTTCCTGGCCATGGACTCAAAATTTAAATGTTTTTTTCCCCAAGCCACTTAGTTATCACTTTAGCCTTATGCCAAGGTGCTCCATCATGCTGGAAAAAGCTTTGTTCGTCACCAAACTGTTCTTGGATGGTTGGGAGAAGTTGCTCTTAGAGGATGTTTTGGTATCATTCTTTATTCATGGCTGTATTCTTAGGCAAAATTGTAAATGATCCCACTCCCTTGGCTGAGAAGCAACCCCACACATGAATGGTCTCAGGATGCTTTACTGTTGGCAGTCTGGATGCCGATGCTTACAATACCGGCGCCAGAATCCCGGCACCAGCATCCTGACCGCCGGGATACCGAATGTAAGTAATGAGGTTGGGGGGAGGGTTAGGGTTAGGTTTAGGGATAGGCACTAAGGGGGGAGGGTTAGGTTTAGGGTGCAGGAAGGGGAGGTTAGGTTTAGGCACTAGGGTGGGAGGTTAGGTTCAGGCACCAGGAGGGGAGGGTTAGGGTAGGGAGAGGGGTAGGGTTAGCATACTGACCACCTAGTGTTGGTATGTTAACCCTGTCGGGATCCAGGCGTCGGGATTCTGATGACCTGGATCCCGATTGTCGGGATTACATACCGGTTCCATATATATATATATATATATATATATATATGTATATATATTATAATGGCACAGTCGTGCTCTTATATTAAGGCTGAATCGAAAAAAAAGGAAAATCTCCATAGAGAATTCTGGAAGGGGGGCATGGTGTTTAAAGGGCTACACCTCAAAAGCTATAGGAGGTACCAAGCTGAAATATGGCAAGGTCGGATAGAATAGTCGCTTGGTGCTGCTTGCCAAATTTCAGTGAAAAAACATAAAACATTAGGATTTGGGAGTTATCTAAAGTTCCAACTGTTAGATTTTTCTGACTCAATTAGGACCACTTTTCTGCTATTCTCTATGGGGGATTTTTGGGAAGGCATAGCTCAGGGTAGGGGGTGAATTTAGACTCAGGGTTTGTTTTATTAGGTAGCTATTGTTCCAGGGTAGGCCCTTTTGGGGTACAGGTAATTGAGAAAGTTACAGTTTTAAAACTAATACCTCACAATTGCGCCATTATAGAGATAGGAAGATTCAATTTGTTGCGCAGCCTCCGTAGGAGCCTCCAGCAGGTGTACTCACTGTGGCTTCACTTGGGTGCAGCAAGATGGCTGTAATCTGCGGGCTGTAGCAGGGGCCAGGACCAAGGAGAAGGAAGCCGGCATTTGCTGTGGCCGGAACCCTGGGGGAGGTAGCGGGCGTTAGTGGCGGCTGAGACACGGGGGAGAAAGCAGGCGGTGGTGGCGGCCGTTAGCAGCCTAGGCGGGGCATGCAATGGACCTGGGGATGGTAACCAGCGGCAGCAGCAGATGCAGGCTCGTGAAGCCTGCATCTGTGAATAAAATTTTTTTATATGTAGAAAAAAAAAAAGGCGTGCCCCTTCCCCCAAAAGAGCAACCAGCCCTGGGCTTTTATTGACCCAGTGCTGGTTGTGCAAAATACGGAGGACAAATGACGTAGGGGTACCCCGTATTAAGCACAACCAGCACCAGGCTAATCAGAACCAGTCCTGGTTGCCAGAATACAGGGGACAAACAATCGTAGGGGGTCCCCTGTATTCAGCGCAACCATCACTGGGCTCTGATCTAGTCCTGGTTCTGGAAATACAGGGGGAAAAAGTGAGTAGGGTTCCCCAGTATTTTCCAGAACCAGCACCGGACTTTTTCTAGCAGGGTGTTGATGCCACAGCCAGGGGAGCCCTTTCACCGGACCCCCCAGCCGAAGCATCAACCGTGACCACTAGTCAGCCCAGGCAGGGGATCCCTGAGGAGCTGGGGATATGTAATGTACTTGGCTTGCGTATCTCGTTGTTTTGTTTTGCCAAGCCCGGGGATTGCCTACTTTGGACCGAAGAGGACTGATCCACACATAGCAGATGGTGAGTCTGGATATTTTTTCACAGGTACCCTATGGATAATCTACTGGGGAAGGGGAAAGATGGCTACAGGGATATATAGGTGAATATGTGTACATGTGTGAGTGCATGTATGTTTAATAAACTTTTACTTTTCACGGTGTGTGTGTCCTGTGTTTATTTAAATATTTATTTTGCTGTAGAACTACAGGTACCAGCAGACCCACAGTGCCCCGCATGCTGGTACTTGTGGTTCTCCAAGTACCAGCATGAGGGGGAAGGGAGGCTTGCTGGGAACTGTAGTTCCACAGCAAAATACAATATTATACTTCTATTTTTTCACCCCACATTACACTTTCAACCGGGCACCCACTTCCCCATCAGCCTAGGCCTGGGGTGCCCTGGAGAGGGGGACCCCTTTATTGGGGGGGTCTCCAACTCCCCAGGGATCCCTGGACTGGGCTGACTAGCGGTCTGGGTTGATGCATTGGCTGGGGGAGCCAGGGCAAGGTCTCCCCTGGCTGTGGCATCAGCCCCCTGCTAGAAACAGTCCAGTGCTGGTTCTGGAATACAGGGGAACCGTACTCATTTTTTCCCCTGTATTTCCAGGACCGGCTCACAGTCCAGTTCTGGCTGCGCTGAATACAGGAGATCCCTACATCATATTTTGGCAATCAGGACTGGATCTGAGTTGCCTGGTGCTGGTTGTGCTTAATACGGGGGACCCCTATGTTGTTTGTCCTCTGTATTTTCAGAACCAGGACCGGCGGTGAAAAGCCCAAGGCTGGTTGTGTTTGGGGGGGGTGATGTCCCTTTTAAAAAAAAAAAATAATTTTACACATATTCAAATTTTAACACAGATGCATAGATGGATCTCACTGATTTGTGCATGCATCTGTGTCTTATTTTCTCAGATGCATGCCAAGCACTCCTGTGCACTGCTGCCACTGTCCGCATGCTGCTGCCCCGCACTCCTGCAGCCCACTTCCGTAGCCGTCTCTCCCTGCGCATACCCAAAACACATCCTGTCTGCCCAGAGCCGGCCCTAGCATATTTGGTGCCCTATGCAAAATTTTGTCTGGTGCCCCCTAGCAGATAATCCCACCACCAATCTTGGTGTTTATACGCGGACGCCAACAATAACACATAGTGGTAAATTTACTAAAGTGAGTTTTAGAAGTGATGTTGCCCATAGCAACCAGTCAGATTCTACTTAACATATAACTCGCACCTTCTAGAAGATAATAGCTGGAATCTGATTGGTTGCTATGGGCAACATCACTTTTAAAACTCACGTCTAAAAACAGTCACTGTAGTAAATTTACTCCATAGAGAGATGTATCTATATCCAACTGATCCTTTATCCAGGCATGTCAATCAGGTCAAAAAATGATGAGCAGAGTACACTGTTACAACATGGGCGGGTATCCAATTGGGATGCAATCGGGAAGCCGACTGACATTATACCGACAGCCAGCTTCCCACTGTCATATCCCGGCGAGGGTGAAATGCCCGGCGTCTAGATGTAGACGTCGCTCATTTCACCGACGCCGGGAGACCAGGGATGCCTGGCGCCGCGAGCGGACAGCCGCGGGAGGATAAGGTTAGGTTTAGCGCACCCGGGGGGGACAGAGTTAGGCACCCCCCGGGAGGGTTAGGGTTAGGCTAGGGGGAGGGAGGGTTAGAGTTAGGCACCCCCCGGGGGGACTTAGGTTTAGGCAGCGGGGAAGGGGGGGTTAGGGTTAGGCACTTGGGGGGGAGGTTAGGGTTAGGCACCCCTAAGGAGGGTTAGGGGGGTTAGGTCAGGTTAGTCATTACTTACCTTACGACGATCGGGATTTCCAGCGCTGTCGGGATGCCACTGCCGGGATCTGTTCCAGTGTCGGGCTGCTGCTGCCAGGAATTGAACCGCCGACCATGCGGCCGGCGGTATTTCCGATTCCATCCAATTAGCTCCGAAAAATTTTTGGATGCAAAAAAACCTGCATTTTTTCGCCGATTTTCGGGTCTATTTCGACAATTTTTTTTCGTGGTATCCAATTAAACCCCGTTTTTTTACATCCGACAATTTTCTTTTTCTCACAAAAACACATGGGATCCGTGAAAATTCGCAGACCTATGTATTTTCACTGCCGCGATCGGGAGGAAAACCGCTTCTTGTCATGGATTTGATTTTGCCTGCTTGAGATAGGCGAAACAAAATCCCCGATAAGTGCCGGCATCGGGGCTAAGTGGATAGCTGTGCCGCGATCAATTAGCGCTGCTAACTGGATACCCCCATAGTCTTTTCACATCAGCAACTAATGCAGCATCTAACACATTGCCTCCCCAGGCTCCAATAAATAGTAAAGAGTAGAGGTGCATACACACACAACGATTTTTTGAACGATTATCGATAACGATATCGTTTATCGTTCAGTCGTTGAAAAAATCGTTCACTTTCTGAGGTAAAACAATGAATGATTACCGTTCATGCGCGTTCAAGTTTGTAGTTTGTAGTTCAGTCAGACTGACCAACTCAACGATTTTCAGTAAGGGAATAAGCTAAAATCGTTTGTAGTTAAAAAAAAACGTTCATTACATTTAGTAAATGAACGATTTTAGTAAACGATTTTCGTTCATTTTTTCAAGGGAAAAATGAATGAAAATCGTTTACTAAAATCGTTAAATCGTTGTGTGTGTATGCAGCTCTACATATGGGAATCAATTAAGTAACTAACCCCCTCAAAGCAGTGGGTCCTATTGCCACTCTACCTACATGTTGTTACAGCGTCGGGAGACGCATCACACACACTACTGTCCATGCTTTCAGGTTCCTCTGCGGTCATCTTGCGCATGTGTGATGACATCACCAGGAAGAGCCCGGTATGCGTGTCACCTTGGAAACACACTATTTTGGAGCCCCCCGCTGTGGTAAACCAAGGGCGGTGTTAAGACCTACCAGCACTGTTGTTAATGGGGGGGGGGGGACTATTGTATGTGGTTTATATATCCATATATGTTCAAACACACAAGTCATATATAGCACTATTAGGGAGCCCACAGAAAGCACACAAAGCCACGGATATCAGCTAACCCCCATGACACAGTAATGAAGTATATGAAAAAATGGAGTATTATTAAAACTTAAAGCCTTATACATAAACATACCAGAAACAGAAGATAATCAGATTAGGCAGATATAATGAGATAATGTAGACAATTTCATTTGCATAATATAAACACATGCCCTCACTACCTTTAATATGGGAGTAAACTAACTACACCAGCACAAAAGTGCATGAGAGAGAGGTCCTTTCCCCAGCTCCTCTCATAGTCAGACTCAGCAGCACGGGCCAGCACTGAGTCCTCTCTGTCCAGTGTGTGCCCGCCCCGTCGCCCCTCTCCTCCTGTCTCCCAGCTTAATCAAGGTAACTTACCTAGAGTGAGACTCACTGCCTTCTTTCTTGATAGCGCTGCAGATGCCTTGTCCGATAGGCGCTCGGTGGCGACGGCAGCAAATCTGTAGGCGGAGGCAGAGCCACGAGTAGTCACGGCTCTGCTCCGCAAAGTCCCATGGGAGGAGTGACCGTGTCTGGGCATGCTCAGCATGCCCTACGGCGGCCATCTTTCTTGTCTCCTCCTGTAGCCAGAATGAGCTTCTAGGCAGAAGCTCATTCTGACATGGCTACAGTAGTGTCACGGCCCCAGCCCCCTGACTGGCTGTCTGACCGCTGCACTGCCCGATCGGAGCTGAGCTCTGATCGCGGTGGCAGCAGGAGGTGGGGGAGCTCTGTGTGTGCCGACCTTCCTCCACCTGCGCTAATGTACCATTTTATTGCCCTTCTCCCATGCTGGTGGCTTGGTTTGCTCCTCCAAACCCTGATAGTTAATACATTTTAAAAAAGCAATGAAATTCCATAGACAAAAAACTTTATGATTTCACATGTCCCATTAAGGCTTCTTAGACATGATCTGAAATTTCACAAAACCGACTGAATTTCTGCCACTCAAACTTCAAAAAGCAATGAAATTACAATCATTAAGGCTGACACCTTAATGGACGTGTTCCTTGCGTAATACAGATATGGTATGTCATGACACCATGTGGTTAATTGCAGATTCAGCATTCTCACAGAGTGAGATTACTGTCACTCACAAAATGGTGGAGCTGCTAATTCACAGAATTGTGTGCTCATTGGAATACACACATGCAGTCTATGCAACTCAGTAACCAGCAAAGGAACAGAAGGCATCCAATGGCATTACCATGCCCCCTCGCTTGACTGCTTCCCTGGGGCTTGGCTCAGTTCTTGGCAGCCCAGAGCCCAGCCAATGAAAAGGAATGTTGTTGTTTTTTCCTGCCCAATTTAGCAGTTGTAAAGGGTTAGACCAGCAGTGCAGCACATATATTACCTGAATAAGAAATGCATTGGGTCCTTTCTCCTGGAGTCTTTAAATTGAATCGGTATGTAGCTGCCGGGTGTATTGCTGGCGCACTAAATACCGATGCTGGAAGCCCGCACCATTGGGATCCCGACTGGGGCTGGTAAGTACCCTAACCCTCCCTTCTCCCCCCCCAACCCTAACCCTCCCTTTGTGGTGTCTGACCCTAACTTCCCCCCAGTGGTGCCTAACCCTAACCTCCCCCCGGTGATGCCTAACCTTAACCCTAAACCTAACCCTACCGGGGGGGGTGCCTAACCCTAACCTCCATCCAGTGGCACCCATCCCTAACTCTCCTTCGTCTAGCCTGACAATAATACTCCCCAGGGGGTGCCTAACCCTGAGTCCCCCCAGGGGTGCTTAAAACGAACCCTCCCCCCCAGCAGCTAACAGCATACGCTTACCTTTGTTCGGGATGCCTGGCCCTGGGATTTCGTCATCTGGCTAAAGATATGCATCGGCATTTAGATGGCTATATTTACTACAGAATTGGGCTTCCAGCATTGGGATTCCAACGTCCGGACGCCGGTAAATAAACTGCATTCCCTTTAAAGATGCAGTGCCACCTAGCAAGACAATAAAGAATTCAGAACTGCTAAGTTACATTTTGAAACTATCTTAAAATGTTTTTGAAGAGGGATGTGAGCATGAGGGCTATTATTTGCCTTCCCTGTTTGTTTTTAAACTGATTCTGCAAAAGGTGCCCTGGAAAACAATTACAGGGAGATTAATTCCCTGATCTAGGGATGTGAAAGTGCTGTACTACCACTTTTTACTAGGCAGTGCAGCTTTAGGGTAAGATATTGCACTGCATGGTAATAAATGCCAATGAAGTAGTCAGATGAATACTAATATAAAATAAATATTTATTTAACATGTATCCAAATAAAGTAAAAATACAGAGAGCATCCTAATGGTCACATACAATACAGAGAGCTTCTGGGAGTCTACCATAAATTATAGAGTATCCTAGTGACTTCCATACGATACAAAAAGCATCCTAGCAACCCCCATACAATACACTGAGCATCCTGGTGGCTAATTGAGTAGTTTAGTGACTCCCACATAATAGTTTAGTGACTCCCACATAATATTATCCATAAAGATGGAGACAGGAATTATTATTATTATTATTATTATTATTATTATTATTATTATTATACAAATTAAGGCTGTTCCAACAAAAAGGCAGAGTTTGGAGATATGGCAGTGTGGCACCCAATTATTTGTCTACATGAAGTCCTGGACTGCACATAATCATGTTTGAAGTAATAGAGACAATTATCTCTCCTATCACAGCATCATTCTTCTCCTGGTATATGTTTAGGATGCCGGCGGCCGCAATACCGACCGCCGGCTTCCCGACTCCTCAATCCCGGCTAGGGTTAAATGACAGGCATCTAAAATCTAGATGCCTGTCATTACCCCTACGCCGGGAGACCGGCACCCAGCATCCCGATCGAAGGGATGCCGGGTGCCGTGAGCAGACAGCCGCGAGGGGGGAGGGTTAGGTTTAGGGCTCCCGGGGGGGACAGGGTTAGGCACCCCCACGGGAAGGTTAGGGATAGGCTAGGTGAAGGGGAGGGTTAGGGTTAGGCACCCCCGGGGGGAAGTTAGGGTTAGGCACCCCCCTGGGGGACTTAGGTTTAGGCAGCTGGGAAGGGGGATCTCCTCTTGCTGAGATTTGATTTAAGGCATTAAGCAATGGTTTTTCCCCTCACTTCTACATCCCTTTTTCAGGGACTTAGGGCCTGATTCAGAGCCGGATGCTATTTGCGCTCGCTCGTTCAGAAAAAGGGGCTGGCTATTTAAATTGAGCGCTCGCTCTTTGCGGTCTGTTGACGCCTCTATGCCTGGGCGAGCGAACGAAATTTACTGAAACACCTTCCTCAGTAGCAGTGTTCCCTTAGACTGAAATGATGGCTTTTTTATACCCCTAATGGGATGTAAATGGTATCAGTTTAGTCTAGCTGCGGCTCTTCAAGTTCTTACTTCCAGCGCTGTCTCTGAGTGCAGGGGATGGAGAAGGCCAGATGGGAGAACACCGCTACTGGGGAAGGTGTGGGTTATTCCACATCGAAACGCGTTTAGCTGTTTCCTTTATCGTTCATCCCAGTGGGAATTCATCTGACTCTATTCCGGACCGGCGACTTTGCTTATCCAGCCAAATCCATACCTTGGAACCACACCCAATATCACCTGGTGGAATTACAATAAGGACGTGATGCTCCATTGGAGGCTGGTAAATACAATTACAGCTGGACATTAATCCGGATTGAGAACTGATATATGTCTATTTCAACATTTCACTTTATTTCCGTGACTTTTGAAGGAATACTCCATTAATTGATTATTTCAACCAAGCCGTATTTATATTTTTTTACCATACCTATATCTCTGTTTGCCTATGGAATATTCATTGCATTGAGTTTATTGTTATGTGAATTACTTGTACACAATATATACATATATTGATATTCACTCTAATAATTCTTAGCGCGGTTCTACCATTTTAGGTGGCCAGATCTCCCTGCCTGTGAAATGGGCATTTCCAGGCGGCAACTGTATAACTACTGTATCTGGAACAGATCCGTAACATGAGAGTGTTGTAGATATACAGTATAGTCCAAATTCTGTACTAGTTTCAGGCGTTTGGATGGAGCTGGGATGCCTGTTTCAGTGTATCTCTTGCATCTTGCATGGAGCTAGTGTAAGTGCTGATGCTAATGATGGTGGCTGCAGATAGAAAAACACTTAATGCCGTGCAGATACTCGCCTAGGCATCACGCAGTAAGTCTATCTGCCACCGCAGTCTGTACTTTCGCCCGACTTAGAATCAGGCCTATTAACCATTTAACTGGCAATTTTATTTTTTCAAATTGTGTGGGGTTTTTTTTATGATTGAAATGGGTTAAGAACATCTATTTAAAACTTATCCAACACAATTTTATTTTTATTTTTGTTAAAATAATTTATTTTTATTTATTTTTTTATTTAAAAAAAACATGAACATTGATTTTAAGTCTTCGATATATCGGACGATCGATGTTTGGAACATTGCTGCCAGGTATACACAGCTGAGGAGAGGTGAATTTACATTTCCCCCAGCGGCTGTTCCTCTCTGCAGCCACCACCAGGTGGGGGGTCCTGCTGTGCTTACCGATCAGCATTGATCGGCAGCACAGCAGACACTGGAGGAGGGTGCAGGGATGCAGAGGGGCCAGGATTGGCGGATGCTGGAATATTATCTTCCGGGCAGCTGCCCAATGTGTGTTTCTTACAGGTTGCATCGTTTGTGACTATGTCAGTTAACGCACTGCCTTGTGTGGTCGCAAACGTTGTGACCACGCCAGGCAAGTGGTTAATCACAAACTCCCACATAGATGTATCCCATTATGTCAGTGCGTTCCTGTTAAAGACTCATGGCTAGCTGTACAGACTCCCAGCTACTGATCCTAGAACCTGGTGAGGAAACACTCATGTAAGCTGCACAGGGCCCCATCTACTGTGCCTAAAACCTGGTGAAGAAACACTCATGGTTAGCTGCACAGAACTACAGCTACTGAGCCTAGAACCTGGTGAGGAAACACTCATGATTAGCTACACAGAACTACAGCTACTGAGCCTAGAACCTGGTGAGGAAACACTCATGGTTAGCTACACAGAACTACAGCTACTGAGCCTAGAACCAGGTGAGGAAACACTCACGGTTAGATGCACAGAACTACAGTTACTGAGCCTAGAACCTGGTGAGGAAACACTCAGCATTCAACACTTGTAAAAAACAATGTCCATCAAATAGGTGGACAATTTTCCATGTGTTTGGGGAATGAAGACGTCTCTTAAAATAGCCATGATGATGGAAAGGTATTATCTTACCACATGCTGGCCAGACATAGACATTAATTGTATGGCTTGTTCTTAAATAGAACCCCAAGTAATTTTCTAGATACAACTTAAACCGGTAGTTAACTTAGTAATGTGTAATATTCAAACAAGTGTAGGGTGATATCCCAAATCAGAAGCCAATTGTCAGCAACAACTGATGTTCCCGATTCGACGGAAGTACTTTTCCCATCAAATTGCAGGTATTTGATGGTTGACACCCATAAGATGAAGCTTTTATATGCCCATGGGATGGCTAGATGCTTCTGTGCAGCTGTGGACCTCAAAAGTGGGGTTCGCAGCTCTGCTAATGTGTGCATGTGTGAAGCTCTGAATGCTACTGCACATGTGCACAGTAAAACCGTCAATGGACGTCGAATTCAGGGGCGTATTTATAACGAGTATAGGGTGTGGGAGCCCACACAGCGCACCCTGCACCCATATTCTTAATACTTACCACTCTGGAGTTCCACGTTGGTGCTAGTGTCAGCGCAGTATGGAAAATACTGGGAAAATGGCTGCCATGCTATTTTCCCGATGACCAGTGCATGCACTGTAGACTCTGGGTACAGACTAATGCCCAGACTCTACTGCTGTGCCGCCGGAAAGAGAGGAGGGGTCCCTGGATGGAGACTGCACATGGGCCCCTTCCTCTCTTGAAACGACCCTGGTCGAAAGCCTTACAATGAATGAATGCAGGGCTTCCGTTGTTCATCTCTAGTTTGAAGTTGGAGTCGGAGGCTGTCTTGCTGTAAAGTCCTTGTGGTTTCTGCACAGGGACCCTCCTCTATTCTCACTCAGGGTAAGAGTGGAAGAATTAAGGCAGCACCCAGTTGAGTCTGGGCCGAGCTACTCCCCAGAACTCACCCTCGCCCTCAGCTGTGACTTCATCTATTGCCTCAGCACAACTTCATGTTTATGCTAATGCCACGGCCGATGGTTTTCCTACTGAGAAGCCAACTGGCTGCGGCGCTAATTGACCACTGTGCAAATTAAGACACACCATTGGTTGCACGATCAGAGATTCACCAGCACTATGGAGGCTCAGAATCTCTGTCTGAACTTGGCTGCTAGGATCAGTGTATCTGCATCTTTAGACACAGTCGCTGACCCCCACCCACATGTTACCTCCCTGGAACACCCACTGAAATCCCTAGCTCTTACATTCACATTCATTCTGCAGCTCCAGACAGTAACCATCGGGATGCATACCTCATACCTCAAGGGTGTATGTTCCATTACCATCTGGCACACGGTAATCCTGGCATGCCCAATCACTCCAGGCTGCATCTAGTATACAAATAACCTGTTTAACCCTGTGTCTAAAGCCACCTGTATTCTACCTGGTTAATAAACCTGAAACATGGTTTAGTTGCCGACTGTGTGGAATAGCCGCAACTTACACAGCCCGTACACAACCAGGCACTCCAGTACTCCTAGGGCTTAAAGTACTGCTGGGCCAATTCTGCTAACTCTGCCAATATATCTGATGTGCATGAGCATTTCCTCTTGAAGGTGGAACTCAATAGTTCATACATTCCAAAAGTGAAAGCATCATCACTATTATTGCACTTAGGCAGCTCTATAATTAACTTTCTGCCATTATACCAATTATTTGTCAATCATCATATATTTTCATAATATGCCATTCTTCAACAATAAGAGTCTTTTAAGGCCCCTTGCTATTTACCAAAGTCGATAACCATATTACCCCAGCATATGACCATATACAGTAAGATACAAGGCTTCACACTAAGTTATTTTATGCAGGACACTTAGCTCCTACCCTTAGTATTGTAATCCCTTTGGTAGGAAATATAATGTTCCATGACGGTATGCATTATTTCTCTCCTGGCCCCTGGTTCTCCTGTGAAATATTGGCCTGAATTTGGTAATTTATGAAGTAACTGCATTTAAATTACAAATCTTTTCTGCTTTTACAACATAGAAATTATCACAATAACTAAATATCCATGGTACTTCCAATTAAACTCCACTTGGATGGTCTCCAGGAATTGGCAATTTAATTTGTGAATATCTTTCTCTTTTTGTCAGTGATCCATCTGATCAACAGTAACGTGTAGCTGGCAAATCTCATTATGCACACTTGGCAGTGTTAACACACAATGAACAGGAGCATGTGCGCTCAAAATCTGGATGACTTCTTTAATGGCTCCTAATTAAATTGGGATAGATATTCTGTCAATGTACCATCCTAAAATTGCATTATTTGTCTTTAATGCACAGGGCTGTAATTCTGATCTTGCACATGTCTGAGCCATCATGAAACACAATGGATGAGTTGCATCTTAAATTGGTGTGTTGAATATTAACCAAATTGTACCATAAATAAACTGTAGAACTCAGTTCTTCAAATATATTAAGACTTATTAAATTAAAGTGTTTGGGACACGTACATTATCTCATTTGAATTCTCTGGCTACCTCTATGATTTTAAACTTATTTATTGCAAGTAATAAGGAATTAGTAATAATGATTAATGGAGATTCTGCAAGTAAACAGTGTTCAATTAACGTAGGATAATGTATCCTCTGGTAGATAGATAGATAGATAGATAGATAGATAGATAGATAGATAGATAGATAGATAGATAGAGGGTCTTAAGGTGCACCAACAATTATTTAATAATGGTTCAATAGCACCTTAGTTGTCTTGTTAGGTCTTTCAGTGTTTTTTTAGTTGCTGAAAACTTTTAACTTTTTATAATAAAAAACAATTATGAATCAAGTATACAGAAACTGATTACTGCATTTTTTGGCTGAACTCTGGTATGAGGGTCTCGTTATGGAAACAATAAGAACCTAATCCTCCATCTTCAGCAACTAAAAGAACACTGAAAGACCTAACAAGACAACTAAGGTATTATTGAACCATTATTAATGAACTGTGTTGGCGCACCTTAAGATGCCCAATTCATAGAATTATTTGGTCCTAGGCTAGCAAAGGACTAACCTTGGGGTAGCAGTCTATACGAAAAAGAGTTGTATTGAATGTAATAAATGTTATTGATTATTTATGTTACAAACAAATGATTTTAGCACATTGTAGGTACCGCATTGTATATATGTACTGTATATATATGACACTAAATAGAAAAAGGTTTAATCAGCATATCATATCAGTCATGCTATGGACAAGCATTGCCCTTTAACAACTAGAGTGCCATACTCTTTTCTTACACATGTATATACATTTACATATATATATATATATATATATATATATATATATTTACATATATTCTGTACATTGTTATTGCTAACTTACTTTACAATATGTGGTTTGGAATATGATGCAGACTCTTCAGATGCTCAGAAAGAAACATAATCACATTACACCTCAATTAAAATGAATTGATGCTGTTTTATCATTTGCCTGTTAATTTTTCATTTCAAAGGTTTCCTAGGCTCTCCCTCAGCTCCCTTCCTCTTGTGCCCTTATTACTATATTACTTATCTTGCAATCAGTAGCTAAATAGTTAAACACTATCCAGTGTTTTTCTATCATATTATAAATTCCTGAACTGCACAGCCCAAACTCCCCCCCCCAAATCACACACCAACCTGTACCCATCCCCCTCACTAAGTACCTTTACAGATTATTATAAGCAATGTCTCCTGCTTCTAACTCACCCCCTCCCTATCTCTCCTCATCCCCCTCCCGCAGTAGAAATCAACTGGGACTAAGAGGAAAGCGTCTTCTAATCCAGCTCCAAATATAGCAATTTGTGTGGAGTTGTGTGTGGTGCTGAAGGTTGGGAGGGAGAGGTGGGGGTGAAGCAGCCACAACGCATCACAGGGCAAGGGACTCATCCTCTTTGCACTTAGCTGTGCTAAGTGTATCGCTTCGAACTAGAAGGCTATGGCAGATTTATCATCATGGCATACAGGGAGTTGTAGACTGAACGCCTGAAGTTGGAGCCCAGCACAGGCACTTGGGTCCGGAAGAAGTAACGCTGTCCTTGGTGCTGAAACCCTTCCATCCTTGTGGCTGCATAGTAGCTGTGTCATAAACCTCCCCTGACTTCACTATAACTCTGACTATAAAGGTTTTTTTTCCCCACTCTCGTTCATGGCCGTCCCACGCAAGAAAGAAGGATATTTATTGGATATTATAGTGAATAGCACAGCCTGAGCTCCCCATCACTCATATGGTTCCCCTCATTACTACATAAGCCGATGCCTACCTATGTCTGTGCGCTTGTGTCTCCCCAGGCCTTAGCCATAGACTATATATGTATTACTTGTTTTAAGCATTTTCTGCATTTATCAGGATTGAGTCAAAAATCGTAATTCATCTCCCACCGCTCTTTATTACCGGCCTTAGAACTCGTAATGAGAACTTTTTCTTAATAGCACACAGATTTGATAACTGGACTTTTCCAGGTTAAAGGGATCGCAATGGAGTTTAAAAAAGAGGAATTCAAGAAACTAGCTGGAAATACCTTAGGACATCTGCACAGGTATTTATATGTACCATTATTTCTCTGTAATTATATATGTATTTTAATAATCACAAAAATGTATTTTCAAGGTGGTTTGAACCGATTATTGAAAAGAAAGCAGCCATATTATTATGTAGTAATACGTGTATTAGTTTGTCTAATTGCAAAGGGTGTGAGCTACCTATTGTTCTAAGAACATTAAATCTGCACAGTAAAACAATGGAGATGCACCCGGTTCTCGCTAGGAAGGGCTCTCGTGAATGATTTTATATTAGAGAAATCTTGATTTATGTTTTGCAGCTCAGAATTTAATCAAAATCTCAATCTCCCATTCATCACTGGTGTTTAAATGCTCATGTGCAGCATGGTAACCCCAAGGGGTATGTACAGGAAGCGAGGACTGTAGAAACATTCCCCTTTAATGATCCCTTCCATTCATTTCCTCCGACAACATTAATCCTTGCAAAAAAAAATCAAAGCGGATTTTCCATGAACAGTCCATTGCACTGAGATGTTTTTTATTATTTTTTTATTTTTTTTAATCTCCTTGATTAATTTATGTCCACTGCTTGCCCTGTGAGTGGGCGCAGAGGATCTTAATGTGCTTATAGGTTTAGGAGGGTGAATACTGGGAGAAGTGATTACGTTGATGGCCTATAAAGTATATTATCCTGTAATCCCACTGTGAGGTTAAGGATAATTTGATGGAGGGGCTTTTAAAGCCTTAATTCGAGACCTCACTTGCAAAAGGCCACATACTGTACAGATAGCCAGATACACTTCTATATGACTTATCTAGATATGTATGTACTGTATGTATGTATGTATGTATGTGTGCTATATCATATATATCTATATCATATCTATCTATCTAAAATATATCTAGCTATCCATCCATTTATCTATTTACCTACCTTAACTATATCCTCCTAATATTATTTACTATTTAATCAACTAAATACAAAAAATCACTGTGTCGTGTCATAGGCCACAGACAACCATTTCCCCCCGCCCCTCCCCATTTTGAATGTCATAGCATTCACATAACCTGAGCAGATCAGTGTTGCACTTTACCGTATTGCAGCAATTTTACATGTTCCCAATGTCACCTTGTGAATAACTTTCTCTCATTGATTGCTGAATCAGGGTGATGACTGATCACAAGGTGTAGTGGAGTATTCACTCTAGCCACGCCCTCGTCCCCTCCTCCTCCATTCTCTCTGACTCTCTACAATGTTACGTTGCTACATATTTACTTTATTTACAACAAGAATATACATATACATATCTATCTATCTCATCTCTCTCTCTCTCTCTCTCTCTCTCTCTCTCTCTCTCTCTCTATCTATAGCTATATATATCTATGTATATATCTATATCTATCTATCTATCTATAAATATATATATATATATATCAATCCCCGACCCTCTCTTTATTTCTCATATCCTCTCTCTTTCCATAAATATGTTTCCCCTTTACTGTACTATACTGAGGTCTAACCCGTGGTTATGTTTCGATGTATAGAGATTCTATAAATAAATCCAAACAATTCATTACAATGAACACATTAAGCATTCTCTGCTACTGCCAGTCCTAATGCAGATCCTGGATTTCTGTAAAGTGAACATGACGTCACGTAAAACGTATTTCGTACGCAAATGACGTAAACAGTATATCTTCTCACTGATAGATGGGGATTACTCTGACTCGGAGACAGGAGGGGTGTATTGCTCAGATGGCTTTTAAACGAATTCTTGCTGAGACACAAGTTGAATAATTGATATGTTCAGCAAATAGATGGAGAGACCTCATTTATATTTCATGCAATTAAACATCGGCTTTGCGATTATTAGAATCTGCACAAAAAAACCCATTTACTAAAGTGAATGGAGAAAATCAAGTTAACAATATTCAGCCAAAGTGAACAGTTCGTGTGGAAGGAAAATCCAAAGGGACGAATACTAAAAGCAGCACTAACATCCTTAGCTACAGCTATAATAAAGTTGCAATCTTGAATTATGGATGTTACATACTGAGGTCTCACATATCTCCCAGGAACAAATGTGAGGTTTGCAATAATTTTCTCTCCTCCACCGGTGTCCTGCATATCTCGGTGGTCCTGCAAAACTGTATAATATAATACTTATTAAAGATAAAGAGCTAATTACTTGTAACACAGTAAGATGGTTTTCTTGAAGGTTTTATTTATGAACGAGTTATCAGGCTGTAGACGCTGAAAACAGAATCAGGATTTTTATCAAATTACTATTTTGCAAATACTCCTACTGTATATTTAAAAATAGGGTGACATTTAGCATTTTCTAACAGTAATTCAATTCACCCTTCTATAAAAACTTCATAATACGAATTAATCCAAGAGAGGAAAAGATTAACCCTTCATTTAAGAGATTCTTTGAGTGACTGAAATGATGCATATAAGTGTGTACATACATTGCATGAATATATATCTGAGGAATAAGCTTAGATCCAGTGACGTAATGTCTAAACATACTATTAGACTCTACTATCGGTATTCTGAGTGCTGGCTTTTGGATTGGGACTTTTTTATTTTCTCTTACTGTTCATGGAGATTAAATTGATTAAATTTTATATTACACAACATAATAATAATAATAATAATAATAATAATAATAATAATAATAATTATTATTATTATTATTATTATTATATATTCCCAGGTACAAATCTAGGTGGGAAAATGTTTACAAACCTAAACGGTGTCAGATTATTTATATTCACAGCATGACTATAGAATTACAATGTAAATCCTGCTGTCAGGAAGATCGTAGTGGCAATAAACACATCGTGCATAGAAAACAATAGTTTATTAGAAAATAAATAAAATGTTTAAAAAAAAAAAGACATATGACGTGAATACACGCAATGATTGTATGCTATAGGCTTGCCATACCCGTGTGCTATATTCTGCTGCTATTGTGTTATTACAGATGTGAAGGACATTATTCAATCTACATGACATAATGAAACTCTAGAAACATTAATTACCAGGAACACTTATGAAGAACACATTGTAAGAAGTGTCATTGTTGTCTCTCAGCTGGAGCGCAGCCAGATGACACAATAATGCAATGCTCTGCAGTCCCAGCAATGCAATGCTCTGCAGTCCCAGCAAAGCAATGTTCAGCAATGTGTGCTTTGCAGTCACAGCACAGCAATGCTCTGAAGTCCCAACAATGCAATGCTCTGCAGTCACAGCTGCAACCTGACACGAGGTGTGAGGGGATTATTAAACACAGGGGCACTGCACTCACATGTATCTATAATAAGGATGAAGGAATGGGCAGCATCCTCTGATATATGGACTGGATTCGCCATTCTTCCCTACATAGCCCGTGGCTGGCATTTCCAGGGAAGAAAGTGACAGGCGAGATCAATTCTTCTAATCATCAATACTGGGAATATCCTAGAGTTATTAGATCCATTCTGATGGAGAAATACACAAAGGAGAATTATTATGTAACAATTTATTTATTGGATAGGCATCCATATTACACACCGATCCCTTCTGTGACTTTCAGTATAGAGGAGGTCTACCTCATGGGAGGGAGAGAGGGGGAGAGAGAGAGAGAGAGAGAGAGAGAGAGAGAGAGAGAGAGAGAGAGAGAGAGAGAGAGAGAGAATGAATGGTGGGGAGAAAGAGGGAGAGAGAGAGAGAGGGCGGGCATGGTGGGGAGAAAGAGAAGGGAGAAAGAGGGTGAGAAAAGGAGGCAGGAGGGAAAAAGAAAGAAAGAAAGAGAGAAAGAAAGAAAGAAAGAAAGAAAGAAAGAAAGAAAGAAGAGAGTAGGAGGGAGGGGGCTTCTATTAATGTGCACAGAAATGTAAGGGATACACTATAATGATTTATGTTTTACCTTAAAACTGCTCCAATGTGAGTCTGTAACCTAAAGTTGTATGTAATGTACGTACTTACATTGGAGTGGTAGTTAGTGGTAAACTAGGATTCCTCTTCCCTATAGTATACATCATTATTCTAACTCCATTGTTCTGCAATGTGTAAGAGTGATGTATTAGTTTGCAGATGGATGATATAAATAACACATGTATGGCATACACCATTAGGACCAGTCCTGTGACTTACAGCATTCCTATATGAGGAACCATAGTCCCTCGGGCTGACAGTAGACGGCTCAGCAGTGTGCACTTGCGGGGAATGGATATGGCTCATGTTAGCCTGTATTATGAAGACATCACAGGTGATCCTTCCTCTCATCCTGGGCACACACTGGCCCAGGCATGCTGGGAATTATAATTAAAGTTCTATTCCTCTATATTCCCAATGGGGGGAGGGGATTGTCTCAATAGTTAACAAAGCACCGCTAATGTTTGCGCATGTTATGTATGCTACGTAAATAATACATTGAATTGGCTGAAGCTTTAACAAGTCCTCTGATTACGT
This sequence comes from Taudactylus pleione, assembly GCA_031769625.1. Classification (NCBI taxonomy): domain Eukaryota; kingdom Metazoa; phylum Chordata; class Amphibia; order Anura; family Myobatrachidae; genus Taudactylus; species Taudactylus pleione. The sequence continues at coordinate 4,699,441 of JAUIMM010000534.1, read as the reverse complement.
GTATATAGTTTTTATTTCTGTAACAATACAATTAAAATTGGATATGATACAAATAATAGTATTTTAAGATATACACAATGTATACAATTATATATATATATATATATATATATATATATATATATATTTATACATACACATACATACATACATACATACATACATACATGTATACATAATTATAGATAGATAAATATTTGTGTATGACAGAATTTCCCATTAAGTACGTACTAATGTTATACTGTATTCATTATAATTACACGTACTCGCAGAGTATTTAAAATTTCTTCTGTATTATTTTGTAAATACCGTTTGTCATCATTAACTATAAATCATATAAAGTGACAATTGATATCCCCCAGCAAATGTAAATATATGCCGAATAATCATATTAAAATATACAATATAATCAGTTTACTCGACTATCCCCGCACTCATCGTCTATTCTAATCTATATTATATATAAATGTATTTACCCTACTGAGACCGGAAGGGTTTTTTTATTAGTTCCCAGACCACCAAAGAGGTCAAACTGCCCGATTCAGCAAATCAATTATATCTCAGTTTTTACACACAAAAAAGGGTTAAACCAGCTATTTACCTAATTCTGTAAATATAATGTGTATGTGGGGGTGGGGGATTATTAACCCTTAGGCTTCTGTTCTGTCCTCTGGGGCCAATATGGGTCCGGATTTCTTTGTATTTGTGCTGCCCTCTTGTAGGGATTTACCATCAAAGTCGTGTAATCCGGGGGATGTTTCGTCTCCCCAATGGGAATTACTGTGAGAAATCCGGAAAAGCAGGAGAGATTACAGAGGAAACGCAGAGCCAGTTACAGGGTACATATCAGGAAGCGACTTTTGGTAATTAGTGACGATAAATAAACTGTTATGCAACTGTCACTCATGAACGTCACTTAGCAGCTGATAAAGGGCTCGTTCATATAGATTTAGTATGCGGCGGATTCCAAGCAGTTGTAATGTGCTTGTAAAACAATAATATAATGCAATATGCCGCAGTACTGCTTGTAATGGAAAACAATAATATAATAAAGTAAAATGCGACAGATTGGAATGAAACGCAATAATGTAATACAATGTAATATGCCGCTCTTATGATTGTAATGATATAACATAATATAATATGCCGCTGATCTGCTTGTAATACAATAGAGTAATACAGTGGTTACCAAACTATGTCCAGATTTTAAGGCTATCCATGCTTGAGCACAGATGGTTAACTCAAATTGACTGAAGTACTAATTAGGACAGCTGTGCTGAAGAATAGATATCCCGAAAACTTGGACCGAGTTTGAGAACCACTGGTGTAATAAAAAATAATATGCCACAGATTTGCATCAAATGTAATGATGTATTATAATGTACAGTAACAGCAATATTCTGCAGTTCTGCTTATAATACAATAATTTAATAAAATGCAATATACATCAGATTTGCTTGTTATGCAATAATGTAATATGGCACACATTTGCATGTAATGTATAAATATAATATAATATACCGCTGACTTGCTTGTTATGCAATAATGTAATATGGCACACATTTGCATGTAATGCATAAATGTAATATAAAATAATACACAGCAGATTTGCTTGTAATGCACCTTTGTAAACATTTAAATAAAAAAAATGATTTATACATGTTTTCTCATTTATCTGCAGCAGATTGCTTAAAATAAATCAACACTTGCAAAATGGTTTATTCACACGAAAGCCACATGTTTTGCTATAAATACTTAAGCTGGCCATACACGGTGCGATATGCACAGTGCGACACAATGAGGGATCCGATGCCCAATATATTGGGTGGTCCCCACACATGGTCCGATTGGGTGGTCGACCGCCCGATATGCCGGCTCCCCCTTCCCATCCCCAGATTGGCTGAACCCGCAGTAAAATCTGGGGGTGTGATATACGACCCCACAGGTGCGCGCTTTGGACCTGATTCAGACCCGCTCGCTAAGGGGCGATCGCTCGCTCAGAGCGATTTTCACCCATCTGCGCATTCGTATAATTTGCAGTGCCCGTGCGCAAGCCATTCGTTGCAATCTGCTTTTGGTAGCTCATAAGCCACTATCAGGCCGCTGCTTGGAGTGACAGATAGTGCCGTTTGTGGGTAGTAACAGGGGAAGGTGCCTGTGAACGGGGGAGTGGTGTTGCGAACGCAGGCGTGTCTGCCCCTAAAACGGCATTTAAAGGGCATGCATAATTAGCAAAGTAGAGTCATTGTACACGTCACTTGCATGTATTTCAGCCCGCACTGATCGAAGTGCTTGCGGCGGGGAAAGGCAACCCCAAAGGCTGCGAGCATCTTCGATGGCTCATGATGGTCCCAATTAATCATACATTTCCTGGAGATGACGTGTGTTGCGAGTGGCAAGGGGGTGTCTTCAGACACTTGCGAGCGCACTTTGCCGTAGCTCGCTAACACACAGTGGGCGTCCTTATGCAACGCAGTGCAAGCGCTTAATTTACATATCCAGCCCCTTTTCTGCAAGCGAGCGATCGCATCTTGTGAGCGGGTCTGAATCAGGCCCTCTGTCCGATATCATGCCCATACACGGTACAATATAGCAGACAAATCGGACCAATCTGTCGGATTGGCTGCTTTATTGCACCGTATATGGGCACCTTTACACTTATTCAGAAGGGACTGTATGTAGCATGATTGGGTGTATATAGAGGTTTTTTTAAAACAATTATCCTCAAAATAAATATTTACACACACAGATACACACACACACAAGCAGAAATAGCTATTGTTTTTATATTTTTTGCCTAATTCATCTACGTTTCCTGTCATTTCTGCTTAGAAACCTAGGGCCCCATTTAACAGCCAACCATAACCCCTTTAGCACTCAATAAAGGGGCGACATCATCCTTTCAGTATTCAACAAACAGTGGTACTGCTGTTTGTCACTGCATCTTCTTTAGATGGCGAGAGTGATACTGTCCCTATAGCCAGCAATGGAGACCTGGCAGCAGCCATTCCGGCTTCCGAGAAGACTTCTGGGCATTGCTGGGTCCCTGCCTGGTGGTGTCGCATATGCACATGACATAGAAGCCACTTGCTGGTAGCGATAGGTGGCCAGTAGGTGAACGGAGGATGCCGCCAAGAAGTGGGACATCGCTGGACCTCACCGATGAGGTAAGTAACGATGAATACCATTGGCATCTTTGTTTGTATCACTGCGATACCACACAATATATGCCGCTGGTATTTAGGCTTGTTGATAAATGGGGCCCCTAGTTATAAACCAATTCGCCCTCCTCGCTGATGGGAATAATTCTGTCACCAGGTACATCACATGACTCTTATTAGGGAGATTTTGTGATGTAAGGGCTTGCCTGTAATAGCATGTGATACTATACTTGCCTCTGGGAGTAACATACAAAAACGCTATCTTCATGTATACTCAGTAATCAATTGTTATAGTGACTGCACAACTTTGTGGACAGCTTTGAGACCTTTAATATTGTAACTATATAGAAGATAACTGTGAATGGACAGTTGTTGTAAGACGCTGTGTATGAGTCTAAGGCTTTGCATGGCTGCAACAATAGATCTTTTCTGTCAGGCAGCTGTAAGTCTGAGATACAGTACAGTCTAATAAGGATACAGTAGGTGGATAAAGAAATGTCACACAAATGCATAGCATTCCTGTGAAGTCAGTTATAGAGACACCCTACAGATTTCCCTTTAAAATAACTATTTTTTGAAAGCATATTAGCAAAATAATAACCTTCTCTTATGTATTATAGGAAATATTCTGTCCCTGTATTATAGGTTCCACACTGACATGCCATTATCCCCACAATATCCCCACAATATCCAGCTCAGTAGCAACTGAATGGGCATCAAAGTTCAGAGAACAGAATGATCTCCTTATTACTAATGTACGTTTTGGATGCACAAGCCTGACCCCCTATACAACTGATACAAGTGCTTACTCTTATCAGCATCTGGTATAGGTGCAGTCAGACATGGGGAACATTTTCTGATCTAGTGTAATATGATTAATAGTATTGAGAGAATGTGCCAAAATAACTGGTCCTGGTGCAAACACAGACGCTTGTGTGATTTTAACATTCTAATATAATTTTCTATATACTTATTTGTGACAGCGCACAGTTGACGTATCACTATACTGGTCAGGCTGACAGAATTTGGTTTTTGTATTGGGTATAATACTTTATGGCTGGTGGCTCATTATAGTAACCAGCATTAGTTTCAATGCTACTTTCAATAAGTTTATTTTCCAGGATAAACTAAGTATTTGGGACGATTCAAATGTTGTTTTTTAAGGCGCGCTAATTATCAGATGCCTAATATTGCAATTCAATTGTTTTAGGTCGTCCAATTTAATAGCATAAAACAGCTAAACCCGTTTAAAGTCCTGGTTATGGTGTCCAAACTACTTATGCACATATCAGCTCACCTTCTAGAGGAGGGGTGAGCAGAAATGGCGGTGCCAGCAGCTGTCGCGCCCAACCAGAGCAACAATTGAATTGCTCCGTCAGGCGCCCTGACAGCACTGACAGCCTACTAGTGTAGTAAGCAATCAACCTGGACCAAATCTGTAAAATACTAATTAAAAATCAGTTATGCAGCAACATTATCGGTAGCCTATATACAGGGTATAGTTATGACAACGGCGGCCACGATGCTGCTGGTCTCAATACTGACAGGGGAATCCCGACAAGGGACTTAAGATAGATGTCAAAATACTAACGCCTATCTTAATCCTAACACCGGAACGCCGAAGGACGCCAGCCTGAACGAGCTAAGTCCTTAGCATTAGCCGCGTGGGGGAGGAGGGTTAGGTATAGGGAGCGTAGTGGGGTTAGGGTTAGGATTTGGGGGGAGCTTAGGGTTATAGGGTTAGGCACCCCTAGGGGGTGGGTTTGGATTCTGCAACACTGAGGGGGGGTTAGGCACTAAGGGGGTAGGGCTAGGTTACGCACAAAGGGGGAGCATTAGGTTTAGGCACTAATGGGGAGGGTTATGGTGCAGGGTGGAGAGGGTTAGGGTTAGGCTTCAAGAAGGGAAGGTTAGGGGGTGAAGAGGGGAGGGTAAGTATACTTACCCGACCCCTGTCAGGATACCAACCATCGGGATGCCACTGTCAGTATTCTGACAGGAGGTATCCCGACAGCCAGCATTGCATACTGATTCCCAATATAGGCCCTCATTCAGAGCCGGACGCTCTGAGCAGAGCGCTCGCTCTGAATGAGGGCCGTCCTCCATAAAAATGGAGCGTCCTCCTGGACGCTCGTATAGCTGTGGGTCACCACCCACAGCACATACGAGCGTGCAGGATGATGGTCGCGATGGTCTTTACCATCGCGACCATCGCCAGTGCGACCAGAAGCCTGTGGTCGGGGTTTTCGACCACAAGCTCTGGAGTGATTTTGGCTCTATCAGAGCCAAAATCACTCCCACTGACATCACTAGTGATGTCAGTGGGGCCGGCTTCTGACATTAGGCATTCCCTTGGGAACGCCTCCGTCTGGCAGGCACGCCCCCGGCACGCCCACCAAAGGGGGCGTGCTGTCAATCAACATCGACAGCACGCCCCCTTTGATCAGACACAACGAGCGAAGGAAAGTCCTTCGCTCATCGCGTCTGGCGCATGCGCACGACGGAGCTCCCTCCGTCGTGCGCATGCACAGTGCACACCATCGACCCACTTGCGATCGGACAGCCGCTTGCGAGTGGGTCTGAATGAGGCCCATAGTCCATAAAATAATATAATTTATTAATTGTACTCAAAGGTCATTTGAGTTTCATCACAGAAAATTTTACTCTAGTGTATTTATTGTGGGTGCATCTATTGTGGGTGCAGGGTGTACACACTGCACACAGATCACAGACCCATGTTATTTTCAAAAATGCACTATGAACACTACAAACATGCAAAGTCCAGTTTCAAGAGATTTGAGCTGTCTACCAGGCACCTACAGGGAGCCTCAGCTTCTACACATATTACTTGGCTGAGTGTTGCTAGAGTTTTGTAGGGCCTGTGAAGCAGCAGTCAGCTTCCAACACAAGGTTTAAGTGGACAGAGCCATTCTGTGCTGGAAAGTTCTATTTGTGCCACCCGTGATGATTGTCATCTCAGCACAAGAAGCGGTAACAGCATTGCTGGGGGCAGTTGCACTTAGCTACTAGTTCCCTTTTTTGAGACCCTGACAGCTCCACCAGATGGGGAGGGAGGTGTGAGTGAGCCTTTATTACCTTGGCGGATCCCAGGGACTGAAGGCCCAGGAAATCAACCTAATTTTTTGTTTGCTGCTATATTACCAGTGAGGTTAAAATACATACAAATGAAATAATAATAATAATAATAATAATAATAATAATAAAAGCATGTGCACCTTTTCTTCTTCAGTCAAATTGCGCAGATGGCAGTAAATAACTATCCGACAGTGTGTCATAAAGTTACATGTTGTGGTCAGGGCCATTGTGTCCTGCAGGGAACCTCATTTACAGTGTACACTGATACACACTGCAAAATGCCTTGGCTTTGCATTGGGATGCTGAAATGTCCTGCACAGCATACTCAAGGTGCACAACTCTACTTACTTTTATGTGACACTTCTGCAAATTATTAGTGTCTTCTAATGTGCGCTGGGCTACAGGGTAAATGTCACATGACAGTTCACCCTTCGACCAATTTAGAAACACTCTTATTTCTATTAAAAGTTTTTGCCTAACATATTGCTCATTTTAACTTCTGTAAGGCTTACATTGATTATAACAGTGAGGGGTACAGGGCTTCCTACATTACTCCTGTTATTTTTGCAAGTTGAAAGATTTTTTACATTATACAGAGTCAGAGCTGGATTAAGGCTTTAGGGGGTTGGGGCATTTAAGACAGTGGGGCCCTATAGGCCCCGAAGCTTTATGCCTGCATGGTGGTGTCCCTTTATTCCCCTGTGCATGTCAGTCTATTTGTGTCCTTTTATGTCTGTCTGTATGTGCCCCTCTATGTCTGCATGTACTGTATTTAACCTCTCTATGCCTGTATGTGCTCCAGTACCCCCTGTCTGTATGTTCATCAGTGTGTTCCTCCCCTGCCACCTCTATGTACCTTATTGTGCCCCCCTTTGTCTCTGTGTTCATCAGTGTGCCCCACACCTGCCACATTTATGTGCCTTATTGTGCTCCGCTACCCACCCCCTTCAACAAACTCCGGTCCCAGTGGGTTACTTACCTTAGGCCACCTTCCTATTCTTCTCTCGCTGAGTCCTGGCTGGCTCCTCTGACAGGTTAGTTGTCATAATCACATCTAGACTTTTCTTTTAGGGGCAGTAGATTAATTCTAAATCTTTGGGGGCAGCCCAATTAAATTATTTACACCTGCATTTCCTTACTGTCTCTCTCGACACATTGTACATGTCATGTAACCTCATTATGCACTCTCATTGGTGGATAGTTCCATCCGTTCACCCTTGAAAGTGTAAAGACCCCCCATTACTCTATGCGGTACATGTATCAAGCAGTGAAAAGAGCATAGAAGTGGACCAATGGTGAAGTTGGCCATGGCAACCAATCAGCTCCTATCTATAATTTTATAGAATGTACTTGACACATGTAGCTGATTGGTTGCAACTTCAGCTACATTGATTGCAACTTCTCCACTGTTTCACTGCTTAATACATCAGCTCCAAAATGTTAACTGGCCAGTGTCATCCACATCAGTGTGTTACTGGGTATGGCACTGCCATACTCATTAATGGTGCAATGGCACACTGCATGACTGTACCTGGTGACTGAGAAGCAGGCAGAGGAGGGTGTCCGGCTGCTTCTTTTAGCTGGTTCCGAGAAATACAGCCATCTTGTACATAGGCTTTGCCAGACATCTAGGTACACCTGCACAAACTGGGGCACATAGCAGTGCCAAATAGGATTTATTTATTTATTTTATTACCAGTTATTTATATAGCGCACACATATTCCGCAGCGCTTTTACAGAGAATATTTGGCCATTCACATCAGTCCCTGCCCCAGTGGAGCTTACAATCTATATTCCCTACCACATGCACACGCACATACACACGTGGGGTAATTTTGTTAGGAGCCAATTAACCTACCAGTATATTTTTGGAGTGTGGGAGGAAACCGGAGTACCCGGAGGAAACCCACGCAAGCACAGGGAGAATATACAAACTCCACACAGTTAGGGCCGTAGTGGGTATCGAACCAACGACCTCAGTGCTGTGAGGCAGTAATGCTACCATTACACCGTCTGTGCTGCTCTTTGTAAAGGGGCTTTGTAAATGAAGCTCTGCATCTGTAATCTATGGAGGACACCATAAAGCATATTAGGGATTACAGTCACATGCTTTGTATTAACCTGACTGCTTTTTACATGTCATTATTGCTCTCATTAATAAATTACCTCCTGGCCTTAACCTCTTCTTTGATATCTACATGTTGAAAAAGGCAATAAACATACTTCTAAAACAGGCAATATACAAAAATTATTACAAAGAATATTTTAACATTGAAATAAATAGCAGTTAAATATATATTTAATCTTATACAATACTGTATATTAAATCTGTATGTCTACACAGACTGTGCTTTATCTTTGAATAAACACATTATTGTTTGTCTTGTTATTTAAACACAGAGAACAGCACATTTACATCCTATTTTTGCAAAGATGAGGCGCAGGGGTTATACAGCTTTGACCGCACCATGGCCTCATCTGTTTTGTAACAGGACATCCTTTAGGCCTGCTGGAGTGGCTGTGAAATAACGATGACCTTGTATGACATTTGAAAAGAATTCCCAAAGGATGACAGGTGTAACCTTGAAAAAGCTACTTTTCAAGGTCGCTGGTAATGGAGATTGCAGAGCTTGGATTAAGTATCATCAATAAAGGAAATGGAAAGCTGATCTGTCTGCTTTTTCCCCATGCTCATAGTATGGCATCAGCAAACATCATATGTCATATAGATTGTCTAAAACCACTAGCTTTACAAATCTGCAAGCTAACAGTATCCTTTAGGGATTTATGGAAGCAGCATAAAATCATACAGAGAAGATAAGACAAGGATGATAAACCCATTATTAAAGGAGCTGTTCCCTTAAAATACATACAGAATCTATCTATCTGTATCTATCTATCTATCTATCTATCTATCTATCTATCTATCTATCTATCTATCTATCTATCTATCTCATATCTATCTATCTATCTATCTATCTATCTATCTAATCTATCTATCTATCTATCTATCTCATATCTATTTATCTACCTTATATCTATCAATTTATCTATCTATCTCATATCTATCTATCTATCTATCTATCTATCTATCATTATATCTCATATCTATCTATCTCATATCTATTTATCTATCTATATATCTATCTTTTTATCTATCTATCTATCTATCTATCTATTGATCGATCTATCTATCTATCAATCTGTCTCATATCTATCTATCTATCTATCTATCTATCTATCTATCTATCTATCTATCTATCTATCTATCTATCTATCTCATATCTATTTATCTAACTTATATCTATCTATTTATCTGTCTGTCTATCTATCTATCTATCTATCTATCTATCTATCTATCTATCTGTCTGTCTGTCTGTCTGTCTGTCTGTCTGTCTGTCTGTCTGTCTGTCTGTCTGTCTATCTATCTATCTGTCTGTCTGTCTGTCTGTCTGTCTATCTATCTATCTATCTATCCGTCTCATATCTATCTATCTATCTATCTATCTATCTATCTATCTATCTAATATCTATCTAATTTATGTCTATCTATCTATCTATCTATCTATCTATATATCATTTGTCTGTCTATCTATCTATCTATCTATCTATCTATCTCATATATATCTATTTATCTATCTATCTGTCAATCTGTCTCAGATCTATCTATCTATCTATCTATCTATCTATCTATCTATCTCATATATATATATCTATTTATCTATCTATCATTCTGTCTCATATCTATCTATCTATCTATCTATCTATCTATCTATCTATCTATCTATCTATCTATCTATCTAATATCTATCTAATTTATGTCTATCTATCTGTCTCATATCTATCTATCTATCTATCTATCTATCTATCTATCTATCTATCACATATCTGTTTATCTATCTATCTATCTATCTATCTGTCTCATATCTATCTATCTATCTATCTATCTATCTATCTATCTATCTATCTATCTATCTATCTATCTATCAATCTGTCTCATATCTATCTATCTATCTATCTATCTATCTATCTATCTATCATTTGTCTATCTATCTGTCTATCTATCTCTCAAATGATAGTAAGATTATTTGGAAATATTTTTATTAATATTTCTGTTTTTCACAGCATACATCTAAGTCACTCTGCACATGCGTCAAAGTACTTGCAGTGAAATTGATAAGCCGATAGCACATTCTCTAATCTCTGCTGTAAAATAGATCTTATAGTTGTAAAGATATCACAAATAATTGTTATTCAAACAAAAAAATTGCTGCTGTTTTGGCTCAAGAAGCTACATAGCGTAATTCATACTTGCCTACCCTGACGGAACCTCTCCCGATTTTTCGGGTAGCCCCCCACACCTCGAGAGGAGAAGGTACTCCTCCTGCATCCTGCCCACTTCCTAGTGAAGTGGGTAGAATGAGGAGAATCTTACCGAGAATTCATGGTCCGTGAGGAGGGGATGGGGCATCTTTAATTATTAAAGATAGCACTATGGCCCCGAAAATGAACATTCTATAATGCCTAATCTCACAGCAATAAGCAATATTTTTCCCGGGGTAAGTACAGTATTCAGTTACAGTTGCCGGGACATGGACTCCGATAACAGCCCGTCTTGGCGAAGAGTAAAAAGTGAAGTGATAGCTTATGCGCACCTGTGCTTGGGCGACCATCCAGCCGTGGAACTGCGCATGTGCTGCCATCCTGACGGACATATGACTTGCGAATAACTTGTGATGGGCATAGAACCATCAGCTTACTAGACAGGAATACGACCGGGCTCACTCATTGGTGTAAATTTACTAAAGTGAGAGTTTTTAAAAGTGAGTTTTAAAAGTGATGTTGCCCATAGCAACCAATCAGATTCTACTTAACATTTAACTAGCACCTTGTAGAAGATAATAGCTAGAATCTGATTGGTTGCTATGGGCAACATCACTTTTAAATCTCACTTCTAAAAACTCTCACTTTAGTAAATTTACCCCATTGACTTAAGTGGGCTAATGCCATTTGAATGATGGTGTTAGCTAGCACATGCAATATTAGCTTTTCTGAGCTTGTTACATTGCCCCGAACGCTGCTCCCATAGAAATTTGCGGGGATGGCTCCTGTGATATCTGCCGTTTGGAATATGGGAAATATGTCAGATGCCTCCTGCTATTTATCCTTGTTACACACTAGCGACACTTCATTCTGACCTAAAATATGCAGAAACTGCTACATGTTTTAGGTCAAAAATTTGTTTAATAAATATGTCCTTTAGTATTCACTTGCGTTGTGCTTTCAGTCTAAACAATTATGGTGCATACACACGATCAGATTTTTTCTTCAGATATGGACGATAACGATTTAAAAATCGTTCAGTCGTTCATATCTGATGAAAAATCGTTCATATCTGACATGCCTGAACGATGGACGATCAACGATGCGCGTTCCCGTTTGTCAGATAACGATATCTGACATCTGATGGGTTTGCAGTCAGACTTGGACGATTCCATTCATTTTAATGCAGTCAAAAATCGTTCAATCGTTCAAATCGTTCAAATCGTTCAAAACTTTGGTCAAATCGTCCAAATCGTTCAAATCGTTTAATCGTTCAGTCGTTCATCTGACAAATCTGACCGTGTGTACGCTCCATTAGCTATCTGTAGTTATCTTTCTGTCACTGCTCCAGAACACAGACTTGTGCTTTACTCAAACTGCTGCTTTACTCAATTCATTATTCAGTATATTAACAGTACAGCATAATAAATAACCTTAATTCCACTGAAATACTTAATAATGTAGTCTGTGGTCAGGTTAGGCTAAAAGCAAAAGCTTAGCTGATAATCTGCCAACCTACAAGAGAACCTTACAAATAGAGAGTTTGGCTATACGATGTAGGAGCCATCATGGGAAATGATTTATTTATAGGACGTGTAAGGGGGCTTGCTTAGCTGCCCTGATACATATTTCATGAGGGTGGGGCCTTCTGCACTGCTCCTCCACTTCCAGCGGCTCTTGGTGCCAGCTCCATATGTTCACAAAGCAGGACCCCTGCAAGAGAAAAATAATGAAACACTCAATTAACAACTCCACCTGAGAGCTTCTGGCTAAACAAGGCACCAGAAATGTCAGCATCCGACAGGGATGTGCAGAAAAATATTCAGTGGAAATGAACAGATATTTATAGATATGTAAAGAGGACCTGTCTCAGGAGTGGGATGATTAGTTCTAACTGTTTATAATAAAGTACAATAAAGTACATGTTCTCCTATCCCCTATCGCACAGGGTCTAGTATGTTTGGTTAGACCTCTGTCACATTAGATATAAGGCGGCAAAGGCATGTACAGTAAATAAATGTTGAAGTGATAAGAGGAGACTATAGTAATGAAGCACTAAATGCTGCAAGAAACATAAACAAACTTGATATATCAGGAATGGAATCGGTATGAGATGCCGGCGGCTGACAACTTCAAATACCGACATTGAAAGGCCGGATGGTGAAGATCCAGACTAGAGGTGGTAAGTAGCCTAACCCTTCCCTAAGCCCCCCCACCTAACCCTCCCTTAGTGGTGCCTAACCCTAAACTCCCCAGTGGGGTGCCTAACCCTAACCTCCCCCCGATGGTGCCTAACCCCCCTTCCCGCACCCTAAACCTAACCCTCCCGGGGGGGGGGGTGCCATAACCCCAAATGGTGCCTGCTGGAAAGTAGCATATTAACAACTACAAAATTATTGAACTGATACACTGAATACAGGGGCATATTTATCAAAGCTTGGAGAGAGATTAAATAAAGTGGAAAGAGATAAAGTACCAACTAATCAGCTCCTAAAGTGAGAGAAGTTGATTGGTTGTTACTTTTTCTCTCTCCTTCTTATCTCTCTCCAAGTTTTGATAAATATCCCCCGGGCTACAATTATTTAATTAATAAGATTTGAACAAGATAGTTAGAATTTTTATACATCACCTCCGTTTTCACGCTATGTACAAACACTCATTGGACATTCTGCAAACCTTTCCATTGTTTAACAAAAAAGGCGCTGTAGGAACAATAATGGACGAGTCTTGTTTAGCATGTAGAGAGATTAAAATGTCTTAAAGGTAATTCCATGGGGCACATATGCTCTACAGGCTGAAAGCATATGATTATGTTTTTTGATTGCTGGTTAGTTTGCTTTAAATATAAATGCTATATTTATGCTTGTATTATTATATATGTAATCCCCTCTTTGCCTGATGGTGTATTTCTTCATTATATACCTACCTCTGTAAAACCCCTTGGTCAACCATCTGGCGCTAGTTATGTCTCCTCACATCACGCTCTTATGAGTAAGCAGCCAGCAGTGGTCCCTCCACATGCAAGTTTAATAATAGCAAAGCAGGTGATTTAGAGGTCTATTGGTGGCAGTGATTTAGAGGCCTATTGGTGGCAGTAATTTGGGTGCCTATTGGTGGCAGTGATTTAGGAACCTATTGGTGGCAGTGATTTGGGTGCCTATTGGTGGCAGTGATTTAGGAACCTATTGGTGGCAGTGATTTGGGTGCCTTTTGGTGGCAGTGATTTGGGTGCCTATTGGTGGCAGTGATTTAGGAACCTATTGGTGGCAGTGATTTAGGGACCTATTGGTGGCAGTGATTTAGGAACCTATTGGTGGCAGTGATTTAGGGACCTATTGGTGGCAGTGATTTGGGTGCCTATTGGTGGCAGCGATTTAGGAACCTATTGGTGGCAGTGATTTAGGGACCTATTGATGGCAGTGATTTAGGTGCCTATTGGTGGCAGTGATTTAGGAACCTATTGGTGGCAGTGAATTGGGTGCCTATTGTGGCAGTGATTTGGGTGCCTATTGGTGGTAGTGATTTAGGAACCTATTGGTGGCAGTGATTTAGGGACCTATTGGTGGCAGTGATTTAGGTGCCTATTGGTGGCAGTGATTTAGGGACCGATTGGTGGCAGTGATTTAGGTGCCTATTGGTGGCAGTGATATAGGGAACTATTGCTGGCAGTGATTTAAGAACCTCTTGATGGCAGTGATTAAGGGACCTATTGGTGGCAGTGATATAGGGAACTATTGGTGGCAGTGATTTAGGAACCTCTTGGTGGCAGTGATTTAGGGACCTCTTGATGGCAGTGATTTAGGGACCTATTGGTGGCCGTGATTTAGGGACCGATAACCAGGATATTTCTCCAGATCAGTCACACTTTGTGAAAGGCTCTGGGTCAAAACGCATCAAAGTGACTGAGGGGACCGCTGCCGCTGGGTGATCTTACCGGACTGCGAGGTACCATTGGGAGGTGACTTGAACCCTGGTAATCATTCACTGTCTCGTGTATTTTTCCTGCCTATGTTTGAAGGCCCATTCTGGTACACGGCCATTTCTGTTATATGTCTTTCATTTTTACTTGGTGTTAAATAAAATTGTCAGAGTTACACTATGGTTGTTCCCCGTTATATAATTTTTTTGAGGAAATGGTGGCTTGAATAGAATATACATCCTTCGGGCGGAGTAAGCAATATCAATAAGAGGAGTCTAAGGAAGACGGACCCTATAACCCTAGATGTAAGTAGAAGGACAAATCCCTCTGTATTGATTTACTATTTTCCGACACTATATTCTTTCTTCTTGTGAGGGACATTTGAAGGCGGATTCTCCAAAAAGACTGATTCTGGAACTTTATGATGGAAATTGTTTTTGATTTTATACTTATATATACCTTGGTGTATTTTATATATTCCTCAGTGAAAGTAGCGCTTGAAACATTGTATTTTTCTTTGTCTTACATTTCATGTGGTGGGGACCGCATTGGTATCAAGCAGCACTTTCATTTTTTGTGAGTGCAGGAGTCATATAATTTCTTTTTACCATATGGCATTGAGCCTCCTCATTTATTGGTCACACTTGTATTCTGGGGACTTTACACTCAGATGTGTTTACTCAACTGCATTCAGATTTTTTAGCAATTTCCATAGGTGGGGAACATAAATAACTTTGGGCCTGATTCAGATCTGCATGCAAACGCCGATGTTTGTGCAGATTGAGCAATTGTTACCCATTGTGCATGCGCAAAAGCTGCACTGCAAACGCAAAGCGATTGAATCGAGATTACGCTTGCACAGAGTATTCACTTGCAAAGTGAGTGACAGGTAGTCAGCATTTGGGGGAGATAACTGGGTGTGGTTAGAGAAAGGCAGGCAGGGCTGCCATCAGGCGGCACTGCCAGGACTCCAATCCCGTGCCTGGAGAGAGAGGGGGCCCGGGTGGCAGGCTGGCAGCAGTGTGGAATGCACCGGGCAGCAGCCAGGGAGAAGAAAGAGCAGCGGCGGCATTTGAAATAAGCGGCCGCTCCTAATTGGTTCCCGTAACGGGAGCTGTGATTGGCTTGTGGCCGACTCCGTATTTCAAATGCTGCCGATGCTCTTTCTTCCACCTGGCTGCCACCTGGTGCATTCCACACCGCTGCCACCCGGGCCTACCCTCTCTCCGGAAATGCCGCCGGCAGAAGAAACCAGGTATGCTGACCCTGCCTTGTGTCCCTCCCCTAGTCCAGCCAGCCTTCCCTGTGTCCAGCCTACTTTCGCTGCCCTGCCACCTCCAGTCTAGCCAGCCTTCTATGCGCCCACCCTCCCTAGTTCAGCTTACTAGCCAGCCTGCCTGCCTTAGCTAACTTGATTCCCCCAGTCCAGTCGGCCTTCCCTGCCCTTTGCCCCCCTAGACCAACCACCCACCTTTGCCACATACCGGGTAAGGGCCCTGCCTCTTTTGTCAGTACTGGGCCCCAGGGGCGTATCTATAATGGGCGCAGGCTGTGCGGGGAACACAGGCTCCTGGGTCCAGGGGGGCCCCGCACCGCACACCCTGCAGTCATAATATTACTTACTTCTCTGGAGTCCCACGTTGGCGTGGGGGTCCGGCGCTGTAAAATGACTGGAAAATGGCCGTGGCGGCCATTTTCCCGTTGTTTGCACATGCACAGTACAGGGAAAATGGCCGCCGCGGCCATTTTCCCAGTGACCTGTGTGTACATTATAGACTCTGGGCACACTCTAGTGCCCAGAGTCTATAACTCCAGCGCTGGCCACGCACAGCTCAGTGCGCTGCTGGCCGCCGGGCGGAGAGGAGGGGGCACATGTCAGAGACTGCACATGGGCCCCATCCTCTCTAGAAATGCCCCTACTGGGCCCCCACAATTTCTGATGGTAGCCCTGAATGCAGGCGTGTTGGTAGCATTAAACATTGTTTTCTGGGTGTGCATAAATTAAATTGTCTGTTTTAGAAGCTTTAGTAAATCATAGATGCCGACATTCTGGCTGCCCCTTCCGGGAGGGAGCAGCCAGATCGGCAAAATTGGGGGGCGTGGCCGGCGTTTGTGGGTGGAACAGGGGGTGTGGCCACACAATCGCATCATTTTGGCTTGCCTGCCTTTCCGGGGATCCGGGAGCGGGAGGCTCCTGGCCAAATTGGGAGGGTAGGCAAGTATGTGGTAAATATACCCCACAGCCTGGTTAGTGACAGGAGCTGATTGGTTGGTACTTTATCTCTCACAATTATATCTCTCTCCAAGTTTTATTAAATTTTCCCTTAATGGAAAATGCAGGTGCACAGATAACTGTAGATGAAGGTGGTGCAATCCATAAAAATCAATCAGACATCTGCTAAACAGTACTAGAAAATCTGACTGTTTACTATGTATTACAACATGTGTCTGCACAGTTACCTCTGAGACAATTTCCCTACATGTCCCCTAATATGTTTAGTTTGTGTCAGAGACATTTAGGTTTCCTGGGACAATGCAAGAAAACGGCAGATTACTTGGATTACTTGCTCATTTGCTATAATTAATGACAGATGGTCTTTGATGCGGTATAAGCTGGCAGCGTGATTCTTATCAGGCAACCCATGTGCATAATTGTTAAATGTGAGCCTATTATGCATATTAAATTCATGCGTAAATGAAGTTGTAATGTCTATTTGCTAATGACTGAGCAATGTATTAATATACAGGTTAAATCATGTCAGAGGAGGTTTCTATGGATGCTGTATAGGTGAGGCGTTGGGTCATGGCCGCCTGATGTCACTGCACATGTTAATGTGACCACAAACCTGTCTGATCTAAATTCATTCCAGTCAGATCTAATGTGGGAGAAAGACCTTAAGTGCTCTGCGATGATGAATCATACTGGCAGGCAGGGGCGCCGAGAGAGGGGGAGGGGGCGTGTACTAATTACCTGGGCCCAGGCTTGCTGGAGGGGCCCGGCGCAGGTCCGGGTCCGATGCCACCCCTCCTCCCTCTCACCTGTCAGCAGCCCAGCACACACTGCTGTGTGCTGGGATGCAGTGGGAAACTGTTCGCTAAGCAGCAGCAGTCTCCACTGCCTGTGAGGGGGGGGCCATCACACTGATCACACCCCCACTGGATTTGTGCCGGGCTGAGGGTCTTACGGCGCCTCCCTCCCTATAACAAAGCGCTGCTTTGCGGCATTGCAAAAAGGTTTTTAAAGGGGACGTCTCATCCTGAGATTAGGCTACGCCCCCTTTCCCTGACCGGCCCTGCTGGCAGGACACATAGCATATATAACCAGTTTACGGCCAGTCAGCACCTTTCAGCCTGAGTCCAGAACCAACAAATAGACATTGCAAGGAGTAGAAAAATGGGACAGTACTAATTATAGATTATTGAAGATTATAATCAATATATGAAAATTAGTTTGCTCTTACTTACTAGGGCAAATTTTTTTTATTAACTTAAATGTAGTAAATTTAATTACATTTCTGTTTACAAAATATATTCATTTTGATGAAAAACCCACTTAAAAAATATTGATATATAAAATATACCATTGCCCTCCGGTCAACGCCATGTGGGATAAGGGTTCATCCTACAGCAAGCTATTGACCCGAAACATATCTCCAGGATATGTCAGAACTACCTTCTAAAAAGGACAAGACTTCAAATCATGGGCAGTTTCCAAACACAAGTTGATTTCACCCTTCTGTCCAGTTTATCCCAAATGTGTGTGTAAATAGCATTGAACTATCTGTTGAAATGTAAATTAATTTTTTTTTACGATTCTCCTTTCAAACAATTGTTACCATGATTTGACAGGTAGGACACTTTTAACAAGAAAATACTTATTGCCTTTGATACAGAGAGCCTCATTCAGAGGCGGTCGGAGGATGCAAGCGGTCGCTCAGAAACTGGGCGGCCACTTGCATCCTGACCGCCCGCCTCTGTTGCGGTCGTTAGGCTGTGGGTTAACACCCACAGCTCTAACCACCGCTCGGGTGATGGTCGCGATGGTCAGAGACCATCGCGACCATCGGGGCTTACTGCGAGACCCTAGGGTTATGGTCTCACTTGTCGTAAGCCCCGGAGAGCTTCTGGGTCTGTCAGAGCCGGAAGCTCTCCACTGACATCACTAGTGATGCCACCCCCCGGCCCGCCTTACAAATGGGGTGAGCTGTCAATCAACATCGACAGCTCGCCCCCTTTGGAAAGAGACCCGCTACGACCGGCGCTGTCGGTTGTAGCGGGTCTCACGCATTGCGCACAAGGGAGCCGGCTCCCTAGTGCGCATGCGCACTGGCAAAACATCGAGGCGGCCGTGCGGTCGTAGACCGTACGGCCGCCTCTGAATAAGGTCCACAGTTCCTAACAAAATATATTTATACTTTTTTGTATATTCATATTATCAACTGTTTTGTACAGTCCTCACAGCAATGAAAGCTGTTTTAGAGAAAGCAAGCGATGACATAGCTATTCCTTAATTATATGAATATAATTCACAGAAGTCGATACAAACATTAAGGTAATTTTTGTGTCATAGCACATACAGGACCTTATTCTGAAGGGCATGCAATCTGCTCGCAATGCTAATATTCACGTAGTTGGGATACTTTTTGAAGCCGTGCATGCGCCAAAAATTCTGATAACAGATATTAACTATTTGAGGTATGAACAGAGGTTAGATAGTTGAGGTGGTGACAGAGGTTAGATAGTTGAGGTGGTGACAGAGGTTAGATAGTTGAGGTGAGGACAGATGTTAGATAGTTGAGGTGAGGACAGAGGTTATTTCAAGTGGGTACACATCTGAAAGATATATCTGCAGATGGAGCGATCTGCAGATATATCTGTAGATGATGGTCGTTCATACACACTGAATGACCATCATCTATCCGGCAGCCGTGGGACCCGTAGGCCAGGAGGCGGGTCGGGGGTGGGTCCGCCCCACTCCCTGCGGTTGCTGCTGCATGTGTACTGCAGACCTCCCGTACACACTTACCGATGGACAGATATGTCTGAAGACATATCTGTACCTCGGCTGTGCAGCACAGCCAATGCAATATGTCTGTGAACGATGTTGTTCACGGACATATTGTCTGTACACACTGGCCGACGGGCAGCAGATATATTGGCCGATTAATTGATCGGCCATTGCTCCACTCTACTCCGTGCCAGCAACTTCTCTCCCGCCCGTGCAAAAAATAAAAAAAATAATTTACACCAAAAAATATACAGTTGCCGACCTCTTTAGGCCACTGGCTGCTGCGGCATCCCGGGGACAGCGCTGCAGCACCCCAGGGAGCCGTGGCGCACATTTTGGGAACCACTGGGTTAGCTGGTTGAAGTTAGGACAGAGGTTAGCTAGTTGAAGTGGGGACATAGGTTTGATAGTTGAGTGTGGCAGGAGGGCATTTTAGGTTAAGTAGTGAAACCTTATTTCATACTTGTGAAAGAGTTTAAGGTAAGGGTTACCATATCAGATGATCTACTAAGGTTAGCTAAATGAAAACCCTGCTACACAGCAGTGGCGTAACTAGGACAGGGCCACTAGGGCTCGTGTCCTGGGTAGCGTGGAACCAGCGGCGTGGGGGGGTAGGGGTGCCGCCGGCCACGGTACAGGCCCCTTGTCAGCCAGTGTAGTGCAGACAGTTACCCACACATCACTGTCGGCGCTGCAGCGATGTGTGTTTCAGCAGCCAATGAGAGTCAGACAGACTCTCATTGGCTGCTGCGCCCACTGCCAGTGCCGGGCTGGAGCTCACTCATGAGCTCCACCTTTCCGGCTCCTGCAGTGGGTACCAAGCGGGCGGACGGAGGAGCAGACGGCGGCAGGCGTGGCAGGAGCGGGGATTCAGATAAGTCAGTATGTCTGTGTGTGTTATGTAAGGGGCACTACTGGCACTGTGTCACTACTGGGGGCACTGAATATGGAGGACTACTACAAAATGATTCAATCAAAAAAAAATGTTGCTAAAGGGTTACTACATTGAACAGCTACCAAAAAACACAATTGAAGATGTTCTGCATACAAGGACACTATTCAATTTCTTTATTAAGGTGAGAAAAGAGCAATCTCTGGTGAAAATGGGTGTTATAACTTATTGCTGAGATGTGCCGACTGTCTGTGATGAAAGCGAAGTCTATTTAACAAGGATCGCAGCGTTACATGTATGGATGTAAATTAATCCTCCATTAGATATTGCCATATCAGGATGATGAGAGTAAATATTCATAGAAAAAAATGTTGGTTTTTTGCAGTGAATAAATTTTTTATTCCAAAAGCTAGTAATTTATTTATTTATTTTAAAATATTTATTATACATTTTTTTAACATTGTTTCTTTGACAAGAAGGTCTATAAGCTCTTGTCTTGGCTTCTAGTTCTGGGTGAACGGGCAAGCTGGATCATGCATGCGCTGATACACCAGAACTGGGACCAATCAATTGGTAAAATTATTCTTACCACTCTTGGCGATACTATATTAGTAAACTGTGACAATAACTGATTTTCTATCAGTACAACAAGAGGTAAAAGAAAATCTGTGTTATCACCGCATAATAATAATATATAGGCCCATATGGGATGTACACATATATGGTTTTATTTATTTATGTAATATTTTGATATATTTATATACAGTCTTATTTTACTTTAAAGATTGTTTTGGCCTCGTCATTCAGTGTAATATTTTTTCCAGAATTATAGTCTATAAATTAATTTTTTTCAATATGACTATAAATTAGTACATTATTAGAGAAAGTAGAGACCTATTAGGGACAGCCCAGTGAAGGAAAAGATAAATCAGCACTAATTATAGAACACATCGCCAAATAAATTGGTAGCTGCTTTAATCCTGTTCCTTTTAATCCACTCTATAAATAGTTTATTCAAGACAAGTGATAATTTTTTTTCTCAGCTTTTCAGGCTCTTTTTCTCAGCTATAATGTGAAGGTGAAAGATTTCACAGCTGTTAATGAGCCATTTTTAAACATTGAAACACAGCAATAAAAAAGGAACCAGTTAACAGTTATATGATCAGAGAACCATTTTGTTTCCTATAGTTACTGATTCACAAAATGGCTCCTGGAGTTTTTACATCTTCCTGCACATATTAAGCAAAGTCTCTTTGTTATATTTCTGTAGTTCATAAAACATATTTTATAATAACTGTTTGCAGAAGGGAGGGTGTGCCACTATGAAGCCCAATTGGCCTGTATAATTCAGACCACAAACTAAATAAGCTTCTTTTGATTACAGTGGTGCAATGTATCGTTAGATAGTGCATGTAACAGAACCACATCGTTCTTTGCAATCATCCCATCTGCTGTGTAGAATAGCAGATGGAACGATGCGATGAACAATGTACACACTATACGAAGTTATGATATGTTGTTCCGATCCGTGTCAGGACTATATATCGTACGATATATAGTATAGTGTGTACTCAGCTTAACAAATATAAGATGCATGAAGTTGCTGTTTGGTTTATTTTATCAACATGACATGTAAGTTAATAAGCAGGGTTAGGGACCAGTTTGCATATTAGTAACTGAGTAAGGTGTTCACTTGACTTCAACCAGTATAATCTCACATAGGGCTCTATTTACTAAAATCCGAAATTTTAATGCAGATTGTAGTAGGGATGTGCGCCGGACCATTTTTGCCGGATTTGGTTCTAATTCGTCATCCGGCTTTGGATTTGGATTTGCCAAACTGCGGTGACTGGTTTTGGATTTGGATTTTTTTACAAAAATGTACAAAAAATGCTAACATCACGTAAATTGGTCTTTTTTTTCTTCCTAGAGTATTATTAACCTCAATAACATTAATTTCCAGTCAATTTAGACCATATCACAGCTTATAATATTGTTTTCAACATTATTGGCCAAAGGTTGCAGTGAGCTGACTGGTTACTAAGCGACAAAGCAGCGGCACAACAACACAGACACCACAGTATAAAGCACATCTATGACACATTGCCACACAGAAGTGGCAGAAATGAAAAGTAGTGCACCCACCCAGTGGGGTACGGCCAGCAGAATCACAGTACTTGTTTACATAGTGGGCTACGGCCCAAGGAGTCACAGTGCACAATCTTATTCACATTACACCGCACATAGGGCCTGATTCACATTACACCATAAAGTAGTGTCTCTTATTTATGTTACGACACACAGTAGTGCCCCTTTTACACAATGCCCACAGTAGTGACCCTTTTACACAATGCCCACAGTAGTGACCCTTATACTCAAAGCCCACAGCAGTAATGCCCCTTATACAATGCCCACAGTAGTAGTGCCACTTATACAATGCCCACAGCAATAGTGTCACTCACACAATGCTCCCAGCAGTGGTGTCCCTTACACAGTGCCCCCAGCAGTGGTGTCCCTTACACAATGCCCCCAGTAGTGGTGCCCCCTATGCAGTCCCCTTAGTAGTAGGGCCCCCTATGCAGTGCCCCCAGTAGTAGTATGCCCCCTAGTATGTCCCCCCAGTAGTATGCCCCCCATTAGCAGGCCCCCAGTAGTATGCCCCCCCAGTAGTATGCCCCCATAAGCAGGCCCCCAGTAGTATGCCCCCCAGTAGTATGCCCCCCATTAGCAGCCCCCCAGTAGTATGTCCCCATTAGCAGGCCCCCAGTAGTATGCCCCCCCAGTAGTAAGCCCCCCCAGTAGTAGGCCCCCCATTAGCAGGCCCCTCCATTAGCAGGCCCCCATACACACATTAAAAAAAAAAAACTTACCTGTATCCCCGCTACAGCCACCGTCCACTCTGTTGTCACGCGACGAGGAGGGAGCCGGAAGATGGAGCTCCTGAGTGAGCTCCAGCCGGCTCCCTCCGTGCAGCAGCCAATGAGAGTCTGTGTGACTCTCATTGGCTGCTGTAACAAACACACAGCTGCCACTGGCGGCTGTGTGTTTGTTCTGTGTAGGACAGACCGCTATCACAGCGTTCTGCCCTACACTCGAAGAGCCCTGATGTCAGATTCTCTAGCGAGAATCCGACATCAGGCGGTCGCCGTTCGGTCCCAAACGGGGATCCGAGTCAGGCGGGGAACACCCGAACAGGGTTCGGGTGGACTCGGATCACCTATGTTCAGAGCGGTTCGGATTCCACAGAATCCGAACCGCTCATCTCTAGATTGTAGTGTTATATCAACGACTGAATTCGCATTGGGGGAGGTCGCCCTGTCCCCTGTGACCTCCCCCTTCCCCCCCCCCCGCGATCCCCCCTCACTTAATTACACTTACCTGCAGTGATCGGTGCTCCGGTGATGTCCTCCGTGGCTCCGGTCAGCTGACATCCCATACTGCATTGGGCCCCAGTGCAGGCTGGGAGACCAGCTGACTGGAGGGGAGACATCACCGGAGCCCCAATCACTGGTCCCTGGACTCAGGTAAGTTTTTTTTTTACTAATTATTATCTTTTTTTTTACAGTGTATCAGCGTGTGGTCTGTTTAGACCACACAGCTGATCACTGGGGCCGGCTCCGGGCTCTGCTCTGCCTGTTAGAGCAGAGCAGGAGTCCGGTAACTGGGGAAGACCCTGGATAACGCCACCTCCAGGTGGCGTTATTATCACAGGGCTTTCCCCGGTATTTTTTCACAATTTATGTGATAATTAGGGGTTGGAGTAGAATTTTACGAATTCTACTCCAATTGCCCTGTAGTAATTGTTGGTGATACTAAAATAATGTGAAAAGGGTGTGAGAACACTTTATTTTTCACTTTATTTTAGTAAAAATAATGTTAATAAATAGAGCCCATAGTCTCCTATCCTCAGCAAGAGTACTGTTAATACATTTGAAAGAAGACTGCACAAAAGTCAATGGTTACGTTCTGATTGCATTGGCCAACAATTTTAGATAATTATCCAATTGGTATAATTTTGGGGCCACAAGAGATGCACTAAGGTAGAGATGAGCGGAATGGTTTTGCTGAAAACTACACACCAGAACTTTAGTCTTTTGAGTTGATCTGAGTACCACCTCGGGTCTTCTCGCAAAGTTCGGATCTCAGGTCTAAAAACCGGATCTAAAGGATTATAGATTGCATTTAAGTCCCTCCCATGTGATTTCTGGTGCTGTGACTTTGTTAAAAAAAATTGACTGGAAGTGAATGTTATTGATGGTAATAATACTATAGGACCATAGCAGGTCCAAGTTACATGATTTTAGCTGTTTTTATAAATTTTTAAAGATTTCCAAAATCAAAACCGAAACAAAACACTTGAGGGTGGTTTCTCCAAAACCAAAACCAAATCACAACAAAGATTTAGAACCAAAACCAAAACACGGAAGTCTGAGCACATCTCAATATCAGGCCATTTCCTTAGTACTTGCCAGGATATGACAGCATGTTTGACTAGCAGAAGACTTTTCTATTGGGTGATAATGGGGGAGATGTATCAAGCAGTGAAGACGTTCATTGCCCATAGCAAACGATCAGGTAAAAGGTAGCATTTAGCAAGTACAGTATATTCTATAAAATAATAGGTATTAGCTATTTGATTGCTATGGGTAATGTCTCCACTCTTTACACTGCTTGATACATCTCCCACTACATAACATAAAGTTCCTCAGGAACAACAAAAAGCATGTCTGGAAATGGTCATGGTAGTAGAGAGCAGTGCCGGGCCCCGGAACTGTAGATGGCATGATCTAATCGCCTACAAATAAAGTCTAAAAAATAATAATTGTGGTGCCGCGCAACACCAGGGGGCGCCGTGCTCCACTCAGTTAGGGGTGGATCCAAGGGAGGGGGCACAATCACAATGATCATTCCCCCCTTCTCCCTCTGCACATCAAGTGCAAGCAGAGGAGACTGCTGCACTACTGAGCTCATCCGCACCAGCCTTCCTAAACCTACCACAGCTGTAAGCACGGCTGGGGAGAGAGGCTGCTGCTACTGTCAGCTAAGAGGGTACAACTGGTGGCATCAAGCCCGGGCCCCCCCAACAAGCCAGGGCCGGGTAATTAGAACCAGCTTACTCCCACACTCTTGGTGCCCCTGGGAATGGTAACACCAATAAGTGCACAACAGATGGCTTATGTCCTCGATTGTTCATGCGGTTATCTAACAGCTAGGTGACACGACTTTGTAACTTTTGACTTTTTAGATATCACTTTAATTGGTAGATAGTGAAAGTCAATTAAACTATATACCAATTATTATTTTCCATACCACTGATATATCTAACATAGGCCCCCATTTAATAACGAGTTTTCTCACCAAAACGAGTGATACATTTCACTGTGTATAATAAATGGTGCGCCAGCCAATCAGCTTCCAACTGTCATTTTTCTAACAGTTGACAGTTGGGAGCTGATTGGCTAGAGCACCATTTATCATACACAGTGACATTTATCACTCGTGTTGGTGATAAAACTCGTTAGTAAATGAGGCCCATATTTTATTAATCCTCAGTCAATTGCCATTTCTTTGAGAAAGCTGGAAACAGCATTTAGTATTAGTGAATGCTTTCAGGTTTTGTAAACCAATGCATACCTTGCCATGTTTATTTCCAAATATGAAATAATTTTTTTGGAGAGTTACATCTTATAATATTATGTTTTATTTGATTCATTGATTGTTTTTTTTTCTTTATTCAATTACAGCAAGTAGGTTTGACTGTTATTTCTTGATCATTGCAGGATATTGGAAAAACGACAGGCGAATGGGGAAACGATCGAGCTGACAGAGGAAGGACGGGCTGTGACAGTAACCGAGAAAAGACAGCCTGTAGTAGACTGTACATGCTTTGGGTTACCCCGTCGTTACATCATTGCTATCATGAGTGGACTGGGGTTCTGTATATCTTTTGGCATCAGATGCAACCTGGGTGTGGCCATTGTCAGTATGGTGAACAATAACACGGTGTATAAAGGGAATAAGCTAGTTATGGAGGTAAGAAAGTTCATGGTGGGCGCTGAGTACTTTAAAAAATATGCTGCTAATGAAACTATATGGGGGAGATGTAACAAACCTTTGAGAGAGATGTAGTGCAGAAGTTGCCGATATGTGACCCTCATCACTTTGATGCTTTTGAACATAGTACTTTAGCTGATTATCACTCAGCTTCCATGGCGATAAAATACTGGTAAATCATGGCAATAAAGCCTTTATTCTGTTTACCAATAAGAACATGTGAGTAACCTGTATAAATGCAGGGATCTACCCAGGCTTGCCTACCCTCCCGATTTGGCCGGGAGCCTCCCGAATATCGGGTGCCACTCCCGGCCCCTCAGAAAGGCGGGCAAGCTTCCCGGCATCCCACCTACCCTCCCGACCTCCCCCTAGAATAAATTAGAAATCCCAGCAGCGGAGGGGCCGGTGACGCGATTTGCGCTGAATCGCGTCATCGTGGCCCCGCCCCCTGCTTCACAATAAAATAATGGCATTGTGAAGAGGGGGCGGGCCATGATGACGCAATCACATGGCCCTGTCCCCGGCTCCGCCCCCAATGTGTCATAACTGTCCAGACACGCCCCCCGCTGTTAGCCGACAATCAGCTCCCTCCCGGCAAGTATGGATCTACCTATAGCACTTTGGTTTGTTGCAGTCCCTCTATTTTTTAAGGCACAACAGTCCCCATAGTAGTCACTGCATTTTTCTCAGAGATGGATCCTTCAGAGCCTTTCCAGTCTTCGGTAATGACTGCGCCTGCATAGTAACTATGCTGGGTCTGAACCTGGAAGCAAAGTGATCTTATAAGCAATCATTTTAATTTTTTTACTTCACAACGATGGGCTCCTATTGGAGCCAGTGTCCCTGCACGTAATTCTTAAAACACTGCCCTTATACATAATATCTTATTGTCATGTTACATGACTTAAATGCGACCAATGGTAAATTGGCCCCCAACTGAGCAAGACAGCCTGGTCTCCTGCAAAATTTGATTTGGCGGTCAGGATCCCGACACCGGCATCCCGACAGGGTTAGGAATCAGGATACCTACACATGTCGGTAAGTATCCTAACCCTACCCCACACCCTACCCCTCCCTCCCCGCACCCTAAACCTAACCTCCCCCCTAGTGCCTAACCTCCCCCCTAGTGCCTAACCCTAACCTCCCTCCCTGGTACATAACCCTAACCCTCCCCCTAACCCCACTACTTACCATTGGGATGCCGGCCCCAGGATTCTGACTGGTGTCAGGATTTCGGAGCCGGCATTCTGAGCGCCGACATCCCGACAGCCGGGATTTCAACTATCTCCCATCTCCCCCATACTCTTAATTTGAAAGTTTTTTTAAAATACAACCACTATAAATGTCACACAGTGTAAGGAGATTGCGGGAGCTATAATTTTGCCAGCAGCTATAATTAGTGAATAACTTTGTTCTTTCCTCTTCTGTTTTGTCTTCTGATGATCATGAGTCAACTAATATCACAGCCTATAATTTTGGATATGTATATTAGATTTGACACTGGTTGTTAAGATTACTATATTAGACTAAATTACTATATTTTACTATTTCGAAGTGCCGGGAATTTTCCTTTTTTTTCGTTATTGCAATAACGCCAACATCAACAGTTTGGCACAAATCAGACAACGGCACAGTGCACATTCATGATCGGACAAGCGCTGTCAGGTGACACCCCCATCCTGCTAGGAAACACCTATATAGTGAAGTTAAAGTGAGATTTTTGGGGATTATTATGAGTTATGTGGTAATGATGAGTGGTCACTGTTGTATACTACTTGGTGGTGGTAAGCACAGTAAATAATATACCCCAGCAGAATCACCACATATACCAGATAGTTCTTAGAGTTAACCTGTACCCTGGTTTATTGGGCATCAATGTGTCTGTACAGCGTACTTCGTGTTACATGCACCTGGTATCTTGATGGAGCAGAACATATAAATCACCAGCTGGTGATTTATGTGGGCAGCGGTGCATATAATGTACAAGTGGTATACTTTGGCAGCTATCTCTCTCTGGAGTAGATGTACTAATCCTTGGAGAGAGATAAAGTGGAGAGAGATAAAGTACCAACCAATCAACTCTTAACTATAATTTTTCAAACACAGCCTGTAAAGTGACAGTTAGGAGCTGAATGGCTGGTACTTTATCTCTATCCACTTTATCGCTCTCCACAGCTTACTACATCTCTGTAACGTATAATAGCAGGATCTCACCAGAGCTAAGTGGAACATGTCTATGTCCCACTGTGGTGCTCATAGACAGTAAACAAGATGGCTACGCTCATGTGCAGAAGAACAAAACCTGCAGCCATCTTGGTAAAGGTCAAATGCAGTGGCTTAACTACTGTGGGTGCAGGGGGTGCGGCAGCTATGGGGCCCGGCCCTCCCCCTGCACCTAAGGTGCCAGGCCTCTGTCCACGGCCCTTCCCTCCACACCCTCCTCACTCCCACATCACTCTCCTCACTCCCCTCTGCTCCACTTACCTGCTCCGCGGTCACAGCCCCCCGCTCCGTGGTCACGCCCCCCCCGCTCCGTGGCCGCGTCTTCCCAGTCAGCTCCGCCTCCAGCTCTCCCCATTGACTGATACTGGGAAAAGGCGTGGTCGCCTCCTCCCAGCATCAGTCAGTGAGATGGAGCCGACCGGGAGAGAAGGTGCGCCTGCCATGCACAGCGCGACCATGGATCAGGTAAGTCGGGGAGTGAAGGGGGGGCCTCTGGCCAAGGGGGGTCCACGGGACGAGAGCGGGGGTGGTAGGCTGAGAGGGGAGGCCACGGGCTGAGAGGGGGGCCTGTGCTATGGGCCTCCCCGTAGGTACTGTATAGTTACACCCCTTGTCAAATGCTTCCCCAAAGGACCACAATGGAGACAGTGCAGTAGCACACTCCATATTTCAAAAGGCACCAATTGCTTTAGATTTAAATGCTTTGGTGAATGGTGAATATTCGCTGTTGGATGGTTGATGGCTCAAATGTTCAATGAATTTATAGTCACCAAACACCGGCCTAAACCCGCCTACTCATCAAGTCTGTCTCTGTGAGACACTTTTGTCTAAGGCTCATTTGTTTAGGTGCAAAAATAAGTTTGGATTGTAATATGATTTATGATCAGCAGAAGTTACAGAATCCTGTTGAATACATCCACTGTTTTCACAAGTCAATGAACTAATATGAGAAACCACAGCGTGCATTTAATGAATTTTTTGCTATAACCAATTTCATGTTGACTGCACCATATATCCACAGTAACAAATACTACATAACAGTCATAATACAGCTTAGTTGTTTCTTAAAGGACTAATGGGTCTATGTACTAAGTCGTGGAGAGAGATAAAGTGGATGGCGGTAAAGTACCAACCAATCAGCTCCTAGCTGTCACTTTTCAGGCTGTGTTTGAAAAATTACAGCTGATTGGTCCGCTTTATCTCTCTCCAAAGCTTAGTATATAGACCCCTAATAAACCCTATCAGTGAAAGTTTCATATATGAACTATGTAGGTGAAAACATTGCTCTGTATTTAGCTGACATTCAACTGCAGCTCTGTTATAAAGTAACATATTACCTCCCAACACTATTACGGACAACTGCAGACAACAGGCTACATCTTTACAATCTTTAATGGAGTCTGATACTATCATTTGTGTATAAATCAAGCACGCACTGGCCTCAATCTAAAAAAAAGTAACCTCTCAAATAAATAGAGTAATACTTATTAATAATAACTAATACAATCATATAACTAATATACAAATTGATTGAAAACAATACCACACAATGCAACTTAGTAGTATCTCAGCAATTGGTCAAAATATGCCTTAAGTAATCACTATGGAACGAGACTTAGCTCAATACATTTTCAATTAGAAACTCTGTATAATTGATCTTACTATTACCACACAAACAGTTTCCATTATAATGGGTTGGCATGATTGCCAGAAGCAATTTATATAACTAGTATGCAGGTGATTGGAAACAGTCGTCACAGTTCTTATTCCGACTCTAGTAAGTGTGTGGTGGTCGCCATCCCAAAGTATAGTCTTTCGAATGAGTATAAGAAATCTTGAAGCTCATCCCAGTCAATATAAATAAATCCAAATTCTGTCCTTCAGCAAAATTCAAATTGCTTTCTTTTACACCGACATGAAAATCCCGGTTTGATGCACATGAACACGCATCAACCCTGGATTTTTGTTAGTGTAAATGAATCCACCCGGGTCCAAGGACCTGGAGATCCAACTCAGGTAGCTTGCAGGGTTGGCCACGGGTCATTCCCGTGCCACCCTGCATTGTAAATGGCGCAATTCGGGTCACGATGACCCATATCGTGCCGCATTCTACCTGATTGGATGGCTTCAGTGATGCTTGGAGATTACATCATCTCCAAGCATCAACTGCAATGCAGGAAGAGCCGGGTCACTGAAGACCCAGGTCCAGTGTGAACGATGTTCTAAAGTGACCCCGGGTTGGCGCCGCAGTAGGTAAGTGTCTGTCCCAGGTCTGGTCTGGGTTGGAAACATGTTCCAAATCCTGGTTTAGACCTGGGACTTTGGTGTAAAAGCAGTGTGACTAGTGCATTGTGTCAGAAGATACAGACTTTGTTAAAGCTTTTGGCAGTGCAGCTTATTGTATTGTGCTTTGCAATTGGGAACAAAACAGTAATAAAACAAGACTGGGTAATATAACAAAAAATTAAACCAAAAAATGGTGATGCGCTAATCAAAAGGGTAATGTTCCCAATATGGCAGAAGCAGAAGTTCAGGACACCATCTGTTTAAATCAATACATTTTATGTTATAAATACGTATACATCAATATCTAAAAACTAAACATATAAAGCTTCTCATTAAAAATATATAACACTGCTGACATAATTTTGCAGAGTAAGAATATGATATGGACAGCCTCAAACACAGAAAGAAAAAAATTAATTCCAATCAGCAACAGACTGTTTCAAAATAATATAAATTTGTCAGTGATCTTCCACCAAACAACTAGGAGTAAAAAAAAACAAGGTGTGTGTAATAGGAGGGCTTATTCATCCATCCAGCACATAATTATCGGGACTCCGTAATATGTTATATTGTGTGCTGAGATCACTGACAAATTAAAATTATTTTGAAACAGTGTGTTACTGATTGTATTTAGATGGTGTCCTGAATTTCTGTTTCTGCCATATTGGGAACATTACCCTTTTGATTAGCGCATCACCATTTTTCGGTTTCATTTATTGTTGTTGATGTGAGCCCTCACACGCTCTCTGGGTGTATTACTGCTTTAATAATTTAACTACTATTATTAGCGCCAGGTATTGGGGGATAGTGGTTAGTTTCTTTACTGGGTAATATAGACAGTCATAGAAGTAAGAGGGCCCTGATCACAAGCTTACAAAATATAATGTCAAAAAGTGGCATTACTTCCTGTTCAACTATATTTTAAAGGGGCCCTTCCCCCATAATTATTATTTACATCTACATGGTGTACATTTTATACCCCTCACCCATAATGCTAAAAGTTTTATTAAATCAAATTATCTACATGACAGTTTCAACTATGACTGCGTTCACTGTGGGCTTATCTTACAGCCTAGCTCCATGCCCATAAACACTTGATGGTTTGTAGACCGGCATTCCTGTAGAATTCCCCTGACTTCTCTTCTTCATATGTGATAACACATGATGGTGCTTATTATTATCCTTTATTTATATGGTGCCACAAGTGCTCCGCAGCGCCTTACAAAGTACATAAACAAATAATTTGACAACTGACTTACAGTACAAAATAGGACAAGGACATGGATAATATACATTGCTACATAAGTGACCATAACACCTAGATATGCAACAGAGTGTAAGCAACCAAGTGTTAGGTGCCCTGGTGGGGGGTAAGAAGTAGGTGAAAGTAAAATAAGGAGAAGCACAAGAGGGTAGATGCCCTGCTCGTAAGAGCTTACATTCTCAAGGGGAAGGGCAGACAAGCAGGTGTGACACAGATGGTGTAAATGGAGGAAGGAGCATGTTGCAGCAAGTTGGGATGGGAGCTGGAAGGTTTCAATGAAGTAGTGGGTCTTGAGAGCCCGTTTGAAGGATTGTAAAGAGAAGGAGAGTCTGATAGGGAGAGGGAGAGAGTTCCAAAGGTCGGGAGCAGCACGGGCAAAATCTTGGAGGCAGGAGTGGGAGGAAGTAATCAGTTGGCATGAGAGGTGGCGTGCATTAGTTGAGCGAAGGGGGTGGCCAGGAGAGTGGAGGGAGATGAGGTCAGAGATGTAAATGGGAGAGGAATGGGTGAGGGCTTTGTAAGCAAGTGTGAGAACCTTGAATTGGGTTCTAAAAGGGAAGGGGAGCCAGTGGAGGGCTTGTAGGAGAGGGGAGGCAGATGTAGAGCGTTTGAAGAGGAAAATGAGTTGAGTTTATATTCAGTATAATGTACTCATATATAGTGAACTGCCTTACTTTTTAACAATAATCACCCACATTGTAACAGCACTGTCTGAAACATTGTTCTTTTGGATATATTGGACACTAAATTATACTTATGACTAATTTTCATACAGTACTAATAGATACCAACAACTTGATCCTTTGAAGATATTTCCTTTGATATCATTGGCTCCAGACTAAAGCCATCTGTGGAGATGCTCACTTTCTTTATTGATGTAGCTATTGGTGTCCATCGAGTTTTTGTAGCTTTTAGTTTGTAATTGGCCAATGTCAACATATATGGTTAAATCCAAAAAGTTGACTTTAGTATTACTGATATGAGTTTAAAATTGAGGAAATTATTGTTGAGATATGAACAGAAGAGATTAAGGTCTTCAGGAGTTCCCTATCAAAAAATAAATAAAACATCATCTATATAATGGTGCCATGATACCGGCTTCCCCCCATGCTTGACTATGCCAAAAGTTATCCTCCTCCTATTTGATGAGAAACAAACTAGCATAGTGGGGGGCAAACCTGGTATCCATGGCGGTCCCGATGCATTGATGTAATAATCACAGTTGAAAAAAAAATAGTTATTGAGAATGAAATTAATACCATCTTTGATAAAATTATTATTATTTTTTTGTTAAATCTTTTTATTGAAATTTTACATATAAAAAACTTAGATGATTTGTGTTAAGTACAAATAGATATTATGGTAACAATTTGACATATATGGAAATTATGACCAGAATATAAAATATATATAGTCAGACAATGAACTCACTATACAGCAGTAACAATATCTGAAATGATGATGCACATAGGGGTCTTAATACTAGTTTGAGAAAATATGAATATCTGTACTCAGAGGCCTGCTCTGAATTTTTCCCTATTCGTGCAATTTGAGAAAACATCAAAAGAAAAAAGGAAAGATATGAAATCGCTACCTACATGAATTAAACCAGATTAACAGACATTTCCATCATTTCTCTTTTGTACACCATTTTAATAAGTAAAATTATTCATAAAAATGGGGGGAGGACACACAAGGCAAACATATATGTGGGAAAACACGATAGGTAGGGTGGGAGGGACATAGGGAAGATTCTCAAAAATAAGTTGTATGTTGAACCTCACAAATTCTCTATCCATATATAAATAGGCTACTATGTTTCTGTTTCTGTCGGTCATATCCACATATCATCACAAATATACTAATAGTATATATATTATTCACTTATAGTGTAATATAATACAATCATACCCTCTATATTTAAAACAACTGTCTCAGCAAATACCAATTTGTATTTTCAAATACCTGTAATATTTGGGTTTGGGTCTGTGGGGGCAAATAATCAATGTAAGGACCCCATCTCCTGTAAAATTGCACTACTCCCTTCTCGACATCCTGGAATGAAGCCCTCCTATCAAAATATATTTTTTTAAGTAGTAACTGTTGTACCTCAGAAATAAAGGGCGGGGTCTTACTGGTCCATTGTTTTAAAATAACTTTTTTGGCCGTAGTTAAAATAATAGAAAGTAAAGGAATAAGGGATCTTTTATGTGGTCCCAGTTCCCAATTGGTATAAATAAGACATTAAACCGCTGAAGGGTCTGGGCGTAAATGTAAGGAAATTTTTTTATTAATAAATACAATTGTTTTGTTCCAAAAATGGCAAATCTTCCTACACTCCCAGAAATTGTGATAAAAGGAGGCTGATTCATGATGACATTTAAGACATCGACCTGTTTCGTTAGGGACCATATATTTCCTCTGATTTTGTGAAATATATGCTCTATTCAGTACTTTAAAATGTACTTCTTGAAGCATTGCCATGCGCAAGTGCTTCATTGTAGAGTCAAAATGTAAGAGAAAGCTGTTAGGTTCCGGGAAAGATGGAATATCCCTGGACCAACTACTATGTAAGGAGCTTCAGGCATGGTGGGAATCAGACTTATTCTGCATGTCAGTTATAGTTTAGTATGATAAGTATGGAAAGTTATTAGCGATAAAAGTGAAACTAGTGGGTCAGATCCATCTGAAGTTAAATAGGCTTTAGGTAGACCAGAAATATAGTGTCGTAATTGGAGATACATATAAAAACAGTTGTTCGAGACGTTAAAGGTATTTCTGATATTGATAAATGGTATGCCAATCCCTTTTCAGTCTGCGGTTAATCGCTATCCAGGCTAGATAGGTGCTATTAAACAGGGGTTTTCCTATAATTTGTTGGGGAATGGATTTTCTGGGGGTGTGGAGAAGAGCACTCAGGGAGTATGGTTTAAATAACTCTCTCTCCACATCCAGGGAGGTATAAACAGAACGATTCAGTAACCAATCTGAAATATATCTGAAGGCAACTGATAAAGAAAAAATCTTTAGATCAGGGACCCCCAATCCCCCCTCTTTTCGGGATAAACTAAGTCTAATCAAGGTAATCCTTGATTTTCCACGGTTCCAAATAAATTTAGTGAAAAATTTTTGGAGTGCATATAGATCTGTTTTGGTGAGGGAGATCGGCAACATCTGCATAGGGTATGGAATTTTGGGGAATATAACACTCTTCAAGACGGTAATGCATCCCAGTAAGGACAAAGGTAAGGATAACCAATCTGTTAGTAATTTTGATATTGATCGGAGTAATGGGGTGTAATTCACTGAGTATAGTTACCGAGGATCAAAAGGAATATGTATCCCCAAATATTTCAAGGTTGGGCGTGCTAAACGAAAATTTGAAAATATGGGGATTGAGTGAAAGTCCTCTGGTGCACCAGAAAGTGGTAAGTATTCCGACTTGGCTACATTTACCCTGTAACCTGCAAAAGATCCAAATAAATCCATGAGTCGCATCACCTTCGGCATCGAGGAAGCCGGGTCGGACATAAATAAAAGCATATCATCAGCAAATAATTCTACTTTTAGTTCTACTGCGCCAACCCGGATTCCCCGAAACACTGTGGAAGCGCGGAGCGCCATAGCAATCAGTTCCAAAGTGAGTGCAAACAGGAGTGATGACAGGGGGCAGCCCTGTCTGGTACCCTTGCATATAGGGAAGGGATCTGAGGCATAGCCATTACAGACAATTTGTGAGGATGAGTGAGTATATAGTGAGGTAAGAAGCATGATAAAATCTGACTGGAATCCAAATTTATGGAGTGTGAAAAACAAATGGTCCCAAGATACCAGGTCAAAGGCCTTTTCAGCATCAAACGAGAAAATAGTATGTAAATCCCTGGTTCTTAATGACTGTACCCAATTGGACGCTGCCAGTATTCTACGTATATATTGGCCGTCGAGTGACGTCCCCATATAAACCCAGTCTGATCTTCATAAACCAGCCTGGGAAGCACTATTTTCAATCGCTCAGCCAATATTTTTAATAATATTTTGTAGTCATTATTAAGAAGAGAAATAGGCCTATATGAGCCAGAGTATTCCAGGTCTTTGCCTGGTTTGGGTAGGACTTTTAGGATTGCTGAGTTAAAGTAAGATGGTAAGGTCTTAGTAGTTAAAATGTGATTATATACAGACGTTAATGTATCTATAATTTTGGGGGAGAGAAATTTATAAAATTCCCCGGTAAGCCCGTCAGGGCCAGGGGCATTACCCGAACTCATACCTTGTATAATTTTTTGTACCTCTGATGTAGAGATCGGGCCAGCTAAGGAAGCAGCCAAGTCGGAAGGCAGTTGAGGAGGGGTAATAGTAGACCAGAACAAATCTCTGTTTGATTCGTCAGGGGGGGACGCAGCATATAGTTTGGTATAAAAAGAACGAAATTCTTGACTATTTGTTTACTAGAGGAAGTGTAAGAGCCGGTGGATGTGCGTAGTCTTTTAACCAGAGTGGATGGTCGTGGGCCCTTTAAAAGATTGGATAAGAGACGACCGATCCTATTGCCGTGCTTGTAAAATTGAAACCCTCTTTGGAATGTGTGCCGATCTCCCATGTCAGTTAAGATAGCATCAAAATGGGTTTTACAGGCCAAATACAATTGTTTATGTGCAGGAGTAGGAGAAGTTTTAAATTTCGAAAAGGAATCTGTAAGTGCTTGTTGTGCAGATTTAAAAGTTTTCAAAAATCTTTTTCTATTATAACTGACATATGAAATCAATTCCCCTCTGATTACTGCCTTTGAGGTCTGCCAGAACAACAGAGGGTCTTCTTGCTCATGTGTTTGATTATCCTGCTTGTAGTTTTGCCATGAGGACTCAATTTTTTTACGAAATTTCAGTGAGGACATTAGGCTGGACGGAAAGCGCCATTGGCGAAATGGGCCCTTATCTACATTGACTGCAAGATCAACCCAGACCAACGCATGATCTGAGAGACATATTGGTTTGATACAACTATCAAGTGATTTAAAAAATATGGAGTCGGACATCAAAATATAGTCCAGCCGGGATAATGAGCCATGGGCAGCCTACAAGCAGGAGTAATCTTTTTCAGTGGGATGCTTGGCTCTCCAAACATCAATGAGCTGCAGTTGTTGCATGACATACGATATACCGTATCTGGGCATATGTGCAGATCAATGGGATGGGTGTTGACAATCCATCTCCTTTGATACTATTAAATTAAAATCTCCACATAAAATTACATTCTCATTACATATAGGGTATAGTTTTGAAAGAGCAGATCGTAAAAATCTCTTGTCATACCGGTTAGGTGCATAAATAGTACAAATCACATAAGGTACATCATAAATGGAAGTTTCCAGGATGGCATATCGACCCTCAGGATCTGTCAGTCCCAAGGACTGTAACAGGTAGATCATGTCTGACCATCACCACCACACCTCTAGATTTGGAGTTGTATGAGGATGACGCCAACACTCTCCATCCCATCGTATTAAGTTTAGCAATCTCTGTCGCAATTAGATGCGTCTTCTGTAAACACACCAAATCTAGATGTAATTTCTTTAAATATAGAATTTTTTTACGCTTAATTGGGGAGTGGAATCCTCCCACATTCCAAGTGCCAAATCTTATTTGTGACATAACGTTAATTTAAAACGATGCTAATAGGATATGTGCTATAATTCCAATGAGCCAAAATATCAAACCTATCATAAGGACATGGCGAAGAGAAAAAGAAATACATACATGGACAGGGGGAGGTGGGATGGACACAGTGGGGAAAAGACATACAATAGGGCAATAGTAACACAGCCGTTGTAAAAGGCGCTGATGAATACTTGTAATTACAAACAGGCTGTTTCATTATCAAGATTGAGACTTCTGGTTGGCGCAGGTAGATAGGCGCCAATAATAAAGAGTCCTGGCCAGTGAACTCCTAACCAGACCCAGCACAACAATAGGGATATAACTTTCAGCAGAGAATATTTTCACTTTTGTAAAACAACGTGTATCATAGCTGAATGTATTAGCCATTATTAACCAAAGGGGGTGACACAAGGTAGCGAATTAAACAACAATGTCAGTAGAACACATTATACTCAGGCCTTCATGGGTGAAGTAGGAGAAGGCAGTGCAGAGTCTTTTTCGGATTCAAATAACTCCCGAGTATAAGCTTCAGCATCTGCTGCAGTGGTGAAATCTTTATATGTGTCACCATCGTATAATCTCAGACGTGCTGGGAATAATAAAGCAAAGCGACGACCATGTTGGATTAAATTTTGGCAGATTGGGGAAAATTCCTTCCTAGCCTTGGTGACTTCTGTAGAAAAGTCGTGGAATATAAATAGGCAGTGACCTTCCCATGTAAGGTTACGACATTTGAAGGATGCTGAGCATATAATATCTTTATGGACATAATTCAGACAACAGAATATGACGACTCGGGGTCACCTGTCTGGAGTGTTTCTTTGCGGGCCCAGATGATGCACTCTCTCCACAATAATATCCTGACAGATCTCAGCAATGTCTAAGAGTGCTGGGAGTTGTGTAGATAAAAATTTAACAAGGTCTGTCCCTTTAATGGTCTCCGGGAGACCTACGACGTGACCTGTTCTCAAGGTCGTCGACTTTAGAAAGTAGTTGCTGGTGAGATTTATGTAATGTACTAAATTCAGCTTTCAAAGTGGTAAGTTCGTGAAAATTAGATCCAGACACATTTTCAGTTTCAGAGACCCTTTGAGAGATCTGCTGCATCTGGCCCTTTAAGGCAGACATTGTCTGCTGAAATAGATCTGCCTGTTCCTGAAGCATAGGTCCCATAGCTTCTTTAACTGCTTGGACCACTTCCCCATAAGTTATAAAAGAATCAGCGGTACCTGCAGCAGGCTCTGAGGATGTTTGCTGTGTAGTAGTAGGAATCAGTTCTCCCTGCTGCGGAGTTGCGGCCGCCATCTTGGATTCGGAGGGGCGGCAGTCAGCGCGGATCCTCTGTGATTTCCCTGGCATTAAGGAGGGGAAATACTTTTCCATACAGGTAAGTGGGGTCTCGAGTGCCTGAGGAAGCTTCAGGCTTCAGGCAGATTGGAGGCTGTCAAACAGCCCTGTGGTGTGTAGTTCACCGGGTCTGGAGCGGAGCCCTAGCCACACACAGCTCACTGCATAGTGGGCGGAGCCGGAAGTCTCCATCTTTGATAAAATTAACCCTTCTAGTGTCCAAACCTGTTTTCTCTAAAATCCACAATGTTGCTTCAAGTCCTTTTTTGTGGTCGATGATGGTTTACTGAGTGTATCAATAGTATCTCTCAAATAGGATCGGGTTTGGGTCACTAAAGGTTGTGATTGGTGATCTATAAATGTAGAAAGATTGCTGGTCAAGCTGTTGGTGCTAGCGATAATTGGTCGACTAGGGGGATTAGTTCTTATGGACCTTTGGAAAAATGTAGATTGTAGTTGTCATGGGATTAGGGATTTCCAAGAAGTCTTTTTCTTCTTTTGAAATGGCATTCTTTAGAAGATC
The DNA here is from genome assembly GCA_031769625.1 of Taudactylus pleione. Taxonomy (NCBI): domain Eukaryota; kingdom Metazoa; phylum Chordata; class Amphibia; order Anura; family Myobatrachidae; genus Taudactylus; species Taudactylus pleione. The sequence continues at coordinate 4,659,690 of JAUIMM010000534.1, read as the reverse complement.
TAATAGTTTAGAGAAATTATTTCTAATACTGGGATCACTCCTCATTTTTGAATGTCTCATTTTGTTATTGCCTGTATATCTCTTGTTCATATTGTGCCCTATCCAAAATGACACTACTACCCCCTTTATCTGAGGGTTTGATAATAATGTTCTAGTCCTCCTGTAAACTTTTAACCGCTGTTATTTCTTTTCTTGTTAGGTTTTATTTTCTTATGTATGTTTTTCTGATTAATCTGATCCAAATCACCTAAAACCAGTTTGGTAAAATTTTTTGATAAAATGGCCCTTTATTTTAGTGGGATAAAAAGTGGATTTCTTCTCAAAAAGGTTGTGAACTGAGATCTGATTGAGATTCTTTTTTTTCTGATGTATTTTTGTATATCAATAAAAGTTTTAAAATGATCCATACTGCAAGTGGGTGTAATTTATATACCACTCTCCTCCAAGGGAGTAGGGTTCTTGGGCTAAAGTTAAAAATCTTGCATGGTTGTGGATCTACAAGTGAAAACTAGCATAGTGGGGGGCAAACCTGGTATCCATGGCAGTCCCAATGCTTTGTATGTAATAATCACAGTTGAAAATCACATTATTATTTTTTTAGATTCTTGATTTCTTCCTAGGTTTACGCATTTCAAATTTTTTGTGTTGTACATTTATTACCAGTATGAGGGTTGCTTTGGGGACACACATACTGCATTATCAGTGTAATTGCAGAAATAATTGAAGTCAAAGCAACATGTTTGTTCAATAAAAGACCTGACTGTACTCAAGTGCCAAGGAAAAGTACAAAGGTCAGCTCTATAAGCTCTTAAGATATAATTATTGATCAGTTGTACTCATGCATGTAAAGTAGAGGTGTACATGTGAACCACAGCTTACAGGTCAAGCCACCCCTTCTGTGCCACACTGCACTTTGTAAATAGCTTTATCACAATGTAATACAGAGGAACTGCACTCCACTTCTCAACGGCCAGTAACAGTGAACACTTTAAAATGGTCTTTATATCCACACATAAAGATTTGCTTTCTTAGCATTTCAGATAATAAATGCATTTGAAAGTGAAAAGAATATCTTTGAAGAATTTATATAGACAATATGTATAGCAGTTCCCTACCTTATGTGTATTCTGATTAGGAGTTTCCATAATAATTGACATAATGCTGAGACAATGACAAAGGCTTATGGTCAACATATAGGCTGACGAGGCACCTAATCCAGCATTGTTTAGGGGACAGCATACAGATTATATACTGAGTTGCCAAATACATGCCTAGACCACGAGGTGATTTCATGCAAAGTCGCTATTTCACAACATACCGACAGTTAGTGGAATCCATGGCTAGAAGAGTTCAAGCCATATTAAGGGCAAAAGGTGGACCAACAAAGTACCATCCCAGAGATTGTAAAAATGTGGCCAATCAATATATATATATATATATATATATATATATATATATATATAGACTGGACAAGTGGACTGGCACTCGTAGTTACCGGAAGATGATGAGTGCCGCAGTTTTTTGTTCTACCACTATATATATATATATATATATATATATATATATAATGTTTATTTATTTTATTTTTCCCTTCCATTATCTTTTTTTGCTGCTTAGATATATTCTATATGAAGTTGCATTAGTATAGTACAGTCATTCAATTTTATCATAATGTATATGCCTATTTTGTAAAAAACCTTTTGTAACATACATTGCTGTAACTCACTCATCTATATTGGACATGGGCAGCCCATCTGAGAAACATAATAGTTTGTAGCTGTAAAGTGCGTTACATATAGATTAGGCCACAGGTTCCCAAACGTGGTCCTCATTGATCCCCAACAGTTCAGGTTTTAGAGATATGTATGGTTGAGAACAGATGGTTAAATCACATTGACTGAAGTACTATTTAAGTCACCTGTGCTCAACCCTGGATATCTCTAAAACCTGAGCTGTTGAGGAGCCTTGGGGACCGCGTTTGTGAACCTCTGGATTAGGCAAACTGTTCTGACAACCAGAGAATAGTAAGGTAGCAGAGTTCACTTTCTACTACACCTTATTACAGTACACTTACCATCCTGTACCTATAGGCTCCACTTCCTGCAGTATAGTGTGATAGATAGGGCCATGACTTGTAATCGGTGGTTTGGGCTAGGTTGTAACTTTTACAATGCTTTATATCATATAATCATATATTATAACTTTATTCACAGCAAGCACAGTTTACCTGGGATCCTGAAACAGTTGGCATGATTCATGGCTCGTTCTTTTGGGGATATATCGTAACGCAGATTCCGGGAGGATACATTTCGCAAAAATTTGCCGCCAACAGGTATGAGAAAAGGAGCTATTGTTTGTCTGCTTTGTTTTTTGTGCATAGTAATGAGTTCAAATGAAAGACAGCAGCCATATTAAAAATAGATTCAAATTTGGAATTCCTAATCCTTACCTATGCAAAATAGAAACTTCCATTGACTAAACAACAAAGGTATTAAGGCAAATGTACAAGGCTGCCATCAGAAATTCTGGGGACCGGGACTGACAAAATAGACAGTGCCCCCACCCTTACCCTATCTTCTTGAAGAAGGCTTCTACTGGCTTCTTCTCCTGGTCTTTCTTGAACAAGAGGACGGGAAGGCGGGGGTGGAAGGGAGCATTCAACAGCAGCAGCCTTAGGTAGTCAGCATGGCATGCCCGATGGAGCAGGCACTCTGCCTCAGGGAAGAAAGGGGTGTGGCCTAATCACGGGAGGTGTGGCCACACCCCCTTAGGGGAAAAAAGTAGTTGCAGTAGAGGTGCAGCACGCTGGGGAGGTAGGCTCTGTGAGCCCCTCCGCTCAGCGCAAATCCAGGGGGGGTGTGACAGGATGATCGCACTCCCCCTGATGGATCTCTGCATATGCTCAGCTCAGAATAGGGCCCAACTCTATACATGCATCCATATCATGCCCACAGCCTATGTATTCTGTGTGCGAACCCCATCATTGCCCTGTTGCCTCAAAGTAATGCCCATCCACCCACAAGACAGAAGCAGCCTTGGTGGGTAGGACTCAAAATAGCTCATACTTTGCAGGCTACGGTCCAGGCACATTTTTTACAAATCGCTTCATCTGTCCGCACTCTTAATTTTAACCAGTAGCTATAGAAAGCATGTTGTATGGTCATAAACTCAATGTATATAATTACAATATAGATCATATATGGCTTCAACTCTTTCCAGAGCACAGTACAATTAGGGAGAGAGTGGCAGATCGCATACAGAAACAGGGACACAAATGCTGCATTCAGCTCACAATTTTGAAACAGATTTTTATTTAGCAAGCACCATTAATGTACAAAGCGCTGGAGAGAACAATGCCCCGTCTCCATCCACCATCGCTCCCTACACATGAAGGCGAATCAGGAAGATGAGAACATGTGAGAAATCCAGGGACAATGAGAAAGTGTCATGCTGCTACAGACACCTTTAAACATAGAACAGCGCTAACCAGCATCACAAAGCCTATGACAGAACTGCTGTTCCAGCTAATAAGGCTTTGTGCAAAGGTGAAAGCCTGCCTTGCTGCAAATGTCACATCTTTTCCTCTTGTGCTATAAACATTCTTTTATATTTAACCCCTTGTGTGATAGACATATTGTACACATGTTCTTCTAAATGAGACACCATTTCTTTACAGTACATTAAAGTCACACATTTCGATGTACATGAATATGGGCCTAATGCAGAATTCAATGTATGCCAGTTTGCGGAGCTATCTGGTGTATTTTCTCGCTGCACATGCTCCAGAGCCAATTGCGCCCAAGTACTGGAGACACGAAGTCGTAGGTAAAGTTCAGTGAGGGCGTTTTGATGCAACTATGGGACGTACAGAGATGGAAGGAAGCGTAAATACACACATGATCTTAGACATATCACTGGCTCCAAGAATAGGCTGGTGCAAGTGCCCCTGATGATGATGATGCGTTTAGCACCGAGCGTACGGATTGCAGCACAAAGATGTGTATAATTCTGCACACAGACAAATATACACATTTATTTCTGTACACGCAATGCGGGAGCCTGTACAGACGATTTGCCTACAACTCTGCATCAGCCTTTATGAGTACAATGTCAATTTACAGAATTCGTAGGCTTGCCATATCATACCTTTAATCCAGGACGCTTATGAATTACACAGATTCTGACTTCAAGTCTCCATTTCACCTGGTTTTAATCAGACATAGAAGCTGTGTAATTCACATGTGTCCCGTATTAAAGGGATGATCTGGGAAGCCTATATAATACATTTTGTACAAAGAAAAGATGCTTACAAATACTGTGTGGCAGGGAGGCCACAGTGCCACAAGACAGAGGCAATACCACTTGATTACCTGGGTGTAGGCTGGTTGTCAGGTCCAGTCAATGTGTTGCAGTCTGCTGGGATTCCCAACCAAGCAATCAGCACCACCTGTGAGCTGGGCTTAAGGCTTTGCTGGAAGCAGAGCACAGTGCTCCTGATGCCGGACAAGCTGGCCAGGCGATAGGCCAGAGGTGGTGGTTAGCATTAGGGTGCCTGGACCTGGAAGGTCCACAGATATTGTAACTGATGTCTGTAAGCCACAGTGGCAAACCTGACTTGATGTTGGCTGTGAAGTGTCTGCTAAGCTGCAGTGAATAAACGATCCATTACCGTACTACTGGATGTGCTTCTTCCTGCCTTGTAACAACTGTAAAATGTACTTCTACAAAAAACACACTAAGCTATACCACAATATTTCTATTCTAAAATACAGCATATACCAAAGTACAGTACAGAAAATTACACATAGCATTGATTTTGTATCTGGATTCATCTTTGTGTTTTGGTTTTGGTTTTGAGAAAACACCCTCAAGTGTTTTGGCTTTGGATTCGGATAAAAATCGATAAAAATTGATTAAAAACCGATAAAAATTTGATAAAAACAGCTATAATGTCTGAATCCAAAACTCGAGTTTGGATTTTAAATCAGAGTTCTGAAACGGCAACAGGTCCGAAACAGGACTCGTTTTTATTTGGAACCCCTAAATTCGGGTGTGTTTGGATTTCAGAAATCTGGTCCTGCACATCTCTTATTTCTCTCTCTCTCTCTCTCTCTCTCTTTCTCTCTCTCTCTCTCTCTCTGAAACTTTGGACAAGTTGTCGCTGTGACAGGGTCCATTTGATGGAATATAAGACTTTAGAGCACCGCCTGTACTTGCTTGGATAAATTTACTGTTTGTGGGAAGGCACCAAGGCACTTATCATTTATTTTGTTGGGCAAGTGTCAAGGGCTGGTTTGGAAATATATATACAGAATTTATCTGTGTAAACAGCCAAAAAAAGTGGATCCCACCCTTAAACTTCATAGGACCATCCATTATGACTGAACTGCTGAGAGGTATAATAGCTTTAGTGGGAGATGTACTGAGACAAGGTGGAGAGAGATCAAGTACCAACCAATCAGCTCCTGTCATTGTACATGCTGTGTTTGAAAAATGACAGTTAGGAGCTAGTTGGTTGGTACAAATGTTTATTTAAAAAGGATCTTAGAAAGGCAGATACTAAGAAGCAAGATACATTGTTTTAAATGCCTAGAATGTCATGAATTGCAAATAATCTCTAGACAGGACGGCTCCACGGCTGTAAAATATTCATTGTAGTTTAATTTACCAAATGGCAGGTCGCCTGATGGCGATCACTACTCCCTTTGTTTCAGCGCTGCCCCCTTAGAAGTATAGGGTAAGCTCTCTCATGAGTGGGCCCTCCCCTCCATTGGTTTCTTGTCTGCAGTTATTTTGTCTACCTTGTATGGCCTTGTTTTATGTGTGCCCTTCTTCTCCACTGTTAAGCACTATGGAGCACTGTGGTGTCTTACAGATGAACAATAATAATAGTGCTTATATGTAGTTCAAAATAATGATTTTGAGTATAATCAATAACATATCTACCATCAGTTCTTATTTAGGTGGGACAGTCCTGATTTCAGGTGACTGTCCCAACGCCCTGAGTGTCAGGACTTTTGTGCCAGATGAGGAATAACTGAGAAATATGTCCCACTGAGTAATGCCCAAGAAGACTGGAATTACTCTGCTCATGGGGGAGCGTGACATGGCCTCCACTTGGGGAGACCTTTCCCCCTTCTCGTGCACGCCCAGGCCGGTTCATAATGGCATGAACATTCTGTCCTGAATCCCAACGCAGCAAATTAAATTAATTCTAATGGGGTATACACACTAGACGATAAGAGTGAATGATAATGATATCATAAAACGATATAGCGTTCATATCGTACAGTGTGTATGCACCAAACGACCAATGATGCGCGCTCCCACGGGTCGTTAACGATGTTTGTTGTCGTGCACACATGCAGGCCAATCTGACGATATCGTCAGAAAGTCCCTGTTCAGGGATGTGGCAGGATGACGTCACTGAACGATATAGTTAACGATATTGTTCAGTGTGCACCCAATATCATTCACCAATATCTATCAACAATATATTTCACAAATATCGCTCGTACAGCACATTGTCTAGTGTGTATGAGCCTTAACACTTTTCTTAGTGTGATTGATTGTAACTAGTAATAGTGACTCCCATAGAGGAGTCTAAATGATAAGATTATCCTAAATAGCAATATATGCAGCTGTTTTTGATGCAGCCGTCCTTGTGGTGCACTTTACTGGTGGTAGCACAGTGCACCTTAATTAAATGTATTTGGTGCAGTGTCGGAGTGATCCCATTCTTATTACGGTCTGTCCAGTGTACTATCTAGACAGTATTAAATATAATGAGACATGCTAGCAGTTTGTTATAATCCGTAGCTGCTGTTGTGACAAGCTGTGCAATAGGGGCAATCAGAAACTTTACTCACAACCCAGGGGTTCAGTCTTAAATTGCTGGGTTTGCAGGCCTTTGCTTGAACCAACACCTCTTAGCATTCACTGAGTTTCAGAACTTCCGTCTTAGGGCTGTATTCAATTTGGAGCGAAAAGCCGTTTTCGGCGAGTCATTTTTGCCAATTTCATTTATCCCTAAATTCAATTTCAGCGTCTTTTCGCCGGTGTGATAATGTAATGCAATGTAATAGGCAAAAAAGATTCGCCTATGAACACCAAGGCGGAAAAAAGTGCAGATTTGGGGTTTTGGGGTGCAACGTTGCGGGAACCACCCTGCACCCTTTGGACAGCCCTCCCTGATGATAACTGCGTTAAAAAACACAAGAAAAACCACAAAGGACACCCAAAAAAAGCACATTGACAAATGGGTGAAAAAAAAAAAGTGGTGGTACAAATTCGAAAACTAGCGGAATAACCTTTGGGGGGGTCTGGAAGTATGGGGAGGTGTAATTTTAATTGCAGGTGTTTGCTGAAGGTGCGTTTTTGGCGCTTTTTAATGCTTGACTTTAGAAACTTTAAAATATGCTTGCACCCATTTTCATGTACCCCAAATTTGATGGGGAGACTTATTTCCCCCCCAAAAAATAGCAAAATGCTATTCTTCACCACTTGCTGACAGACACTAAATAGCGCCTATTGAGAACATTCAAAGACCCCAAATACCTTCAGCAGAGCTAATAAGGGATGTCAGAACATCTTTTGGGGGCTGATTTACCCAAAAACGTCAGGACTTTTCGCCTGTTTCAGTTTTGCCGCGTCCTGTTTTCGACGATTTGGAATTGAATACGGGGATACGCATATCCTGACTGTCATGCTGATGGGACAGTGCCCTATTGCTTGCCCTTAGCTGCAACACCAAAAACATAATCTTTTCACAATATGCCCTATGAAACATCTGAAGAAGATATACAGCACATAATAGAATAAAGATTATTATAAGTCTCACCTCCTTTATGTTTCATGTTCTACTAATACTACTAGAGAAGGAAAATGCTTTATCCTTAAAAGATTCAACCTTATAAGCTGCACTATTATTGTGCAATTAAAAGTATTATAGCGTAAATGCACATCATTGCATGAACACAAATATACAGCCTTATGTAAATTTGTCCATATATATATATATATATATATATATATATATATATAGATATAGATATATATATATATATATATAGATATAGATATATATATATAGTACATTTGTAAAAATGTATTATTATTATTTTTATTATTATCCTTTATTTATGTGGCTCCTCAAGGGTTCCGCAGCGCCTCACAAAGTACATAAAATATAGTTTATATACATTGCTGTAATAGCAGTCATAACACACAAAAATAGGCAGCAGGGCGTCAGCTACCAAGTGTTAGGTGCACTTGTGGGGAGCTTGGTGTAGATGATCGTATGAGTGAGGGAAGGAGAAGCACATGAGGGAAGAGAGCCCTGCTTGTTAGAGCTTACATTCTAAAGGGGAGGGGCAGATAGACAGGGGTGACAGAGATGGGGCAGATAGGAAGAAGAATCCTAGGATGAGAGCTGGAAGGCTTTGATGAAGTAGTGAGTTTTGAGAGCCAGTTTGAAGATTTGTAGAGAGGTGGAGAGTCTGATATATATATATATATATATATATATATACTCTATATATATATACATATATATATATATATATCTCCAATATGGGTAGCACTCCCACTATTAAGAAGAATGTCAAAAGCTGGTGCCTTCCTAGGTATCCCACGGTGAGGATCCAACATATAGAAAGATGAAGGTGACTCTCAGATACAAAATGCCAACACACAGCTGGTTATAGTAGAATCAACTTTTGAAGACTTTATTGTCTCGTCATCAGGATAATATACTGTACATAGAAAAACACTGACCTTATATAACCTCCGCCTTCACCGTGTGTATCGCCGGACAGCGGCACACCCAGAAGTCACACAAATATGATGTCATTCACAGGGGACTGCTGCCAGGACAACACAATACATATGTATCAACAATGTAATACAAAAAAGCTATGTACATAAAAAAGCGTCATAGGTCACACCAATGCATACACAAAGCAAAACATCAACAAATGTATAAATAAATAAACAAACACAAAGGAATGCATAAACAAAGGAGCATCAAGATATGATTGTTAAAGCAAAAAAAATCAAAACACTGTAGAAAGTCCAAATAGTATCAACAATCAAGTGCATAAAACGCCTCACAATATAGGACTAAAACTGGCAAAGAAACAAAGATGCAATAATGCGTTACTGATTATCTATAGCGTCATAAGCTATCTACTACATAACAAATTGAAATGCCAGATACAAAGCTATACATCTTAAATAAAACAATGAAGACCAATAAACTCATTGAGACCTCTAGGTGACAAGGTGCCCAACTTGTGTATCCACTGAGACTCAGCGCAACAATTTACCTGCCTGATCACCTCGGCGGATAGACTCAGGAATGTGATCAATGAGAATGAACCGTAATGTAGAGAGACTGTGCCCGGCTTTTAAAAAATGCCTAGCTACAGGCTGGTCTCTGTGACCACTATCTTGCTCTGCCTTGATGGCAGAACGATGTAAAGCCATCCTCTCCCTGATAGTTTGCTCGATCTTCCCTACATAAATCAGTCCGCAAGGATAGGTTATGAGGTAGACTACAAATTTAGTAAGACTTGTTAATCTGTGTTTAATGGTGATTTGCTTACCACTAAGGGGATGCCTAAAGGTGATGCCTGTATTCATGTAGCGGCATGTCAAACAATTCAAACATCTATAACACCCATGTTTGAGCGACTAAAATCTAGATGTAGTGTTTTGTTTAATGGAAATATCAGTAATGTCAGTACGCACTAGTTTATCTCGTAAATTACGCCCCCTGGTATAGAAGGGCATAATGCGTGTATCAACCAAATTCAATGAGGGGTCTGATTGTACTGTAGGCCAAAGTTTTTTAGTGACACTGCTAATTTGAGTACTAAGAGGATGGTAGTGATTGACCCAAGGTATGCAATTTTTAATATCATCCTGTCTATCATCCGGGGGGAGGTTAGGGTTAGGCACTAGGGGGGGAGATTAGGGTTAGGCACCACTAAGGGAGGGTTAGGGGGGGGAGAGGGGTAGGCATAGGGTACTTACTTGCCCTGTCGGGATCTTCTCCCTTTGGGCTGCTGGCATCGGCATATGAACTGGCGGCTGTTCAGCCACTGGGACTTCATACCCATTCCACATAGTCTTATGTTAATTTTTCCCAATATGTACAGTCATATGTAAATTTGTCCCAATATATATATATATATATATATATATATATATATATTTATATATATATATATATATATATATATATATACAGTCAGGTGCATAAATATTGGGATATTGACAGAATTTTCATATTTTGGCCTCTATTCACCACCACAATGGCTTTGAAATTAAACAAACAAGATGTGCTTTAACTGCAGACTTTCACATTTAATTTGAGGGTAATTACATCCAAATCAGGTGAACGGTGTAGGAATTACAACAGTTTCTATATGTGCCTCCCACTTTTTAAGTGGCCAAAAGTAATGGGGCTATCAACTCAAAAGCTATTTCATGGACAGGTGCGGGCTATTCCCTCGATATTTCATTATCAATTAAGCAGGTAAAAGGTCTGGAGTTGATTCTAGGTGTGACATTTGCATTTGGAATCAGTTCCTGTCGAATCTCAATATGAGATCCAAAGAGCTGTCACTATCTGTGAAGCAAGCCATTATTAGGCTGAAAAATCAAAACAAACCCATCAGAGAGATAGCAAACACATTAGGTGTGGTTAAAAAGAAAGAACGCACCGGAGAGCTCAGCAACACCAAAAGACCCGTAAGACCACGGAAAACAACTGTGGTGGATGACAGAAGAATTATTTCCCTGGTGAAGAAAAACCCCTTCACAACAGTTGGCCAAATCAATAACACTCTCCAGGAGGTAGGTGTATATGTGTCAAAGTCAACAATCAAGAGAAGACTTCACAAGAGTGAATATAGAGGGTTCACCACAAGATGTAAACCATTGGTAAGCCACAAGAACAGGAAGACCAGATTAGAGTTTGCCAAATAACATCTAAAAAAGCCATTACAGTTCTGGAACAACATCCTATGGACAAATGAGACAAAGATCAACTTGTACCAGAGTGATGGGAAGAGAAGAGTATGGAGAAGGAAAGGAACTGCTCATGATCCAAAACATACCACATCATCAGTGAAACATGGTGGTGGTAGTGTCATGGCATGGGCATGTATGGCTGCCAATGGAACTGGTTCCCTTGCATGTATTGATGATGTGACTGCTGACAAAAGCAGCAGAATTAATTCTGAAGTGTTTCGGGCAATATTATATGCTCATATTCAGTCAAATGCTTCAGAACTCATTGGACGTCGCTTCACAGTGCAGATGGACAATGACCCGAAGCATACTGCAAAAGCAACCAAAGAGTTTTTTAACGCTAAAAAGTGGAATGTTATGCAATGGCCAAGTCAATCCCCTGACCTGAGTCTGATTGAGCATGCATTTCACTTGATGAAGACAAAACTGAAGGGAAAATGCCCCAAGAACAAGCAGGAACTGAAGACATTTGCAGTAGAAGCCTGGCAGAGCATCACCAGGGATGAAACCCAGCGTCTGGTGATGTCGATGCGTTCCAGACTTCAGGCTGTAATTGCCTGCAAAGGATTTGCAACAAAGTATTAAAAAGTGAAAGTTAGATTTAGGATTGTTTAGTTTGTCCCATTACTTTTGGCCCCTTAAAAAGTGGGAGGCACATATAGAAACCGTTGTAATTCCTACACCGTTCACCTGATTTGGATGTAATCACCCTCAAATTAAATGTGAAAGTCTGCAGTTAAAGCACATCTTGTTTGTTTCATTTCAAAGCCATTGTGGTGGTGAATAGAAGCCAAAATATGAAAATTCTGTCAATGTCCCAATATTTATGCACCTGACTGTATATATATATATATAGTAAATATATCACAATATACATTATATAGTTTTATGTACAGTTGTTCCAATATATATAGTCTTATGTAAATTTGTCCCTATATATATATATATTAGGGGTGAGCGGGTTCGGATTTCTGAAATCCGAACCCCCCCGAGCCCCCCCGATCCGAGTCCGATCCGAGTCAGGCTCGACTTTTCCCGCCTGACTCGGATCTGACATCGAGGCAAAACGTCATCATCCCGCCTTCCGAGTCTCGCGGGTTTTGGATCCTATATAAGGTACCCGCGTCGGCGCCATTTTCTCACTCGGCTGTGGACAGTGAAGAGGGAGGGTGGGAGTTAGTGCTGTGTAGTGTAGTGTAGTGTAGTGCTGCTGTTGTCCACTACTTCAAAGTCCATAGGGGCTGGCTGTGTTGTGCTGTGCTGCTGTTGTTAATAGGGGCTGTGTCCACTACTTCAAAGTCCATAGGGGCTGGCTGGACTGTGTTGTGCAGTCAGTTCCAAAGTCCTGTGCAGTGTCCCAGTCCTAAAGGGGTGCTGTAGTGTTGTCCAGGGGGTGCTCTGTCCATCAGGGGTGCTCCCCCCAAGTGCTAAAAAAATAATATATTTTCTGTGTTTGTGAATTGTGTGCGCAGTAGCCGCACGTGCATCAACAAAGTAGTGCCAAGCGTGCGCCTGTGTCATAAGTAAAGGGCCGGCTGGCTTGACCGTTAAGGGTGCTGTAACCCCCGAAAGTACACTCCAGTCCAAACCTAAAAAAAAATTATTTTCTGTGTTTGTGAATTGTGTGCGCAGTAGCCGCACGTGCATCAACAAAGTAGTGCCAAGAGTGCGCCTGTGTCATAAGTAAAGGGCCGGCTGGCTTGACCGTTAAAGGGTGCTGTAACCCCCGAAAGTACACTCCAGTCCAAACCAAAAAAAAATTATTTTCTGTGTTTGTGAATTGTGTGCGCAGTAGCCGCACGTGCATCAACAAAGTAGTGCCAAGCGTGCGCCTGTGTCATAAGTAAAGGGCCGGCTGGCTTGACCATTAAAGGGTGCTGTAACCCCCGAAAGTACACTCCAGTCCAAACCAAAAAAAAATTATTTTCTGTGGTTGTGAATTGTGTGCGCAGTAGCCGCACGTGCATCAACAAAGTAGTGCCAAGCGTGCGCCTGTGTCATAAGTAAAGGGCCGGCTGGCTTGACCGTTAAGGGTGCTGTAACCCCCGAAAGTACACTCCAGTCCAAACCTAAAAAAAAATTATTTTCTGTGTTTGTGAATTGTGTGCGCAGTAGCCGCACGTGCATCAACAAAGTAGTGCCAAGAGTGCGCCTGTGTCATAAGTAAAGGGCCGGCTGGCTTGACCGTTAAAGGGTGCTGTAACCCCCGAAAGTACACTCCAGTCCAAACCAAAAAAAAATTATTTTCTGTGTTTGTGAATTGTGTGCGCAGTAGCCGCACGTGCATCAACAAAGTAGTGCCAAGCGTGCGCCTGTGTCATAAGTAAAGGGCCGGCTGGCTTGACCGTTAAAGGGTGCTGTAACCCCCGAAAGTACACTCCAGTCCAAACCAAAAAAAAATTATTTTCTGTGTTTGTGAATTGTGTGCGCAGTAGCCGCACGTGCATCAACAAAGTAGTGCCAAGCGTGCGCCTGTGTCATAAGTAAAGGGCCGGCTGGCTTGACCGTTAAAGGGTGCTGTAACCCCCAAAGTACACTCCAGTCCAAACCAAAAAAAAATTATTTTCTGTGTTTGTGAATTGTGTGCGCAGTAGCCGCACGTGCATCAACAAAGTAGTGCCAAGAGTGCGCCTGTGTCATAAGTAAAGGGCCGGCTGGCTTGACCGTTAAAGGGTGCTGTAACCCACAAAGTACACTCCAGTCCGAACCAAAAAAAAATGTATTTTCTGTGTTTAGCCGCACGTATATATCAAATCGATATAACATAAATGGAGGACCAAACTTTCTCCGATAAAAATAAAATAGAGAAAGATCAAGAACCACTTCCTCCTAGTGCTGAAGCTGCTGCCACTAGTCATGACATAGACGATAACATGCCATCAACGTCGTCTGCCAAGGCCGATGCCCAATGTCATAGTAGAGGGCACATACAATCCCAAATGGCAAAGTTCAGGAAAATGACCTTGAAAAAGACATTTAAATCAGCTGAAGAGAAACGTAAACTTGCCAATATGCCATTTACGACACGGAGTGGCAAGGAACGGCTAAGGTCGATCCCTAGTATGTTCATGACTAGTGGTTCAGCTTCACATGACGATGGAAGCACTCCTCCCACTAAAAAAATCAAAAGAGTTAAGCTGGCAAAAGCACAGCGAAGAACTGTGCTTTCTAAGAAGATATCACAAATCCCCAAAGAGAGTCCAAGTGTGGTGGTGGTTGCGATGCCTGACCTTCCCAGCACTGGACGGGAAGAGGTGGCTCTTTCCACCATTTGCACGCCCCCTGCAAGTGCTGAAAGGAGCACCCACAGTCCACTTGCTGATATGCAAATTGAAGATGTCACTGTTGAAGTACAACAGGATGAGGATACTGGTGTAGCTGGCGCTGAGGAGGAAGTTGGCGAGGAGGATTCTGATGGTGATGTGGTTTGTTTAAATCAGGCTCCGGGGGAGACAGTTGTTGTCCGTGGGATGAAAAAGCCCATCACGGTCATGCCTGGGCAGAAGACCAAACATTCCACCTCTTTGGTCTGGCAATATTTCTATCCAAATCCGGACAACAACTGTCTTGCCATATGTACCATATGTAAAGGTGAAATAAGTAGGGGTAGGGACGTCAACCACCTAGGAACATCCTCCCTTATACGGCACCTGCAGCGCGTTCATAAAAAGTTACTGTCAAGTTCAGAAACTTTGGCTCAGACCGTAAGCAGTCCAGGGACACCTAAATCCCGTTGTCCTGTTGTATCCAAGCGCCTGCAAACCACACCGTCAACTCCCTCCTCGTCAATTTCCTCCTTAGTCAGGATCGGAAGTAGTCCTGCAGGCCATATCACTGGCATGACTGACTCTCCTATCCGGGATTCCTCCGGAGGATCCTGCATTGCTACGCCTACTGCTGCCGCTGCTGCTGTTGCTGCTGCTGCTGGGAGTCGTTCATCATCCCAGAGAGGAAGTAGGAACACCACTACTTTTACTAAACAATTGACCCTCCAACAGTCCTTAGCGAGGAGGATGAAGTACGACAGCAGTCATCCTGAAGCAAAACGTATAACTGAGGCCTTGACTGCTATGTTGGTGTTAGACGTGCGTCCGGTATCCGCCATTAGTGCAGTGGGATTTAGACAATTGATGGAGGTAGTGTGTCCCCGGTTCCAAATCCCGTCTAGATTCCACTTCACTAGGCAGGCGATACCGAGACTGTACAGAAACGTCAGAAAAAGTGTCCTCAGTGTCCTGAAAAATGCCGTTGTACACAATGTCCACTTAACCACGGACATGTGGACAAGTGGAACAGGGCAGACTAAGGACTATATGACTGTGACAGCCCACTGGGTAGATGTATCACCTTACGCAGCAACAGCAGCAGCGTCACCAGTAGCAGCATCTCAGAAACGCCAGCTCGTTACAAGGCAGGCTACGCTGTGTATCACCGGTTTCAGTAAGAGGCACACCGCCGACAACCTCTTAGAGAAACTGAGGGAAATCATCGCCCAGTGGCTTACCCCACTTAGACTCTCCTGGGGATTTGTGATATCTGACAACGCCACCAATATTGTGCGGGCATTACATCTGGGCAAATTCCAGCACGTCCCATGTTTTGCTCACACAATAAACTTGGTGGTGCAGAATTTTCTGAAAAGCGACAGGGGCGTGCAGGAGACGCTTTGGGTGGCCCGAAAAATTTCTGGCCACTTTCGCCATTCAGCGACTGCGTGCCGAAGACTGGAGCGCCAGCAAACACTCTTGAACCTGCCCCGCCATCACCTGAAGCAAGAGGTTGTGACGCGGTGGAACTCAACCCTCTATATGCTTCAGAGGATGGAGGAGCAGCAAAAGGCCATACAAGCCTATACATCCACCTATGACATAGGCAAAGGAGGGGGTATGCACCTGACTGAAGCGCAGTGGAGAATGATTTCCGTGTTGTGCAAGGTTCTCCAGCCCTTCGAACTTGCCACACGTGAAGTCAGTTCAGACACTGCCAGCTTGAGTCAGGTCATTCCCCTCATCAGGCTTTTGCAGAAGCAGCTGGAGAAAGTGAAGGAGGAGCTAAGACGGAGCGATTCCGCTCGGCATGTGGGACTTGTGGATGAAGCCCTTCATTCGCTTTGCCAGGATTCCAGGGTGGTCAATCTGTTGAAATCAGACCACTACGTTTTGGCCACCGTGCTCGATCCTAGGTTTAAAGCCTATTTGGTGTCTCTCTTTCCGGCCGACACAAGCCTGCAGAGGTGCAAAGACCTGCTGGTGAACACACTGTCAGCTAAAGCGGAACGTGACACGTCAACGGCTCCTTCTTCATTTTCTCCCGCAACTGGGGCTGCCAGGAAAAAACTTAGGTATCCTAAGCAACCCACTGGCGGTGATGCAGGGCAGGCAGGACCAAGTTTGGACATCTGGTCTGGACTGAAGGACCTGGCAACAATTTCTGACATGTCTACTGTCACTGCATATGATACTGTCACCATTGACAGAATGGTGGAGGATTACATCGGTGACAGCATCCAAGTAGGCATGTCAGACAGTCCATACCTGTACTGGCAGGAAAAAGAGGCAATTTGGAGGCCCCTGTACAAACTGGCTCTATTTTACCTGAGTTGCCCCCCCTCCAGTGTGTACTCCGAAAGAGTGTTTAGTGCAGCCGGGAACCTTGTCAGCGAAAGGCGTAGGAGGTTGGTTCCACAGAATGTGGAGAAGATGATGTTCATCAAAATGAATTATCAGCTCTTCCAGGGAGACCAGCCTCCAGAAGGTACAGAGGGACCTGTGGTGGTGGATTCAAGTGGGGACGAGTTAATACTTTGTGAGGATGAGGATGTACACACTGAAGAGGGTGAGGAATCGGTGGATGAGGAGGATGAGGATGACATCTTGCCTCCGTAGAGCCAGTTTGTGCAGGGACACATTAATTGCCAGCTTGTTTTGTGGGGGCCCAAACGAACCAATCATTTCAGCCACAGTTGTGTGGCAAACCCTGGCGCTGAAATGATTGGTTTGTTAAAGTGTGCATGTCCTGTTTATACAACATAAGGGTGGGTGGGAGGGCCCAAGGACAATTCCATCTTGCACTTCTTTTTTTTCTTTGCATTATGTACAGTTTGGGGCCTAGTTTTTCAAACTGCCATCCTGTCTGCCACTGCAGTTTCACGCCTAGATGGGTCACGTGTTTGTGCCGCCCACTCGTGTCGCTTAGCATAGTCATCCAGCTACCTCGGTGCAACCTTTTGGACATAAAAACACTATTGTGAGGTGTGAGGTGTTCAGAATAGACTGGAAATGAGTGGAAATTAAGGTTATTGAGGTTAATAATAGCATAGGAGCAGAAAAACCCACAAATTCTGTGATTTTAGCTGTTTTTATGCTTTTTTTCAAAAAAATACAGATCCAAAACACAAAACCCAGAACCCAAAACACGGAAGGGTGGTTTTGGCAAAACCAATCCAGATCCAAAACACGAAGAAAGATCCAGATCCAAAACCAAAACACAAAACACGAAAAGTGGCCGGTGCACACCCCTAATATATATATATATATATATATATATATATATACCGTATATACTCGAGGTACCTAATTTTACCACGAAAAACTGGGAAAACTTATTGACTCGAGTATAAGCCTAGGGTGGGAAATGCAGCAGCTACTGGTAGTAATCCCCCCCTGGTACTGTCCCCAGTAGTAATCCCCCCCTGGTAGTGCCCCCAGTAGTAATCCCCCCCTGGTAGTGCCCCCAGTAGTAATATCCCCCCTGGTAGTGCCCCCAGTAGTAATACCCCCCCTGGTAGTGCCCCAGTAGCAATATCCCCCCCTGGTAGTGCCCCCAGTATTAATCCCCCCCCTGGTAGTGCCCCCAGTAGCAACATCCCCCCTGGTAGTGCTCCCAGTATTAATCCTCCCCCCCTGGTAGTGCCCCCAGTAGCAATATCCCCCCCTGGTAGTGCCCCCAGTATTAACCCCCCCTGGTAGTGCCCCCAGTATCAACATCCCCCCTGGTAGTGCCCCCAGTATTCCCCCCCTCCCTGGTAGTGCCCCCAGTAGCAACATCCCCCCTGGTAGTTCCCCCATTATTAATCCCCCCCCTCTGGTAGCGCCCCCAGTAGCGATATCCCCCCCTGGTAGTACCCCCCGGTAGTAGCCCCCCCAGTAGAAAGAAATGTAAAAAAAAAAAACACTTACCTGTAACTCCGCTCCTGGTCCCGACGCTGCTACAGGCTCCTCCGCCGCTTTGCATAATGGGAGAGACGTCGTCATGACGACGTCTCTCCCATTACCCACTGCGGGAGCCGGAAGATGGCTCCCGCAGTGGGAGCAGCAGTAGCCGCTGAGAGTCTGACAGACTCTCAGCGGCTGCTGATTATACCAAACACATAGCTGCCGGCTCCGGCGGCTGTGTGTTTGGCAGTGTGTAGTGCTGACCGAACTCCGTCCGGTCAGCGCTACACATGCGGTGCAGGCTGTGTCACAGTGACACAGTCTGCACCGCGGCCCGCATGGTACGCTACTCAGCAGCGTACCATGCGGGCATGACTCGAGTATAAGCCGAGGGGGTGCTTTTTCAGCACAAAAAATGTGCTGAAAAACTCGGCTTATACTCGAGTATATACTAGGGGTGTGCACCGGCCACTTTTCGTGTTTTGTGTTTTGGTTTTGGATCTGGATCTTTCTTCGTGTTTTGGATCTGGATTGGTTTTGCCAAAACCACCCTTCCGTGTTTTGGGTTCTGGGTTTTGTGTTTTGGATCTGTATTTTTTTGAAAAAAAACATAAAAACAGCTAAAATCACAGAATTTGTGGGTTTTTCTGCTCCTATGCTATTATTAACCTCAATAACCTTAATTTCCACTCATTTCCAGTCTATTCTGAACACCTCACACCTCACAGTAGTGTTTTTATGTCCAAAAGGTTGCACCGAGGTAGCTGGATGACTATGCTAAGAGATACGAGTGGGCGGCACAAACACGTGGTCTATCTAGGATTGACACTGCAGTGGCAGACAGGATGGCAGTTTGAAAAACTAGGCCCCAAACTATACATAATGCAAAGAAAAAAAAGAGGTGCAAGATGGAATTGTCCTTGGGCCCTCCCACCCACCCTTATGTTGTATAAACAGGACATGCACACTTTAACAAACCAAACATTTCAGCGCCAGGGTCTGCCACACGACTGTGGCTGAAATGATTGGTTCGTTTGGGCCCCCACAAAACAAGCTGGCAATTAATCTGTCCCTGCACAAACTGGCTCTACGGAGGCAAGATGTCGTCCTCATCCTCCTCATCCACCGATTCCTCACCCTCATCAGTGTTGTGTACATCCTCATCCTCACAGAGTATTAATTCGTCCCCGCTGGAATCCACAACCACAGGTCCCTCTGTATGTTCTGGAGGCTGGTCTCCCTGGAAGAGTTGATAATTCATTTTATGAACATCATCTTCTCCACATTTTGTGGAAGCAACCTCCTACGCCTTTCGCTGACAAGGTTCCCGGCTGCACTAAACACTCTTTCGGAGTACACACTGGAGGGGGGGCAACTCAGGTAAAATAGAGCCAGTTTGTACAGGGACCTCCAAATTGCTTCTTTTTCCTGCCAGTACAGGTACGGACTGTCTGACATGCCTACTTGGATGCTGTCACCGATGTAATCCTTTAACAGACAGACGCACGCTTGTCGCTGCTGCTTTGAGGATGCAAGTGCGGCTACAGCCCACACAATTCACAAAGACAGAAAAAAAAAGAAGAATATTTTTATTGTTTGTGGAGCGCACTTTGAGGGTTACACCACCCTTTAACAGACAGACGAACGCTTGTCGCTGCTTTGAGGATGCAAGTGCGGCTACAGCCCACACAATTCACAAAGACAGAAAAAAGAAGAATATTTTTATTGTTTGTGTAGCACACTTTGAGGGTGTCACCACCCTTTAACAGACAGACGCACGCTTGTCGCTGCTGCTTTGAGGATGCAAGTGCGGCTACAGCCCACACAATTCACAAAGACAGAAAAAAAAGAAGAATATTTTTATTGTTTGTGTAGCACACTTTGAGGGTGTCACCACCCTTTAACAGACAGACGCACGCTTGTCGCAGCTGCTTTGAGGATGCAGGTGCGGCTACAGCCCACACATTTCACAAAGACAGAAAAAAAAGAACAATATTTTTATTGTTTGTGTAGCGCACTTTGAGGGTTGCACCACCCTTTAACAGACAGACGCACGCTTGTCGCTGCTGCTTTAAGGATGCAGGTGCGGCTACAGCCCACACATTTCACAAAGACAGAAAAAAAAAGAAGAATATTTTTATTGTTTGTGGAGCGCACTTTGAGGGTTACACCACCCTTTAACAGACAGACGCACGCTTGTCGCTGCTGCTTTAAGGATGCAGGTGCGGCTACAGCCCACACATTTCACAAAGACAGAAAAAAGAAGAAGAATTTTTTTATTGTTTGTGTAGCACACTTTGAGGGTGTCACCACCCTTTAACTGACAGACGCACGCTTGTCGCTGCTGCTTTGAGGATGCAGGTGGAATCTAGACGGGATTTGGAACCGGGGACACACTACCTCCATCAATTGTCTAAATCCCACTGCACTAATGGTGGATACCGGACGCACGTCTAACACCAACATAGCAGTCAAGGCCTCAGTTATACGTTTTGCTTCAGGATGACTGCTGTTGTACTTCATCCTCATCGCTAGGGACTGTTGGAGGGTCAATTGTTTAGTAAAAGTAGTGATGTTCCTACTTCCTCTCTGGGATGATGAACAACTCCCAGCAGCAGCAACAGCACTAGGAGGAAGTGGTTCTTGATCTTTCCCTATTTTATTTTTATCGGAGAAAGTTTGGTCCTCCATTTATGTTATATTGATATATACGTGCGGCTAAAGCGCACACAAACACAGAAAATATTTTTTTATTTTTGCTGGAGAGTAGTGCACTTTGTGGGTTACACCACCCTTTAAGAAATGAGCCAGCCGGCTCTTTACTTATGGGACACAGGCGCACGCTTGGCGCTGCTCCTTTGTTGATCAACGTGCAGCCACAGTGCACACAAGTCACAAACACAGAAAAAAATTTTTTTTTCGGTTTGGACTGGAGTGTACTTTGGGGGTTACAGCACCCTTTAACGGTCAAGCCAGCCGGCCCTTTACTTATGACACAGGCGCACGCTTGGCACTACTTTGTTGATGCACGTGCGGCTACTGCGCACACAATTCACAAACACAGAAAATCATTTTTTTTTTGGTTTGGACTGGAGTGTACTTTGGGGGTTACAGCACCCTTTAACGGTCAAGCCAGCTGGCCCTTTACTTATGACACAGGCGCACGCTTGGCACTACTTTGTTGATGCACGTGCGGCTACTGCGCACACAATTCACAAACACAGAAAATAATTTTTTTTTTGGTTTGGACTGGAGTGTACTTTGGGGGTTACAGCACCCTTTAACGGTCAAGCCAGCCGGCCCTTTACTTATGACACAGGCGCACGCTTGGCACTACTTTGTTGATGCACGTGCGGCTACTGCGCACACAATTCACAAACACAGAAAATAATTTTTTTTTTGGTTTGGACTGGAGTGTACTTTGGGGGTTACAGCACCCTTTAATGGTCAAGCCAGCCGGCCCTTTACTTATGACACAGGCGCACGCTTGGCACTACTTTGTTGATGCACGTGCGGCTACTGCGCACACAATTCACAAACACAGAAAATAATTTTTTTTTTGGTTTGTACTGGAGTGTACTTTGGGGGTTACAGCACCCTTTAACGTTCAAGCCAGCCGGCCCTTTACTTATGACACAGGCGCACGCTTGGCACTACTTTGTTGATGCACGTGCGGCTACTGCGCACACAATTCACAAACACAGAAAATATTTTTTTTTTTTGGTTTGGACTGGAGTGTACTTTGGGGGTTACAGCACCCTTTAATGGTCAAGCCAGCCGGCCCTTTACTTATGACACAGGCGCACGCTTGGCACTACTTTGTTGATGCACGTGCGGCTACTGCGCACACAATTCACAAACACAGAAAATATTTTTTTTTTTGGTTTGGACTGGAGTGTACTTTGGGGGTTACAGCACCCTTTAATGGTCAAGCCAGCCGGCCCTTTACTTATGACACAGGCGCATGCTTGGCACTACTTTGTTGATGCACGTGCGGCTACTGCGCACACAATTCACAAACACAGAAAATAATTGTTTTTTTGGTTTGGACTGGAGTGTACTTTGGGGGTTACAGCACCCTTTAACGGTCAAGCCAGCCGGCCCTTTACTTATGACACAGGCGCACGCTTGGCACTACTTTGTTGATGCACGTGCGGCTACTGCGCACACAATTCACAAACACAGAAAATCATTTTTTTTTTGGTTTGGACTGGAGTGTACTTTGGGGGTTACAGCACCCTTTAACGGTCAAGCCAGCCGGCCCTTTACTTATGACACAGGCGCACGCTTGGCACTACTTTGTTGATGCACGTGCGGCTACTGCGCACACAATTCACAAACACAGAAAATAATTTTTTTTTTGGTTTGGACTGGAGTGTACTTTGGGGGTTACAGCACCCTTTAACAGTCAAGCCAGCCGGCCCTTTACTTATGACACAGGTGCACGCTTGGCACTACTTTGTTGATGCACGTGCGGCTACTGCGCACACAATTCACAAACACAGAAAATAATTTTTTTTTTGGTTTGGACTGGAGTGTACTTTCGGGGGTTACAGCACCCTTAACGGTCAAGCCAGCCGGCCCTTTACTTATGACACAGGCGCACGCTTGGCACTACTTTGTTGATGCACGTGCGGCTACTGCGCACACAATTCACAAACACAGAAAATATATTATTTTTTTAGCACTTGGGGGGAGCACCCCTGATGGACAGAGCACCCCCTGGACAACACTACAGCACCCCTTTAGGACTGGGACACTGCACAGGACTTTGGAGTGGACACAGCCCCTATGAAGAACTGACTGCACAACACAGTCCAGCCAGCCCCTATGGACTTTGAAGTAGTGGACACAGCCCCTATTAACAACAGCATCACAGCACAAGACAGCCAGCCCCTATGGACTTTGAAGTAGTGGACAACAGCAGCACTACACTACACTACACAGCCCTAACTCCCACCCTCCCTCTTCACTGTCCACAGCCGAGTGAGAAAATGGCGCCGACGCGGGTACCTTATATAGGATCCAAAACCCGCGAGACTCGGAAGGCGGGATGATGACGTTTTGCCTCGATTTCAGATCCGAGTCAGGCGGAAAAAGTCGAGCCTGACTCGGATCGGACTCGGATCGGGGGGGCTCGGGGGGGTTCGGATTTCAGAAATCCGAACCCGCTCACCCCTAGTATATACGGTATATATATTCTTTCGTACACCTTGACAAAGGGGCGTGTTGCCCCGAAACATTGGTGACATGTGTTAGATACACATTAAATGACCTTTTTCCAGTCTCCAAGTGCCGCAGATTTTTTGCATCTATATATATATATATATAGTACATTTGTTACAACAATATACAGCATATAGTCTTATGCAAAGTTGTTCCAATATATATAGTACACTATGGTATATTTTTCACAATATACAGTATAAAGTTTTATGTAAATTTGTTCCAATATATATAGCTTTATGTAAATTTGTTTCAATATATATAGTATCATGTAAATTTGTCCCAATATATATAGTAAATTTATGACAATATACATTATATAGTTTTATGTACATTTGTTCCAATATATATAGTCTTATGTAAATTTGTCCCTATATATATATAGATATGTATATATATATATATATTCTTTCTTACACCTTGACAAAGGGGCGTGTTGCTCCAAAACGTTGGTGACATGTGTTAGATACACATTAAATTGCCTTTTCCAATCTCCAAGTGCCGCTGATTTTTTGCATCTATATATATATATATATATATATATATATATATATATATATAGTACATTTATCACAACAATATACAGCATATAGTCTTATGCAAAGTTGTTCCAATATATATAGTCTTATGTAAAATTGTCCCAAAATATATAGTACACTATAGTATATTTTTTACAATATACAGTATAAAGTTTTATGTAAATTTGTTCCAATATATATAGCCTTATGTAAATTTGTTCCAATATATATATAGCCTTATGTGAATTTGTTTCAATATATATAGTATCATGTAAATTTGTCCCAATATATATAGTAAATTTGTCACAATATACAGTATAAACTAAGTATAAACAGTATAAATATAGGGTCAAATGCAGTATTCCTGGCGGGGTTTCCAAATACTTGAAAAAAAGAACATGTAAAAAAGAAAAAAAAACCTGGAAATAACAGATTTGTTTGTAGTCAAATAGAGCGTGGGTCACACAGTGACACAGTGCAGAATTATAGCTAATACCTAATCAATATTTACATTTGAGACTGGAAGTATTGTTTTGCTTCCTGTAAACCTTTATTGATTAGCAATTTATTGTATGTACTATTTTAAATGCCATTTGTTAGTCTCATTAATGATGATTATTTTCTCAGGCTGACTGTTTGCAAATGCAAATGATTTATTATATCATATATTCTATTCTCTATACATTACATTTTATAATAAAGGCAAGGCCAGCCCATATCACTTCACTGTGTGATGCCACTTTTGTTATTCATATGAAGCTATCTACAGTATTACTGATTCTCAGAGTTGTAATGTATTGTTTTCGCACTTTGACTGTTCATAGTAAAAGGAGGCTTACTTTTTTTTAAGCAATTTGTTCTTTACTCTGTGTTTTGGGTCTGTTTTTATTACCCGCTTATCATTCACTCACCAGGATCGTTGGTGCCGCTGACCCCAGTAGCATAGAATCAGCCTATCCCATGAATTGGTGGGAAGAACATCGCAAGACCTAAAAGGCAGACAGCGACAGCTACAGTTCTTTACTGCCACAAATAAAGCCATCAACATAAACTAAAAACAGGGTTGGGGTGGCGGGGCGATACCCACCCACATAAGCACATACACTATACCTATAAAATGGCTCCTAAAACACACCCACAAAACAGCCATAGGCTAACAGAAAATCTCTCCATAACTAGACAACGCCTCTAAACTAGTCAACTCTTGCAAAACCAGCACAGTCAGACCCAGATTTGAGTTTTAAATTCATCCATGCATATAAAACGCATTCTGTCTACTTAATGCCTAGATAGGATTTGCTAAAATTGAATGCAAAAAAGAAAATATCCTCATGCTAAATAAACTTCAACTCCCTTTAGCTGACGGTTCAGTAAAGAACCAATGGAACCCTCACATAAGGTATACAGGTGATGCAGGAGTCAGTCTCCAGTCAAAAAAGATATTTAAAGATATAAAACTACCTACAACTAAAGGTCACTGGTTTTGGCTGTATATTTCAAGCCTAAAAACATATTGTACTGTAGCTAATGACACACAGATCAATCAAATTAGTCATGTCAGTGAAGAAGTTTATGAGATCATCTGAGGATAAATGCATACCTGACAACAATCTAATTTGAACGGTATGGATTTGATGAGAAAGGAATCATCCTAAATGGGTGTGGTTTCAGTGGATGGGTGGGGCCTAATTTGTCCTAATTTTTCCATTCGGTGATGGCAGCAGGAATATAAATAATAATTTATCTAAAGGTGAGAACCCTGGACTCAATCTCTGTGGGCTGCTAAAGCACATAAAGTGGTAAATAGCTTGTTGCAAATACATGTTGGGTACATGCTGTCACAGAATATTTTAAAACAGAATCCAGAAAACAGCAACTAAAAAGGCCTGAAAACAATTGTTGTCATGTCCAATGACATCAAAATTTATGTTGAAGTATGCAAAAGAAAACAATGGGGTGTAGGAATGAGCCATTGTATTTACTAAGCATTAAGGGCTCATTTATCATCAAGTGATATTCTTGTTATCACTCGTTACTAATCTCAAATGGTGCTCCAACCAATCAGCTCATTTCATTTTTCAAACACATGACAGTTAGGAGATGATTGGTTGGAGCACGATTTAAGATTAGTAGCGAGTGATAACAAAAATATCACTCGTTGATAAATGAGGCCCTTGGTTCCTAGGTGCTAATTACAATAAGATTGCAGAACATACGGCGAACTCGTTTGAAATAACCATGGCTCCTTCTGTCCTTAACAATATTATCTGCACCATGAATGCCTCTGAAACTGGGTTGCAATTTTTTGATCACAGAAAGATTGAAGCAATATAGGTTGGTCCATCTCAACAATGATTGGGGTCTGTGCTAATGCCAGAAGCTAAGTCCTGTGAGACCCTAGCTATCACATGGGGCACGTGCCCCTTTAGAAATAGAAATACAAACTGCATTTTCAGGAGAAAAATTATGTCCATGACAATTTACAAACCATTTGTGAGCATCATGGAGAAACCTTTCATAACGTCTTTAAAGCTATAGAAATCGATCCTCATAGACGTTTGGACACATTTCACCTTACAATTGTTACCTGTTTTAAACTTGATCAAGATTGGAAAAAAAACGAAAGAACTATGCATTACATGACTTATCACTGATTTGAAACTAAAATACCTTTAAGCATCACCAAGATGAAGAAATCCTTTGTTTGACAACTAAGATCCAGCAAGGATGATCAAATACAAGGATATAAGTCACTACAAACATAAGAACATACTGGACTGTGAGAAGAGAATTAATGCAGCTGCTGACACAAGAAGGACCAGACATCAAAGGATGAGATGCAAACACAAAAGATTCAGGCCAAAAGTCAAAGCAGGGGACACACGTTTAAACGAGGTCAAGGTCACAAGTCTATTGCTAAAACATAATGCTGTGCCATGATCAAACTTTTAAACCTGGTGCCTGCTGACAGCCACAGTTGGGCACTAAAGATAGAAGAACAAATCAAGGTAGTACTTAGACTGATTTAAAGATATATAAAACAGTGTTAAAATAATTAAATTAATTTAACAAGTAAATACATATAATGGAATGGATTTAAACAAAAATTAGTTTAATAAATAGTAATGCATTTTAATCGTATCTTGGTAGTAAAAATTGACATAAATAAAAACAGTGTTGGTGATTGTTAAGCATGTGGGACAATTGACAAATGATGAAGGGAAAAGGCACCTGTTCCTATTGTAGCCTCTTGAAATGCTGGAGTTGGATGGTTAATGTTACATTGGTGTATAAGCACAGTCTCGTATATTTACCACTGTGATTCAAATGGGGAGATTTTTAGCGGAGAAATCCTGCACGATGATGATCCCTGATGGAAATGGACCTTCTTGTGGATGTAGTTGCTGAGTGTGTGACAGATTGACCACCTTGATGTACTGAGTTGATGGTAGTGAATCCAGGACTTAGTTCAGGTGTTCCGCAATAAAATGAAGTCCCAATGCAAAGTGTAAGTCCAGTACAAATGCTTCCTTACGCGTATCCCCAGGGCTATAACTAGGGTGGTGCGACCAGTGCCATGGCACAGGGCACCGCAGGGCAGGGGGCACTGTTTAGGCCTGTCAATTTTCTGTTTATTATCATTGTTACTTGTAGCTTCCTCTTTTATCCCCAGCATCTACTGGCCTCCCCTATCTCTTCCCTGGCACTTCCCCATGAGGCCATTCCCCTCTTTTGGGTGCATTATGTCCATATTTGAAAGCTAGGGGGGCGCCAATGCTCTGGCACAGGGCACCAAAAAGTCTAGTTACGGCTCTGCATATCCCTGTGTGTCCCACAGCTTTTTCAAAGGATAATGATCTGTACTTGTGGTGGGATTTATATGACTTCTAATCAAAGCAGCTTTGTGATAAATCCATTCCATTTACAATGAAAATATAAAATAGTGAAATACACATTTGTGCTTTAAAAACATATATTTCTATAGAAGGCAAAACATTTAAAATTTAAATTCTATGCATGTTAATCTAGAGTCTAAAGGGGATATTTTATTTTGTAGTAATTAGAGATCTAACTTACTTCCTGGTCACATGTGGTAAACAAACCATCACGTGACCCAAATGTATTTCATAGTATGTAGTATAATGGGGAAGCACACTGCCCTCATCTGAATCAGTGGTCACGTGACTAATCTAACTGTCTTGAAAGGCTGATAACCTTGAGGCAGAGTGCATCCTTTCAACCATGTGGGCGCGTCCCTAGCCACATGTGCCCACGTGTCCAGCGGCGCAAATCACTCCGTCCACGTGACCAGGGACACGTCCCCGTGACTGCTGACAGCCACAGTTGGGCACTAAAAATAGAAGAACAAATCAAGGTAGTGCTTAGAGGGTTACTACCAGGAGATGATATGTTGCAGGAGGTACACTTTATCCTAGTGGTCTATAACTAAAGGTATTTTTGTAGGTCATCCATGTGTCCTTGTTTTTTTCAGGAAGACCTTCTTATTTTCAGTAGAAATCTTTAAGTCACAATAGGCCTCATTTATCAATGAGTTTTATCATTCACAATGAGTGATAAAACTCGTTGTGTATGATGAATGGTGGTCAACCAATCAGCTCCAAACTGTCATTATTCAAACAGATGGCAGTTGGGAGCTGATTGGCTGGAGCACCATCATATAGTAGCAGCTAGTTTTATCATTCATTGTGAATGATAAAACTCATTGATAAATGAGGCCCAATGTTAGTATCTTTCAATTCAGACCTCAGACTTCTGATGCATGCAAATTATATATATGTATATCTATATCTATATCTATATATATATATATATATATATATATAATCCACCAAAGCCTAGCACTCAGAATAATATGTTCAACGGTAGGGTGCCTTCCTCAAATCAATAATATTTCCCAAAAAAAGGTCCTTAATGATAAGAACCAGGCGGCACTCCAATTCACAATGTTGAAAAAGATATAATCAACAAAACATCAAAGACATAATCCACGTTTCAAAGTCCGAAGACTTTTTCCTCAGGATATGTCACAAGTGATTGTTTGTTTTACCACTTGTGACATATCCTGAGGAAAAAGTCTTCGGACTTTGAAGCGGTGGCTCCTAACCTCTTCGGTGAGGGGGGCTGTCACCGCTGAAAACGAGAGGGAGGGTGCAATTACTCAGTAGGAAGCCACTGCTAGTCACACAGTGTAGCCAGTGCAGTCATGGACTGCACGGACTACACTGAGGTGGTGGATTTTACTGGGGGGGCTGCAGCCTCTCATTCCCTAGGTAAAATCCGCCACTGGTCCTCAACATAATTTAGGTTGCATAGGTATCCAGGTATTAAGGTTTTCATTTCAACACAAGGCACAGGTCTTTAGCTAAAATAATCAACTATAAGACATTACTAGAGAAGTTTTTTGATGGAATGGTGTTTTAAGCATATACCATGTAGCCAGCGTTATAAAAACCTATTTAAATTGTTTGCCATTAGGCTGTTAACAATTATTTTTATTAAACCACATTTTATGGGATAAAGAAGACGAAAAAAAATATGCACATAACTCTCTAGAGAAACATAATTCACTTCAGATGTCTGTTAGTGAGTCTTTGCGTCTATAGCACCTTTCACATTAATTTGTACCATTGCTCTGCATCACATTTACTCCCTGAAAAGTAATCAAGCTGAAATGGTTTGGGCCATTTTATTAACTTGTTGTCTAGCAGCTTTTATGCTTTTATAGTCTTTGTGCCATCCTTATTTATTTTGCCAACCTCAGCCATGACAGTAAACATGCCGTACTTCAAAGCAGACCACAGGCTATTATTATCTGTATCAGCCGAGGAACAAAACAAAATATAATTCCGTGCACAAGAAAGTACGCTCTGAGTCTTTACATATTAGCTCATAACTAACAATCATCTGTTCCTCACCAAGTCCTACAACCGATGTAACTTGCTTTGCAGAATTATATTTGTAAACAATCTGTCAGACATTGCACATACTTAAAACTTGTTACTGTTCTTGCAGGGCGCCAACTGGCTGTTTAATCGAAAATGTACACCACTTTGGAAGTGTGAAATCAATACTTTTCAATTATTTCCCATAGTCCTTCTATGTACTAATAATGAAAGTAAGGCAGCTAACCAGTGTGTTTATTAAAAATTTTTTTTGTATTTTATACCTATAGTAGCGACCCAGCCCGGCTTTTCACGGGAGCAATTTTTAATTTACGTCTTTATTAACCAAAGTCTTATAAGATTGCCTTGTATATTACATTAGTCATTTTTCCTCCTGACATCAACACGAAAAGACATAGGAGTACATTTACTAAAGTGATAGTTTTTAGAAGTGGAGATGTTGCCCATAGCAACCAATTAGATTCTACTTAACATTTAGCACCTTCTAGAAGATAATAGCTAGAATCGGATTGGTTGCTATTGGCACATCTCCACTTCTAAAAACTCCCACTTTAGTAAATATACCCAATAGTTTTGACATGACACACAAAAGGGCCACGTAAAGTTCAAAATAATAGTGGTACACAATACCATGCGCCTGTTCAGCAGCCCGTGATCATAAAGGTATGAAAAGTGTCACCCACACTTCACCGACATTTATCTATTATTTATTACCAGTTATTTATATAGCGCACACATATTCCGCAGCACTTTACAGAGAATATCTTACCATTCACATCTGTCCCTGCCCCAGTGGAGTTTACAATCTACAGTCAGGTGCATAAATATTGACAGAATTTTCATATTTTGGCCTCTATTCACCACCACAATGGCTTTGAAATGAAACAAACAAGATGTGCTTTAACTGCAGACTTTCAGATTTAATTTGAGGGTAATTACATCCAAATCAGGTGAACGGTGTAGGAATTACAACGGTTTCTATATGTGCCTCCCACTTTTTAAGGGACCAAAAGTAATGGGACTATCAACTCAAAAGCTATTTCATGGACAGGTGTGGGCTATTCCCTCGTTATTTCATTATCAATTAAGCAGGAGTTGATTCTAGGTGTGACATTTGCATTTGGAATCAGTTGCTGTCGACTCTCAATATGAGATCCAAAGAGCTGTCACTATCAGTGAAGCAAGCCATCATTAGGCTGAAAAATCAAAACAAACCCATCAGAGTGATAGCAAAAACATTAGGTGTGGGCAAATCAACTGTTTGGAAGATTCTTAAAAAGAAAGAACGCACCGGAGAGCTCAGCAACACCAAAAGACCAGGAAGACCATGGAAAACAACTGTGGTGGATGACAGAAGAATTATTTCCCTGGTGAAGAAAAACCCCTTCACAACAGTTAGCCAAATCAAGAACACTCTCCAGGAGGTAGGTGTATATGTGTCAAAGTCAACAATCAAGAGAATACTTCACAAGAGTGAATATAGAGGGTTCACCACAAGATGTAAACCAGTGGTGAGCCTCAAAAACAGGAAGACCAGATTAGAGTTTGCCAAACAACATCTAAAAAAGCCATTACAGTTCTGGAACAACATCCTATGGACAGATGAGACAAAGATCAACTTGTACCAGAGTGATGGGAAGAGAAGAGTATGGAGAAGGAAAGGAACTGCTCATGATCCAAAACATGCCACCTCATCAGTGAAGCATGGTGGTGGTAGTGTCATGGCATGGGCATATATGGCTGCCAATGGAACTGGTTCCCTTGTATTTATTGATGATGTGGCTGCTGACAAAAGCAGCAGAATGATTTCTGAAGTGTTTCGGGCAATATTATATGCTCATATTCAGTCAAATGCTTCAGAACTCATTGGACGGTGCTTCACAGTGCAGATGGACAATGTCCCGAAGCATACTGCAAAAGCAACCAAAGAGTTTTTTAAGGCTAAAAAGTGGAATGTTATGCAATGGCCAAGTCAATCCCCTGACCTGAATCCGATTGAGCATGCATTTCACTTGATGAAGACAAAACTGAAGGGAAAATGCCCCAAGAACAAGCAGGAACTGAAGACATTTGCAGTAGAGGCCTGGCAGAGCATCACCAGGGATGAAACCCAGCGTCTGTTGATGTTTATGCGTTCCAGACTTCAGGCTGTAATTGCCTGCAAAGGATTTGCAACAAAGTATTAAAAAGTGAAAGTTAGCTTTAGGATTGTTTAGTTTGTCCCATTACTTTTGGCCCCTTAAAAAGTGTGAGGCACATATAGAAACCATTGTAATTCCTACACCGTTCACCTGATTTGGATGTAATTACCCTCAAATTAAATATGAAAGTCTGCAGTTAAAGCACATCTTGTTTGTTTCATTTCAAAGCCATTGTGGTAGTGAATAGAGGACAAATTATGAAAATTCTGTCAATGTCCCAATATTTATGCACCTGACTGTATATTCCCTACCACATGCTCACACACATACACACTATGTTCAATTTTGTGGGGAGTCAGTTAATCTACCAGTATATTTTTGGAGTGTGGGAGGAAACCGGAGTACCCGGAGGAAACCCACGCAAGCATAGGGAGAATATACAAACTCCACACAGTTAGGGCCATGGTGGGAATCAAACCCATGACCTCAGTGCTGTGAGACAGTAACACTAACCATTACAATGTCTGTGCTGCCCATGTATATAAAGAAAATATTATCAAAATAATCTTCAGGCGCTCAGATCTAAAACCGTCCCTTTTAGATATTGTTAATTGAACGGTACCCTAAAACTCAAACAGAAAACAAGGAAATCCCATAGTGTAGTATTTAAGGGTATTTCACTTTGTATTTCCACACAGCATACCACCACCCTTTCAAGTAACTCTTGAACGAGTTTCGATACACAATTGTATTTTTTTTAAAAAGATACAATTGTGTATCAAAACGAGTTGGTGGAGGAGAAAAGTGGGGATCGTTTGGGCACTTTCCAGGGAGTCCTTTTAACAACTTCCGGGGACGCCTGGTGTTTGGACCTATGCGTTTGCTGTCTACTTTTATTTGTAGACAACATGATCTGGTGAGAGTCCATCTGTTTTCCCTCATAACTTTAATGATTGTAAATTATTTGTATAGAAATGACAATAGAGTTACACTATTTGGAGTTGTTTTTCCATTCTATATATTACTGTGGAAATTGTGTACTTGGAGGAGGAAGAGTTCCTATCCTGGGAGGAGATCTATAAATCTCATATTCCTTTGCTGTATTGTCTACTTTATCTATAGTAGACCACCATTTCTGGTACGAGTTCAAGAGTTACTTTAAAGGGTGGTGGTATGGTGTGTGGAAATACAAAGTGAAATACCCCTAAATACTACGCTATGGGATTTCCTTGTTTTCTGTTTGAGTTTTAGGGTACCGTTCAATGAACAATATCTAAAAGGGACGGTTTTAGATCTGAGTGCCTGAAGATTATTTTGGTAATATTTTCTTTATATGGGCCACGTAAAGTTGTCCATGAGAAAAACAGTCTCTATTTAGGTCAACTCCGGCCACGTTAAGTGTCTGTCCCTGTGCTTTATTTATCGTCCTGCCAAAGCAGATGCTTACTGGGAATTGGACTTGTTTGAGATGAAAGAATCGTTTTTCACATAAATAAAATAGGAACATAAAAAAAAAAGGAAAAATTGAAATTTACATACATTTTTCTGAAGAAACCGGATAATACGTATCAATCTCTACATGGTATAAAATAAAGTCCATCATTGTGATACATCTTTAATGGTTTAGGCAGCGTAAGCCAAGAATGCGCTCAGACGTCCATTTTTCATTGACTTGCTTAAGCTAAAATAATCATTGCTCAGCTCCCTTTTGTCATACATTAATGTTCAAAAAGGGAAAAAAGAGAAAGAAGACTCTTATCATACATTAATGTGTCATACACCTAAACCTTCCTTGACAAATGCTCTATAGAATAGTGAAAACTGCATCAAAATCTATTCAGTGGTTCTCAAGATTAGTAAGAACAAACATGGAGACACCTACCAGGGACTTTATTTGATACTATGTATAGATATGTTTTTGCCACTTACAGCCAATCCAACATTTCCTTATTGTTAATACTAGTAGTTCTGTAAAACATGACTGCGGGCCTAATAAGCAGTATATTGTGGAAAAACAATGATTTATATTTATTTAATTAGTGGCGATATTTTACTCGCATAATGTTCACATATCAGATTTTGGAGATGTTCCATGAACTTTCTCAATGCCGGCGTGTACCTGTGTACTTTGACCCTATAAATAGATGTGCAGTTGATCATATATGGACACATACTTCAGGGTTGATTTTGAGTTATGAGCAAATCAAATAAAGGGCCTGATTCAGAGTCACATGCTGCAGTGAGTGCTTTAGTGTCTGTTGTTCTAGTGGCGTCTGTGACTTTATGCTAATGCTAGTATCAGCCCTTCCCCTGGTGTACAGCTATGCGTCTGACTGTGTACAACCTGAGATGCTAATTTGCTGCTTGGTGCATCTTTAGACACAACCAGTAGCAGCTTCTACCCTCTTGGATGAGGGGGGCTGCTGCTGCCGAAGGTGAGGAGACGGTCAGACCTGGCCAGGTCCTGGCACCTATGGATCTGGAAGATACGGGGGCTGGAGCATGCGCATAACTAGCGGTGGCACTGAACATGCACAAAATACCGGTGTTTAGGGACTGCAACAGCTGCAGCCCATAGACGCTGGGTAGAGCTGCCCAAAAGGCAGGGAGCACGCTCTCTGCTAATTGCAGCCCTGACTGGCAGTCCCAGGGGCTACCTTTCCAGTCTGTTACTGGCAGGTAGCGCTTCCAATGGGAAGTCAAAGCCAGTCACAGCGTAGCCATGGACTGAAACTGGCTCACTGAGGTGGTGGATTTTACTGAGGGGGCTGCATCCCTGCAGTCCCTCGGTAAAATCCGACACTGGATGCAACCATTGGTTGCAACTTCTAAACTTGCACCAGCCCAATGCTAGGTGCAGAGTCTCCTTCAGAGTATGGCCTCCAGTGTGAGCAATTAAGACAGGGGCGGTTTAAGAGAGGGGGGAGCCCATGTGCAGAATCCGTATGGGCCCCCTCTTGTATGGTGGCACAGCAGACTGTGTCATTGTGTCGGAGTCCACTGCGCCTCTGCCATGTTCCCAGTATCTTCTCAAGTGCAGATGCTCAAGACTCCGGGAAAATGGGCGCTGCAACTTTTTTCTGGTGATGTCTGTTGGATTAATTAAGCATTAGAGTTTGCAATCAGATCAGTGACACGACCGCTACACTCCTATAAGACGGCGCATCTCCTTGCAACCAAATAGCCAACTCCCAGTCACCACCCAGGAACACCCAGCACATTTCCAATGCATTTCTTATACCGTGCATCTCAGTCACAACAGAGCCTCAGGGTCTCATTCAGACCCGCTTGCAAGCGCCGATGTGCTCGCAAGCGGGTCGATGTAGAGGCCCTGCGCACGCGTAGCAGCTGCACTGCGCGTACGCAAGCCCCAGAGTGAGGGAGAAATTCTCTCACTCCGGGACTTACTACAAAAGGGGTGGCTGTCGACGGTGATCGACAGCTTGCACCGTTTTGTAGGCGGGGCGGTGGCTTGCCAAACGGAGGCATTCTCAGCGGAACGCCTGCCGTTTGGGGGCAGCACCACTGACATCACTCGTGATGTTAGTGGTGAGCTTCCGGCTCTAACAGAGCCAAAAGCTCACTGGGGCTTGCGGCAGACGAGACCCTACCACAAGGGTCTCGTCGCAAGCCCCGATGGTCGCGATGGTCTTGACCATCGTGACCATCAACCTGGTCGCTCGCTAAAGCTGTGGGTGGTCACCCACAGCCTAGCGAGCGGCCAGGAGGCCGGCTCAGAAAATAGATGCGGCCGCCCTCATTCAGAGCGAGCGCTCGCATTTTGCGATCACCTCTAAATGAGGTCCTCTGTGCGCAGACACTGTGGGATGCATGCACTGTACAAGTTTTAGTGATGTTTGCACACATGCTGTAGCAAAATAATCGCTCCACCCCGTGAATATCGGCATTGCGCATGACTGAGAATCAGACCCTAAAGGTTAAACCATAGTGCAATGCAAGGGGTGCAAATACATTTATTTATTTTTTTGTATGCAGGGAAAAATACTGGCTACTTTTGCATGTAGCCCACACATGTTGGACAGCTTTATTTTTTCACTGCAATTGAATTTTGAGCAAGGACACATCCCCTCCCTAATCTTAGGGGTATATTTACTAATGTTTGATTTTAAGTTTTGTGTGATCTCACATTCGAATTGCATTCGATTTTCATTCGATTTTGACTTTGGAGATTTGCTAAAGGAAAAATGTAACATAAAACTGAGGGCCTGATTCAGACCCACTCGCGACAGCTATGCGCTCGCAAGTGGGTCGATGGTGGCCCAGTGCGCATGCGCACGACGGAGCCGGCTCCATCGTGCACATGCGCGAGACCCGGATAGTGACGGGCAAACCGTCGCTCTGGGTCTCATACCAAAGGGGGCATGCTGCTGATGTTGAGTGACAGCACGTCCCCTTTGGTGGGACAGCATGCCTCCTTTGGTGGGCGGGCTGGGGGCATGGCTGCCCAGACGGAGGCGTTCCCATGGGAACGTCTACCGTCTGGGGCAAGCCCCACTGACATCACAAGTGATGTCAGTGGGAGAGTTTATGGCTCTGTTATAGCCAAAAGCTCTGTGGGGCTTGCGGCAACGAGACCCTACCACAAGGGTCTCGTTGCAAGCAGATGGTCGCGATGGTCTTGACCATCGCGACCATCTTCCTGGCCGCTCGCTATATCACAGATATCTCCTGTTTACCTTCCCGAAACGGCCCGTTGTCCACATAAACTAGTATGGGGACAGGAATTCATCAAGCTTGACTGGGGGAGTATTCGCCATCTTCAGATGGGAAGGAGTCCCGGGTTGTGAAGAGTAATACTTTTGGGTCCCTCCGCCCCTGTCCGGCTCCTTCCGCTGGACGCCAGGGCTTTTGTGCACCTGTATGAACTCTAGGTCATGTTGGTGCACTAGTTTACCTGCTCCGAAAGGAGCAGTGAAAAGATTTGGGGAGACAGCTGATTTTTGGATTAGCTGTATCTGTTCCAGGACAGTGATGAATTGCTCCAGCGCTTGTGTTGAGTTAGAAGGTTAATTATCGGGGTCTGCTTGGACCACGATAATTAACATAATGAATAGATCACTGGTACATGACGTGAATTTCTTTTTAGAGAGGAGTCATCGTGGTGGTTGGGAGCCATGTACATCAGTGGGAAATGGGGGAAAAGAGGACAGCCGCAAAGGTCACCTAGGGTATCAAGAAAAGTGAAATCAAGGCTTGACTTTAGGTAGTGTTCACTGACAAATAATGAGCACCTTCTGTGTGAAATACGCCAAGTAACTGATGTATAACTGCTGTGTTTACTCCGCTACCCTGTCAGTGAAATTGTGAAATGCTTTTAGCTCTAGAAACCAATTTTCTGGCTTTGGCAAGACTAGACTTTAACATACCTCATGCAGTTTACCCCATACAAGGAACACTGCTTACATTAAAACGTGTTTCCCCCCAGCCATCTGTTGTTCTCAGCCTCACAACTAAGCACGGTAAGGCATCATCCCGCAGATTAGGGATCATGGTAGGTATAGGAAGAATGTTGACACATTGGCTGGAAGGCACAAGTTAATGAGGCCTGCCGAGTGGTTGCTCACTTCTACACTTGCCATAGGAAGTGCCATGCCAAGATGAGTATTGATGTTTTTTAATTATCTATTTAGAATTCCATCCCTGACCTCTCTTAGTCAATTCAACAGTAGTGCATTAATGAGCCAGCAGTAGAGTGAAAACCAAGTCAAATCAATAATACTCGACTGAATTTTACAGCAATTGTCTCATTTCTTATTTCTCAGATAGTCATTTACAGTGCCATGGATGCTAAATGCTTAATTTAGGCTTGTGAACATACCTTCATTGTTAGAAAATTAGTTGTATAATGGACAAACACATATCTCAGAGCCGTAAAGTGGGGAAAATAAATAACTAAAAAATCGGAACAAGCTGAACATGGCGGCCATTTTGATTCTGTAACACAGACATTGATATATGTATGGCTGCTTATATTTTACCAGGCATGTTTCCTTCATGTAGAACATAACCTGGTTCTCCCAAGATGGTGATAATAATAATAATAATAATAATAATAATAATAATAATAATAATAATAATAATAATAATAATAATAATATTTACCAATAAATACATAAAGAAAATTATGCTCAGTGTTAACCTTCATTTGCAAAATGCAAATTTGATGAATTGTGTGTGTGGTTATATCTATATCTGATGGCAATTGGTTGGGAAGGTGATTTCATAGGGAGTAATGTAATTGAGTTTGTAAGTTTTATTTGGTAATTTTGTTGCTGGTTTTAAAGCTGCGATCATTTTATGGGCAAAACCAGGTTGTTTCTGCTATTAAACAAATTACAGCTTTAAATCTTGGTAGTAAATGTGAGAAGAATCTGTACTTTTACAAACTCGTTCCCTATCACATTTCCCCCACGTGTTGATCAGGTATGTATGTATTAGGCAAATAAATCCTGAATGTCCCAAACAGAATCAAATTAATTTGGGATTTTGCTGTTTAGTAATTAAATTTTTATTAATCTCTTTATTTATAATAATAGATGATACAAAATACACACATTGTGTACAGATAGTTACAAACAAGGTATTGTTTCTGAAAATATAGTGTGTACATCACTGTTAATATATAACTATTAATTTTTAGATTTTTTTAACAAGAAAAAAGAAGGATACACAGAGGAAAGATAAGGGGGTAGGCGAGGCAACCTACGGTACGCTACACAACCCAGAGAAGACCAGCTTCATTCCATTCTGGGTAGTTGTCGATGAAATGTAGAGTACCAAGGGTCCCAGGTAGCATGGAACTTGATCACAGTATCATGAAGGAGCGCAGTGATATATTCCATAGAGACTAAATACCAGATTTTGTTTAGTAGCACTGTCATTGCCGGAGCCTCGGTTTGTTTCCAGTTTGTAGCAATCAAACAGTTTGGTCGCATTATGAATGCGGCCACATAGTTTGTTTTGATGTTTAAAGAGGGATTTAGTGGGTTTACATAGAAGCATATGTAGAGGGTCCTTAGGGGGGAAATACCGAGCACCATAGACACCAAAGATGTGACTTCATCCCAATATTTTGATATCAGGGGCAGTCCCACTGCACATGCAAATAGGAACCAATTTGGCTGCACTGCCTCTAGGAAAGGTCGGAAGTCCCCGGGAAAATCTGATGCAGTTTTGCAGAGACCATATACCATCAAGACTACACTTTGAAGGAATTCTCTTTTATGTTGGTATTAATGGAGGACTTAGCCACCCATTGCCTAAAGTCTGCCCATTCATCGACCTCCAAACTAATCCTCAGGCCTTGCTTCCAGGTCTGCTCAAAGAGTTCCAGGAATTCAGGGGGCAAGGGAGTTAACAATGAGTACAAGATTGATATGGATCCCTTGCAGCCAGGGTTGTAAATACATCTATGCACAAATGCAGGAGGTAGTCGCATTTTGTGGGGTTTACTGAGTGAACGAATAAAACTAAAAATTTGTAAATATGCGAACTGATGGTTAGAAGACATTTCAGGTTTTTCACACAAATCTGCAACATTTTGGGGGGCAAAATCACCCTGAATATGCAGGATTCTAGTTATTCCAGTTGCTATCCAAGGTTGCATATAAGAGTGCATGCACCCCAGTGGGAAATGAGGATGGCACCATAAAGGGGTCAGTGGGGAAGGGTGAGGTGCTACTTTTAAATGTTTATTTAGTTTGTCCCACACTTGCAGGACAGCTCTTACACATGGAACTTCCTGACCTGAGGCTGGTCTCATATTAGGGGGCAGCCACGGAAGAAAACTGGCTAAGTGGGTGCCCATCATGTCATTTTATAGTAATATTAATTTCTTACTCCCCTCCTCCGAGTACCATGATGTTATTTGACTCAATTGTGTTGGACAAAAATATCTATCAGACATGGGAAGCCCCAGGCCACCATTAATCACTGATTTGGCCAAGCAGGCCCTACGATGTCTCCGTTTTTTGTTTAGTAATTTATTGGTGCAGAGAATCATTATGGTGGTAAATGCATAAATCTAATTGCAGTCTGATCAACTAGTGGTCTGCTGTATTTTTTATCAATTAATGATAAGTATTGCGGCCAATTACAGCCTGAAAGTGGAGCAGCTGTGTTGGATAATCAAACACATTTGTTAGCAGGGTTCAATTTAAAGTTGTATACTGGTGATCTCATTGAGTAATACACAGTCTGGATAGTTTTTTTTTTTTTTAATCTTTACATTTTTATGGATTATTGAAATAGATCAGACAACCAAAAATGTCATACAATATTGGTTACAAAATTAATAGAAAACAACCAAAGCATACCACAAAAATTTGCTACATAGTTATATAAAACAGTTTCAAATTCCAGATCGTATTGACATAACATCTAATATAAAATCGCGAAATTAAACTAGATATCTCCAAAATATTGATAATATTATAAAGAATAGCAAAACACAAAAAAGAGTAGAGGGTGGCAAGAAATGGGGGGGGGGGGGGAGGGATAAGTGGAAAGGTCTGCAGACACCAGGAATAGATAGAGATTGAGATTGGAACCATGGAGACCATTTTGTCTGAAACTTAACAACCCCATTATTTTGCAAACTGGTAATATACTCCATGGAAGCTATGAAATTAATCTTTGCCACAAGGTCAGATAGCAGTGGTGGGTTATGAACTTTCCAATATTTGGCTATTAGAGTAGTAGTTTATCCTGAGATTTAGAAATCCCAGGTATAGGAGTGTTTAACAGGGTCACTACAGGAACCAATGTCACTTCAAAACCAAGAACACGACAGATCAATGAATGAACTTGGGCAGGTGTGGAGAAAAGTGCCTTCCCTTCCACATGACCTCCAGCACAAATTAGATGTGGCCGGGAAAATGGTGTGGAGCTTAGTGGGAACTAAATACCACTGGAAGTAGACTTTGTAGCATGTTTCTCTGATTCATACATTAATGGAGGCCTTGGCTGTGCGCAATCTGATCTCTTCCCACTGCTCATCCTCTATAGATAAAGATAGATCAGCTTCCCAAGCTAATTTGTGGGGTTCACGAGTTGGGGAGTCGGGAAATAAGACCGAATGATAAATTATTGAGATGTTACCCTTCCGGTTAATCAGATAGAGACATAACCATTCAAATGGGGTAGGCGTACGTAGTGAGAATTTGGTTTGAGAATGGATAAAACTAAGGACTTGAAGGTACTGAAATTGACACGAGGAGGGTAGGCTATATTGATCCTAAAGATCTGAAATTAAGGAGGTGGAAATGGACATTTAATATGAGTGAAGCGTTCAATACCATGATTATGCCACACAGCCGCAACTCTATTATCACAGCCCACGGTAAACAGGGGATGGTTCCAAAACGGGGTCAATGGGGAAGGGTAAGAGGCTAAGTCGCGAGTAGAGCAAAGCCTATCCCATAACCGGATAGTAAAGTTAATAGTTGGGGCCGAAAGAGCTGAGGCTGGTCTGCATGACTTGGGAAGCCATATCATGGAGCCAAGATTCCCTCCTTTGATAAAAGAGTTTTCACTGTCCACCCACTTTTTGAGTCCTGGTACAGAATGCCACGAAAAGCTATGGTTGAGTTGGCATGCCCCATAGTAATCTTGTAATATAGGTAGACTCAGACAACTCAAGACTGTACTCTTAGCTAGGATAGATCTACGAATGCGAGGCTTATGCCCAACCCATATGAACCTGTTGTAAAGTTTCTGCAGGAGGACGAGGGCCGAGTTGGGAACTGCTACCGGGAGAGTTTGAAATAGGTACAATAAACGAGGGAGGAAATTAATTTTAATTGTATTTGTCCTGCCTATCCATGAAATAAGCAATCGGTTCCATCTGTTTAGATCCTGTGTAAGTGTCTCAATCATAGGGACATAATTAACTTTGTAGAGGGAGTAGTAGGTTTTAGTGATAGATATTCCTAGGTATTTAATAGCTAAAGCTCTCCAGAGAAATCGAAATTTAGAGGCCAGTATTGTCCGAAATTGGGGAGAAGTATTTAAAACAAGATATTCCAATTTGGAATGGTTTATTTTGTAACCCAAGAGAGAACCGTATAATAATAATTCAGTTTGTAGGTTGGGAAGAGACAACCGATGGGTTGGACAATGACAGTACAGCATCATCTGCAAACAGAGATATTTTGTACTGGTTTTGCCCTACTGTGATGCCCCCGATATTCACATTGGCCCTGATACGTGCCGCCAGCGGTTCAATGCATAGAGCAAAAATTAACGGTGAAAGTGGGCACCCCTGGCGTGTACCATTAGACAAGGTAAATTGAGGGGAGCAAAGGCCGTTGGTCATAACTGAAGATGAGGGGTGAGAATATAATGCCTTAACTGCAGACATAAAATGACCCTGGAAACCAAAAGAAGACATTGTCCAAAATAAAAAAGGCCAAGAAATGTGGTCAAATGCTTTTTCCGTGTCGAAGTCCAGGACAACCAAGGAAAGTTTGGTAGAATTAATGTGGGGAATTATATTAATAGTCCGTCTCGTATTGTTCAAGGCCTGTCGACACAAAATAAAACCCACTTGATCAGGGTCAGTTAGAGAGGAAAAAATGGTGTTTAATCTATTGGCCCAGATTTTGGCAACAATTTAATATCGGTATTCAATAAGGAAATGGACCTATAGCTAGCGCATAGGGAAGGATCCTTACCCAATTTCGGAATGACTACAATCCGAGAGGTAGTCAAGTCGGTATGAAATGGCGCGCCGTGCATAATTTTATTAAAGTTTAGATAGTCGTATTCAAGATATTTTGTATCGATGCAGAAATTATGAAAAATCATTAGGGTTCACAAAGTTTCTAGCACCAATCTTTTTAAAATAGTTAACAATACTCTATTTCCTATTATAACTTTTAACTGACAATAAAATTGGGTGAAGTTTTATTCATAATTAAGAAAAGTTATAGGAAAGAGGAAGAGGGGCAATGTCTTATAACTGTGAAAAGTAATTTCCCAAGGGGTCTAAATCATTTGAAACCTTTATGAATCTTTGTTTCCATAATGCTAATAAATTAAATTTTGGTTAAAACGTTCTTCCTACTATTGATTGGTTGTCTCCAATGGGAAGTTATTAATTGTCGAGTAACCA
Source organism: Taudactylus pleione (assembly GCA_031769625.1). Taxonomy (NCBI): domain Eukaryota; kingdom Metazoa; phylum Chordata; class Amphibia; order Anura; family Myobatrachidae; genus Taudactylus; species Taudactylus pleione. Next base: position 4,616,556 of record JAUIMM010000534.1, on the reverse strand, counting down.
TACAAATTATGTTATCTAGGGGGGAGATGTATTAAGCTCTGGAAAAAACGTGATAAATTGGAAAGTGATAAACTACCAGCCACTCAGCCCCTAACTGTCATGTTACAGGCCGTGTTTGAAAAATGACAGTTAGAAGCTGATTGGTTGGTAGTTAATCACTCTCAAGTTTATCACTTTCCATAGCTTAGTACATCTGCCCATAGTCTTGTCATAGATTTATCTAACTTTCAATCGGTTTATCAACATTTTAGTAATACCAATGTGTTATATTATTGCAAAATTATCTGGTAATTTGGTTGCTTACCATGATAATGCTGTGCCATTTTTCATAAGCAGACATATAATAAATGTAGTAAAAAATAATCACGCATTGCATGCACAGAACTACTTTTTTTTTTTTACATGCATGCAGAGCTGAAGGCATTTTTGTTAGTGGACCGCCCATACCAGTTTGCTTGGTTTGACATCATCAATGCTTCATCAGTGTGCATAGGAACTAGCCTTGTCCTTGGTGCAAAAAGGTACATCTGAAAACATGCATACTTATGCATCCAGCCAACTCTGTATAGTCCGCAATGCTGTTGACATGCGCTCTGTGAACATTGCCTAAGCGAGCACGCCCTGTGCAGATCAGTTACACCCCTTCAGTCACAAGTTGAGATGAGCCTGAAACACCAACAGCTCTGCATCACTCATACTTGTCTATACATGGCTCCAGAGCATGCCCAATGCCAAAACACTCAAGATATGCCCCACAAATGGGCATATGTTCAATCCCAAAGTCTACATGTGTGTGGTCAGATGTAGGTTTTTCCATGAGCTCTTGACACAAAGCCAGACCCTGTTATTTAACATGAGCATTAAGCAACAGAGTCTATGTCCAACTTGGTCACTCATGTGAGTGATCAATTGGAACAAGTCCCGCAGTTTGGCTCTTAGTATGGAAAATGGTGGGCCTATTGGTGGGTTTGGCTGATAACGGCTATTACAAGAGAAAGCACTGAGGTGCTCCATGGGACTTGATCCTGGGACCTTTGAAGCTTGAAATCAGAACTTCTGTTTGGTCAGACTACTTTTTTTGTCATGCTTGAACATTCTGAGCTGTCTCTGCTCTCCACACACTTCCCGGCCACAACCAATCACCAGCAGGCCATGGGTATATAAAGCAGGAAGCCAGTAATATCTTGCCTGATTATTGTGGCCTAACCCTTGATCTAACTGCTCCTGTTCCTGATTGATTTTTGGATTTAATGGAATTCAATGGCTTTGTTTGACGACCATTCTAGGGGGAGACGTATCATAGTTTCTAAAGAGGACATGTGAGGAAGCAACCAACCAGCTTATAGCTGTCATTTATATGGCACAGTATATAAAATGACTGCAACTGATTGGTTGCTATCTCCACTTTATCTTTTTTGATACATCTCCCCCAGGGTCTAATACCCTTGGATATGTTTCTGGCTACGGCTCTGTTCAACCCTTTGGCTACCTATTGCAGCCCTGCTTGTCTACCAAACCAGTGACTTGGACTTGGAGTTTGGTCATGTTTGGCCCCACAGTAGTCCAGTTGTAGTTGCCTGCGACATTTAAATTCTTAATTAGTCCAACTTTGGCCAATGTGAGAGACATGAATTTGTTTATAGTGTGATATCAGTTGGACGGCCATGGCTAATTTCACGGTTTGAAGTTTCACTCTTCAACTCATATTTAAATCAGAAGACTTGAAGATTGTCTATAAGATGGTGCTTGCTCTAGATTAAATGGCTGACATACAGAGGACATTTTACTGGGTTCATAATAAATGATCAAGTTCATAAAGAAAACAATTAGAATACTATTCAATGTACTGTAGTTATTTATGCTCAAACATGCCCGTACCAGCTTCAACATGATCATCGCTGTCTTGCTTGATAAACTTTCTATCTCTAAAGTTCAAGAATTTATGATTTCAATCTTTTGGCTCATTTGAGTGGAGTTTTGAGCTCAATCTGTTAAACCATACTTGCCTACCCTCCCGATTCAACCGGGAGTCTCCCGAAAATCGGGTGCCGCACCCGGCCCCGCGGAAAGGCAGGCAAGCCTCCTGGCGGCTGCCAACCCCTCCGCCCCCCCTTCCCCCGTGGGTATAAGAGAAATCCCTGAAACTGGGTAGGCTGATGACGTGATTCGTGCTGAATCACGTCATTTTGGCCCCGCCCCCTGCTTCACAATGCCAGTGATCTCGGCATTGTGTAGCAGGAGCGGGGCCAAAAATTATGTGATCGTGTGACCACACCCCCGTTCCGCCCCAAAACTGCCTGGTCACACCCCCTATGCCGACCACGTCCCCCTTCAATGCTGATCTGGCTGCTCCCTCCTGGAAGGGACAGCCAGAATATCGGCTACCATGTGTTGAAACTGACTAACGAAATGAACCCTATGTTTTCTAGTATTAAACTCTGTCTGAATCAATATTTCAGTTAATTCATAACAATAGGTGCAATGGGCACATATGTACTGTAACCTATAGCAACCGAACAGCTTAGAAAATTAAAGAAGTCCCAGTCACTATTGGATTCTATCTGTATGAAATAGTTATAGTAAAAAACAAAAAATCAGCTTTATTACTGTTTCAAAATATAATATGTAAATAACTAAATATGAATATTATACGAAATGGGGAAAAAATGTAAACAATGAGGAAATAGAGTACTCAGTACTGCCCCTGCTCTCCTGCTTTGTGTAGGCCCAGCCCCGATTATGTCTGGTTTTTCCACAAATTCATACCTGCTTGTATTAAAGGAGACAAATGGACTTAGGGCGCGTGCGCAAGCCCCGTAGCGAGTGAGAAATCACTCGCTCTGGGTCTCTCAACAAAACGGGGCGGCTGTCGATGCGAGCAGACAGGAGAAAAAATAAAAAAAATCCTTCCCGTCCTGATTCAGATCGTGCGCTCGCAAATAGCGAGCGCCTCTGAATCAGGCCCTCACTATTTATCTTGATATCTTACATTTTACATTCAAATAGGCCTAAATGTGCAACAATATTCCAGCAAGTCATCCAAGTACATTATTAACACAGCAGTTGTTTTCTCTTACAATCTGGCTGCATGTTCTTTTAGAAAATGGAAAAAAAATGGGAAAAACAATTACACACAGCACAACACAGCAGAAACACTTCTGTACTAGGGGTGTGCACCGGCCACTTTTCGTGTTATGTGTTTTGGTTTTGGATCTGGATCTTTCTTTGTGTTTTGGATCTGGATTGGTTTTGCCAAAACCACCCTTCCGTGTTTTGGGTTCTGGGTTTTGTGTTTTGGATCTGTATTTTTTTTTTAAAAAGCATAAAAACAGCTAAAATCACAGAATTTGTTGGTTTCTCTGCTCCTATGCTATTATTAACCTCAATAACCTTAATTTCCACTCATTTCCAGTCTATTCTGAACACCTCACACCTCACAATAGTGTTTTCATGTCCAAAAGGTTGCACCGAGGTAGCTGGATGACTATGCTAAGCGACACGAGTGGGCGGCACAAACACGTGACCCATCTAGGAGTGACACTGCAGTGGCAGACAGGATGGCAGTTAGAAAAACTAGGCCCCAAACTGTACATAATGCAAAGAAAAAAAAGAAGTGCAAGATGGAATTGTCCTTGGGCCCTCCCACCCACCCTTATGTTGTATAAACAGGACATGCACACTTTAACAAATCAATCATTTCAGCGCCAGGGTCTGCCACACAACTGTGGCTGAAATGATTGGTTCGTTTGGGCCCCCACAAAACAAGCTGGCAATTAATGTGTCCCTGCACAAACTGGCTCTACGGAGGCAAGATGTCATCCTCATCCTCCTCATCCACCGATTCCTCACCCTCTTCAGTGTGTACATCCTCATCCTCACAAAGTATTAACTCGTCCCCACTTGAATCCACCACCACAGGTCCCTCTGTACCTTCTGGAGGCTGGTCTCCCTGGAAGAGCTGATAATTCATTTTGATGAACACCATCTTCTCCACATTCTGTGGAAGCAACCTCCTACGCCTTTCGCTGACAAGGTTCCCGGCTGCACTAAACACTCTTTCGGAGTACACACTGGAGGGGGGGCAACTCAGATAAAATAGAGCCAGCTTGTACAGGGGCCTCCAAATTGCCTCTTTTTCCTGCCAGTACAGGTATGGACTGTCTGACATGCCTACTTGGATGCTGTCACCGATGTAATCCTCCACCATTCTGTCAATGGTGACAGTATCATATGCAGTGACAGTAGACATGTCAGAAATTGTTGCCAGGTCCTTCAGTCCGGACCAGATGTCCAAACTTGGTCCTGCTTGCCTGCATCACCGCCAGCAGGTTGCTTAGGATACCTAAGTTTTTTCCTGGCAGCCCCAGTTGCAGGAGAAAATGAAGAAGGAGCCGTTGACGTGTCACGTTCCGCTTCAGCTGACAGTGTGTTCACCAGCAGGTCTTTGCACCTCTGCAGGCTTGTGTCGGCCGGAAAGAGAGACACCACATAGGCTTTAAACCTAGGATCAAGCACGGTGGCCAAAATGTAGTGGTCTGATTTCAACAGATTGACCACCCTGGAATCCTGGCAAAGCGAATGAAGGGCTTCATCCACAAGTCCCACATGCCAAGCGGAATCGCTCCGTCTTAGCTCCTCCTTCACTTTCTCCAGCTGCTTCTGCAAAAGCCTGATGAGGGGAATGACCTGACTCAAGCTGGCTGTGTCTGAACTGACTTCACGTGTGGCAAGTTCGAAGGGCTGGAGAACCTTGCACAACACGGAAATCATTCTCCACTGCGCTTCAGTCAGGTGCATACCCCCTCCTTTGCCTATGTCATAGGTGGATGTATAGGCTTGTATGGCCTTTTGCTGCTCCTCCATCCTCTGAAGCATATAGAGGGTTGAGTTCCACCGCGTCACAACCTCTTGCTTCAGGTGATGGCGGGGCAGGTTCAAGAGTGTTTGCTGGCGCTCCAGTCTTCGGCACGCAGTCGCTGAATGGCGAAAGTGGCCAGAAATTTTTCGGGCCACCCAAAGCGTCTCCTGCACGCCCCTGTCGCTTTTCAGAAAATTCTGCACCACCAAGTTTATTGTGTGAGCAAAACATGGGACGTGCTGGAATTTGCCCAGATGTAATGCCCGCACAATATTGGTGGCGTTGTCAGATATCACAAATCCCCAGGAGAGTCTAAGTGGGGTAAGCCACTGGGCGATGATTTCCCTCAGTTTCTCTAAGAGGTTGTCGGCGGTGTGCCTCTTACTGAAACCGGTGATACACAGCGTAGCCTGCCTTGTAACGAGCTGGCGTTTCTGAGATGCTGCTACTGGTGACGCTGCTGCTGTTGCTGCGTAAGGTGATACATCTACCCAGTGGGCTGTCACAGTCATATAGTCCTTAGTCTGCCCTGTTCCACTTGTCCACATGTCCGTGGTTAAGTGGACATTGTGTACAACGGCATTTTTCAGGACACTGAGGACACTTTTTCTGACGTTTCTGTACAGTCTCGGTATCGCCTGCCTAGTGAAGTGGAATCTAGACGGGATTTGGAACCGGGGACACACTACCTCCATCAATTGTCTAAATCCCACTGCACTAATGGCGGATACCGGACGCACGTCTAACACCAACATAGCAGTCAAGGCCTCAGTTATACGTTTTGCTTCAGGATGACTGCTGTCGTACTTCATCCTCCTCGCTAAGGACTGTTGGAGGGTCAATTGTTTAGTAAAAGTAGTGGTGTTCCTACTTCCTCTCTGGGATGATGAACGACTCCCAGCAGCAGCAACAGCAGCAGCGGCAGCAGTAGGCGTAGCAATGCAGGATCCTCCAGAGGAATCCCGGATAGGAGAGTCAGTCATGCCAGTGACATGGCCTGCAGGACTACTTCCGATCCTGACTAAGGAGGAAATTGACGAGGAGGGAGTTGACGGTGTGGTTTGCAGGCGCTTGGATACAACAGGACAACGGGATTTAGGTGTCCCTGGACTGCTTACGGTCTTAGCCAAAGTTTCTGAACTTGACAGTAACTTTTTATGAACGCGCTGCAGGTGCCGTATAAGGGAGGATGTTCCTAGGTGGTTGACGTCCCTACCCCTACTTATTTCACCTTTACATATGGTACATATGGCAAGACAGTTGTTGTCCGGATTTGGATAGAAATATTGCCAGACCAAAGAGGTGGAATGTTTGGTCTTCTGCCCAGGCATGACCGTGATGGGCTTTTTCATCCCACGGACAACAACTGTCTCCCCCGGAGCCTGATTTAAACAAACCACATCACCATCAGAATCCTCCTCGCCAACTTCCTCCTCAGCGCCAGCTACACCAGTATCCTCATCCTGTTGTACTTCAACAGTGACATCTTCAATTTGCATATCAGCAAGTGGACTGTGGGTGCTCCTTTCAGCACTTGCAGGGGGCGTGCAAATGGTGGAAAGAGCCACCTCTTCCCGTCCAGTGCTGGGAAGGTCAGGCATCGCAACCACCACCACACTTGGACTCTCCTTGGGGATTTGTGATATCTTCTTAGAAAGCACAGTTCTTCGCTGTGCTTTTGCCAGCTTAACTCTTGATTTTTTTAGTGGGAGGAGGGCTTCCATCGTCATGTGAAGCTGAACCACTAGTCATGAACATACTAGGGATCGACCTTAGCCGTTCCTTGCCACTCCGTGTCGTAAATGGCATATTGGCAAGTTTACGTTTCTCTTCAGCTGATTTAAATGTCTTTTTCAAGGTCATTTTCCTGAACTTTGCCATTTGGGATTGTATGTGCCCTCTACTATGACATTGGGCATCGGCCTTGGCAGACGACGTTGATGGCATGTTATCGTCTATGTCATGACTAGTGGCAGCAGCTTCAGCACTAGGAGGAAGTGGTTCTTGATCTTTCTCTATTTTATTTTTATCGGAGAAAGTTTGGTCCTCCATTTATGTTATATCGATTTGATATATACGTGCGGCTAAACACAGAAAATAATTTTTTTTTTGGTTTGGACTGGAGTGTACTTTGGGGGTTACAGCACCCTTTAACGGTCAAGCCAGCCGGCCCTTATGACACAGGCGCACTCTTGGCACTACTTTGTTGATGCACGTGCGGCTACTGCGCACACAATTCACAAACACAGAAAATAATTTTTTTTTTGGTTTGGACTGGAGTGTACTTTGGGGGTTACAGCACCCTTTAATTGTCAAGCCAGCCGGCCCTTTACTTATGACACAGGCGCACGCTTGGCACTACTTTGTTGATGCACGTGCGGCTACTGCGCACACAATTCACAAACACAGAAAATAATTTTTTTTTTGGTTTGGACTGGAGTGTACTTTCGGGGGTTACAGCACCCTTAACGGTCAAGCCAGCCGGCCCTTTACTTATGACACAGGCGCACGCTTGGCACTACTTTGTTGATGCACGTGCGGCTACTGCGCACACAATTCACAAACACAGAAAATAATTTTTTTTTTGGTTTGGACTGGAGTGTACTTTCGGGGGTTACAGCACCCTTAACGGTCAAGCCAGCCGGCCCTTTACTTATGACACAGGCGCACGCTTGGCACTACTTTGTTGATGCACGTGCGGCTACTGCGCACACAATTCACAAACACAGAAAATAAATTTTTTTTTGGTTTGGACTGGAGTGTACTCTCGGGGGTTACAGCACCCTTAACGGTCAAGCCAGCCGGCCCTTTACTTATGACACAGGCGCACGCTTGGCACTACTTTGTTGATGCACGTGCGGCTACTGCGCACACAATTCACAAACACAGAAAATAATTTTTTTTTGGTTTGGACTGGAGTGTACTTTCGGGGGTTACAGCACCCTTTAACGGTCAAGCCAGCCGGCCCTTTACTTATGACACAGGCGCACGCTTGGCACTACTTTGTTGATGCACGTGCGGCTACTGCGCACACAATTCACAAACACAGAAAATAATTTTTTTTTTGGTTTGGACTGGAGTGTACTTTCGGGGGTTACAGCACCCTTAACGGTCAAGCCAGCCGGCCCTTTACTTATGACACAGGCGCACGCTTGGCACTACTTTGTTGATGCACGTGCGGCTACTGCGCACACAATTCACAAACACAGAAAATAATTTTTTTTTGGTTTGGACTGGAGTGTACTTTCGGGGGTTACAGCACCCTTTAACGGTCAAGCCAGCCGGCCCTTTACTTATGACACAGGCGCACGCTTGGCACTACTTTGTTGATGCACGTGCGGCTACTGCGCACACAATTCACAAACACAGAAAATAATTTTTTTTTTGGTTTGGACTGGAGTGTACTTTGGGGGTTACAGCACCCTTTAACGGTCAAGCCAGCCGGCCCTTTACTTATGACACAGGCGCACGCTTGGCACTACTTTGTTGATGCACGTGCGGCTACTGCGCACACAATTCACAAACACAGAAAATAATTTTTTTTTTGGTTTGGACTGGAGTGTACTTTCGGGGGTTACAGCACCCTTAACGGTCAAGCTAGCCGGCCCTTTACTTATAACACAGGCGCACGCTTGGCACTACTTTGTTGATGCACATGCGGCTACTGCGCACACAATTCACAAACACAGAAAATAATTTTTTTTTTGGTTTGGACTGGAGTGTACTCTCGGGGGTTACAGCACCCTTAACGGTCAAGCCAGCCGGCCCTTTACTTATGACACAGGCGCACGCTTGGCACTACTTTGTTGATGCACGTGCGGCTACTGCGCACACAATTCACAAACACAGAAAATAATTTTTTTTTGGTTTGGACTGGAGTGTACTTTCGGGGGTTACAGCACCCTTTAACGGTCAAGCCAGCCGGCCCTTTACTTATGACACAGGCGCACACTTGGCACTACTTTGTTGATGCACGTGCGGCTACTGCGCACACAATTCACAAACACAGAAAATAATTTTTTTTTTGGTTTGGACTGGAGTGTACTTTGGGGGTTACAGCACCCTTTAACGGTCAAGCCAGCCGGCCCTTTACTTATGACACAGGCGCACGCTTGGCACTACTTTGTTGATGCACGTGCGGCTACTGCGCACACAATTCACAAACACAGAAAATATTTTTTTTTTTGGTTTGGACTGGAGTGTACTTTCGGGGGTTACAGCACCCTTAACGGTCAAGCCAGCCGGCCCTTTACTTATGACACAGGTGCACGCTTGGCACTACTTTGTTGATGCACGTGCGGCTACTTCGCACACAATTCACAAACACAGAAAATAATTTTTTTTTTGGTTTGGACTGGAGTGTACTTTCGGGGGTTACAGCACCCTTAACGGTCAAGCCAGCCGGCCCTTTACTTATGACACAGGCGTACGCTTGGCACTACTTTGTTGATGCACGTGCGGCTACTGCGCACACAATTCACAAACACAGAAAATAATTTTTTTTTGGTTTGGACTGGAGTGTACTTTCAGGGGTTACAGCACCCTTTAACGGTCAAGCCAGCCGGCCCTTTACTTATGACACAGGCGCACGCTTGGCACTACTTTGTTGATGCACGTGCGGCTACTGCGCACACAATTCACAAACACAGAAAATATATTATTTTTTTAGCACTTGGGGGGAGCACCCCTGATGGACAGAGCACCCCCTGGACAACACTACAGCACTCCTTTAGGACTGGGACACTGCACAGGACTTTGGAGTGGACACAGCCCCTATGGAGAACTGACTGCACAACACAGTCCAGCCAGCCCCTATGGACTTTGAAGTAGTGGACACAGCCCCTATTAACAACAGCAGCACAGCACAACACAGCCAGCCCCTATGGACTTTGAAGTAGTGGACAACAGCAGCACTACACTACACTACACTACACTACACAGCCCTAACTCCCACCCTCCCTCTTCACTGTCCACAGCCGATTGAGAAAATGGCGCCGACGCGTGTACCTTATATAGGATCCAAAACCCGCGAGACTCGGAAGGCGGGATGATGACGTTTTGCCTCGATTTCAGATCCGAGTCAGGCGGGAAAAGTCGAGCCTGACTCGGATCGGACTCGGATCGGGGGGGCTCGGGGGGGTTCGGATTTCAGAAATCCGAACCCGCTCACCCCTATTCTGTACACATTTGTATATGTCCATCACCACCAGCACTGCTAAGTGCTAACATCTCTCTTGAATCCTTGCAAATAGGAAGATAGCCATAAAATGCAGATAAGGACCTGTAACTGCATCCATTGTACAGATTGTGAAGTGCTGCTAGACCGCGGTATATTGATTGTGCGTTCTGATGTCGGCCTCCCCACGCACTTTATCTATCAGCAGATGCTGAAAGATCTCTTTGTAACACATAAATACTGATTCACTCAAGTTGCCATTTGACTGCTTCTGTTTTTTTATTTGTGCTGTCAGTGAATTATTTATCCCCAGCACAAGAACCAGATACACTCACAAGCAGTGGAAAAAAAACTATAAGAAGCTAAACCTAAGATACAAGTAGAAATGAGCAAATTGATTCTGTCATTAAATGGTTTTTCTACTTCAAAATAGCTCTACAACTATTGATGTTCAACATAAAGGCGCCGATTATTGGTGGCTTTAACTACTAGTCTTAAATCGGCAATAGGAATGAATGGTAAACAAGCCTGGTTTAGCATTCATTCCTATTGCTGTTTTAAAATGATTAGTTAAAGTGAAGATCAGCAGCTTTTACAAACCAACGGATAGTAACTCTACTTCTGAGACCTCAATTCCCTTTGAATATTGGTACACGTCTGTTGTCTGCAATCCATTGGTACTACCATCCCAGTTTTGCAGAGAGTATTTTAAAGTTAGAAATAATAACTTGGCAATAACTGAGCTAAACACACTGAGGACCCCAGGTTGTAAGCCATCTAGACGGTTGCTTTATTCACATGCATTTTGTACTTGTCTCTTGGAATGGTGCCATTAGCATTGTTGCAGAACATATCTCACTTTGTTCCTTCATATACACAGCGGTGAATTCAATATTTAATAGCTGGCTTCTCACTGTCACTTGTGACTATGACATTTTTTTAGGGGGATCAACTTGTTTGGACCCTGTCTTCTTATTGTTATATCTAATCTATTACGTAGACCCACCATCCTATTACATTAGAATGTAATTGTACGGTGTATGTATCATAAAATGTTTTCTCTCTTTTATATCTTAACTTAGAAATACATTTAAATAATAGAGTAGAAGGTGCAATTGAATTGTCGCTGGTTACTATGTCAGAAGTTAGAATGTAGACAGCATGATCCCAATGGAATAAAGCAGAGATGGTACTACTGATATTTAAAGCATTTTAACCATGTCAGTATTATATTTTAAACATGATGCTAAAACATCATGTGTGAACTTGAAGCTGGTATAATGCCGACATGGTTAAAATGCTTTAATTAGCATTAGTGCTGCGTCAACATTTTGCGGTTGGGATTACGCTGTCCCCATTCTTATTGTCAACATTGTAACCATTGACAAACTATTTGACCTACCGGCACTGATTGTTGCTAACCGGTAATGCAGTATTCAAGGCTAAACAAAACAGGAGCAGTGTGTGTGTAGCAGTATTTCTGTGCATGCAAAGATCCAATGATGATAGATGAGAAAGGCCTACCACTGTTTTGGCCAAAACATACAAGACTTTATGTAAGACTGGAAAGCTGTGGTGGAAACTAGTTGAACTGAACACAGTTTAAAATAATATATCTGTGAGGTATGCAGTCAGGAAGCCGACGAGCGAAATGCCGACCGCCGGCTTTCCGGCTGTGCAATCCCGACAGGGGACTAATGATAGGCGTCAAATTACCGCCGCCTATTATTATCCCTACGCTGGGAGCCCGACGCCCCGGTATACCGAACAAAGGTAAGCCAGGCGGCGGTCGCGAACAGCTGCGGGGGAGGGGTTAGGTTAGGGGCTCCCAGGGGACCTTAGGGTTAGGCACCCCCCTGGGAGGGTTAGGGTTAGGCTAGGGGAAAGGGGGGTTAGGGTTAGGCACCCCCAGGGGTAGGTTAGGGCTAGGCACCCCCCCGGGAGGGTTAGGATTAGGCTGCGGGGACGGGGGGTTAGGTTTAGGCACTTTCGGGGGGTGTTAGGGTTAGGCAATACGGGGGAAGGTTAGGGTTAGCCACCCCTAAGGAAGGGTTGGGGGGGGAAGGGTTAGCGATAGTGCATTTACTTACCTGTCGGGATTTTCACTGCTGACGGTCTTCCGGCATCAGGATTTGATCCCATATCGATCCCATTTGGGAAACAAACTTTTTTCCCTGTTTTACTTTCTTTCTTATTTAGGCACCGAGCAAAAGTGCAAGGAACAATGAACCTGATTCAGCCCTGATTGCAGATTCCTGATTATCACGTGCACAGGACCCATTCTGCGAGTGAGAATTAACAGGCATAGGCATTTAAGGGCGGGGGCGGCCAGCGTGTCTGCCCCGTTTTCCGGGAGTGACAAGCCCAGGGACTGCGTCGACGCAGTGTCCTGGGCTTGCAAGCTGGTCAGCCTGAGTAAGCTGAGGCTTACACAGCTGGCTGGCGACCTGATGGTCGCGACGGTGATCCTAGACTACGAGCTCCGTCGCAGTGCTGGGATTGCAAGTGCAGCAGGGGGTGTCATACATCTCCTGCTGCATATGTATAATAGCAAGGATGTAATTGCAAAGCTGCCTGCGTGCATACATCATATCTATAACATGCGTGCAGCTTTGCAATTGGCATCCTTGCTGAATCACCCCCAATGAACAGAATAGTATAAAAGTATTGACACAGTTCAGCATATATTTAGTAGCACAGAGTGTTTAATAGAACAAATATAATCAGCATCTGACCCACCCAGATTTTGTGAATCCATATAAATCAGAGTCGCAGTACTGATTTCCTGAGGAGCTTTGGATAAATTTGAGTCGCGGTTATTATCTTTTTGTGGTTCAGAATTCGGATTTTAAATCCGAATTTTAGGTTTTGAATTGCATAAATGACATAATTTTAGCTGTTTTTAAAAAAAAAAGTTTTATCATAATAAAAAAAGAAAAAAACAGAACCAAAACGCAACCAAAACACAAATATGAATCCAGATCCAAAACCACAACATGGGGCTCAGCGCACATCTCTAATTCTAATACTAACGAACCATACCCATGGGCACCGAGAGGGGGGGAGCGGGTACAGTTTACCCGGGCCTGGGCTTGCTAGAGGGGCCCGGCGGGGCCCGGTTATGGCGTGCCCCCCCCCCTCACAGCAGCTCAGCACACAGCTTGTGCTGTGCTGCAGTGTGAGCAGTCTCCTATGGCTGTGGGGGGAAGCGATCACACTGATTGCGCCCCCCCCTGCTTAGCGCCGGGCCGGGGGGCTTACAGCGCCCCCCTCCCCAGCGCGTGATTTATTTATTATTTTTTGTGAAGGGGGTGTGGCCACGCCTCCCATGATTAGGCCATGCCCCCTCCTTTACTTGGGCCTGGCCGGGCTCTCTACGGCCCTGACCATACCACATGGGAAATATTGCTCTCCAAAGCAAACATCCCAAGGAATGTTTCAAACTTTAAGCTTTATTGTTTTATCCTTGTACTTTTTATAAATCATTACATTATGCATTGGTTACACAATTACATAATTTGTTTTCAATTTACTAATTTAGTAGATTGAAACATCAGTATTTAAAGATGGGTACACACCATACGACGATTGCGACCCAGCGATGCTATGTAACGATACATTGCGCACGCCATACACACCGCATGATCCGACGTACCATGTATTAATACATGTATTAATACATGCTGCATGTAATTGCACCACGTTGTTCATTACATCATCCCAAATGCTGTGCAGGACAGCAGATGGACAATACAATGAGCGGACGTCAGGAACGACAGATCGGGCATACAAACTATACGATGTGTACAATATATATCGTTCCAATCCACATCAAGCTGATATACCGTGCAATACATCGTATAGTGTGTGCCCAGCTTCATTTACCTCTAAGCCAGAGATTCCCAAACGTGGTCCTCAAGGCTCCTTTACAGTTCAGGTTTTGGAGATATACATGGTTGACCACAGGTGGCTTAATTAGTACCTATCTCTAAAACCTGAACTGCTGAGGAACCTTTGGGAACCTCTGCCCTAAGCAACAGATTACTATATTTTTTAATCATCACAATGAGCAAGTTTGCATTGATATTAGATTTTTTTTTTTTCTTTCATTGGTAATGAATATATTCATCATTACGTGAATACTAAGCACAAAATCATAGTTCTGTCTTTTAAGAGTATTGGGCATTTTCTTTTTTGTAAAAGTTTGAATATGTATTAGGTTTGAGAATTTAGCTCACAGTGGCCATGTTTGTGTCACATTGATTTGTATTCCTGACTTCACCAACACCTGCTGATATCTGAACCTTTGCTTCTGAATTTATGTAAACTTTATTGATTAATTCAACATGAGACGCATACAATGTGTAGCGGTTATACATTTTTAATATATAATATAAATATAATGAAAAATGAATTTACTTAATAATTAAATAATTATTTAGTACAACAATAAAAGCTTCATATGTTTCAGTAAAGTAAGGTTAACAGCCCCAAGCCATTACTACCTATTTAAAGGATAATGTTACAATGATCACTGTACAAGAGTCATGTTTACTTTATTTGATATCACTGCACCTACTGTTGTGCTATGTACAGGGCTGGTGGAAACTATGTGGGTGCCCTAGGCAGCACCCCTCCCCATCAAAAGTAGCAGCGCTTCAACCACCTCAGAAATTACGCCCTTACCCCTGTTTATTCTTACCTTAGTAGCTTGGAGTTGTTTGGGAGGCATCTCCTATTCCTCCTGCTGGGAGAGTAGTGCTGGGCGTCATAGACCACACTCTCAGCCTATCAGTAGCGTTGAGGCAAGAAACTGCCAGTTGCTTCTTCGACATGTTAGTGGCTGAGAGCCATGTGGGGGTGCCGTGGTGACAATAAAAACACTATATGAGTAACATTATGACATCCATTCAGTGTTTTAGATACCCCTTAACTTGATCAGCCCTAGGTGACAGCCAGTGTGTCGGACTGCGGCATGAAGGGCCCACTGGGTTAATGCAAAGGTAGGGGCCCATGCTTAAGGGGTGTGGTCATCCACCAGAGGGGGTGTTGCCAGCCACCACAGATGCTTGGTTAACCATTAGGCAAATTTTGGTGTAGTTTCTATATAGGGAACCCAGCCCCCATGTTGATCAGTGGTCCTGCTTCTCCAGGTAACCAATCATCTAATAGAGTAACAATCTATTATTTTAGGTCTGGAGACTGACACCTAGAAGAGTGGGGTAGGCCCACAAGTATACACTGGTGCACAAGTGCATGGTATGGCACTTGTAGTGCCAAAAGAGTGACCACTATACTTGAACAATGTTACTCTGTTACACACCGACCAGGAGTATCACTGGAGACATAAATGTTTTTCAGTATTGGACTTGTATATGTATGGGCATAGGGCCTGATTCATAGCTGAACGCTCTGACCAGAGCGCTCGCTCTGAATCAGGGCCCTCCTACCTTTATTTGGAGCGTCCTCATGGACGCTCGCATAGCTGTGGGTTACCACCCACAGCTTATGCGAGCGTCCATGATGATGGTCGCGATGGTCTTGACCATCACGACCATCGGGCTTGCGACGAGACCCTGCGGTAGGGTCTCGCTTCCGCAAGCCCAGGAGTGATTTTGGCTCTATCAGAGCCAAAGTCACTCCCACTGACATCATTACTGATGTCAGTGGGGCCGGCTTCAGACGGTAGGCGTTCCCATGGGAATGCCTCCGTCTGGCAGGCACGCCCACCAAAGGGGGCGTGCTGTCAATCAACATCGACAGCACGCCCCCTTTGGTGCGAGACCCGGAGCGATGGAGAGCCCGTCACTCGCCGGGTCTCGCGCATGCGCACGATGGAGCTCCCTCCGTCGTGCGCATGCGCAGTGGGGGAACATCGACCCGCTTGCGAGCGTACTGCCGCTCACGAGCGGGTCTGAATGACCCCCATAGTACATTTGTTTGGCCACCCTAAAGACCAGTCCTGAATGTGAGTAGGCTGCGCTGGAAGATGGTGTAAGTGATAAAATCTGGTGTAGAGTTGCAAACTGCTGGTGATGTGTTTAGATTTGCAAAATGCCCCAAATTAGGGACTTCAGTAAATGAAAACCCCAAATTTCTTTCTATTTATTGCATGCTAAATGCACCATGCCCTTTAATGAAGTTAATTCCAACAAATTAAAACTTTACATCAAGGGATATATTTAAAGTAGTATTTACACTTTATGAAAAATAATTATATAGAAAAAAATCACCATAGTAACTTTTTAACTTTTCTTCAACATGTTGGTTAAGTACTCTTTATGGATGTGCCGAGTTTAAGGTCCCCAGGAATCTCTGTAACGGTCCCACACCCCAATGCTCGCTCTTATTATCACTCAGCCTGTTGCAAGCTAAGAGGGTCTTAATAAAATTTCTCTAAAAACTTTCCATTCTTAAAAATGGGGATTTCTCAGGTAAAAGACCATGAATCCCACTTGGCCTATTTGGAAGCCGTTGAGCAGTAAGAGGAAAATGTATTGCACCATAGGGACCATTACAACACAACAGATGTTGAGGACCTCGGTGGTTCTGACGAAAGACACATCCATAGTAACTAGAATTTTGTGCTTTTTTTATATGAACTCATTGAGCTTAACTGAAAGGTAAAGGTGTAATATACTAGAGTAAAATGCTGCAATGCTTGATTTATATTGGAGAAGGACATGATAAGCAGGAAATGTCTCACATACACAGTGTAATGCGACTCTCCATATAATAGGGCACAGGCTCTCAAACTCAGCCCTCAGGACCCAAACAGTGCATGTTTTCCATGTCTCCTCAAAGAATCACAAGTGAAATAATTAGCTTCACCCGTGGATCTTTTTAAATGTGTAGTGAGTAATGAATACACCTGTGAACCTGAAGGGGGACCTGCAAAATGTGAACTGTGTGGGGTCCTGAGGACCGAGTTTGAGAATCTCTGATTTAGGGGCATGGAGGAGGTGATGGAGTGCCACATACTGTACCACATGCGAATCTTATTACCCGACATGAAAGCTGTAGCTCCAACTCATCCTCTGGGCACTCCTCTGGTGTGCAGCCACTCACAGTTACCAAGAGGAGGCAAATGTGGAAAAAAAGAGTGCAATGTGTCATATTTGTCTAAATTCAGTTGCCATTTTACTGTTCTGCAATGATCTTTAACATCAGTTGTATCTGTATGCAAAGTTCTGTGTTGAGGAATAGGGCAGTGAGGGGTATGTGAGACCTCTGACCACTATATTTTTCAGCTCACTTGATATATGCCTGAAATCTCTAACCTACTGGTTACAAACTACTTCATAAAATCATAAGTCCATAACAACAAAGAGTAACTTTGGGCCAGTTGGGAAATATGATTTATTTATTTTTTGTTCACTTTGGGGGGAATTCAATTTGAGCGATGTTGAATAGCAACGGGAGGGAGCTCCCAAAGCTATTCAATACACTGCGCTGTTTGGGCGGGCAAAGGATTTCTTCTCGCACCCCTTGGGGATGCGAGAAGAAATCCGACAATGTGCCAGGTATGCGCCCAGCACTTTAGTCAGAGAATGCTGGTTCTCGCGCCTTAAAGCCCTTTTTAAGTTGCGAGAATCGGCATTCTCTGACATAACAGTGCACTGAATTGAATAGCTCCTGGAGCTCCCTCCTAGCGCTATTCAATTTGCATTGAATTGAATTCCCCCCTTTGTTTTGAATTCCATTTTAAAATTCAGCACAGCTAAACAGTGTTCTGTTTCTGCCAAGTAATGATGTCATCAATATGCTGTACAGTAGGGTTGGGCAATTTACTCTATTTTTTAGTAATTACTGTAGGTCAAATGCCCATGCCTGTTTGTTGCTAGATGACTGCAAACCCTATGCTTAGAATGCTAGTCTTGCCCATCAAAATTCAGTTGGATTCAATTTTGATGAGGTGGATTTAATTTCTTAGCACACCTCTCAACATTTCAGATGAGCCAATGGGTCTTGGAGGCTTGTCCGTATCACCCACGGGCTGTTCCTAGTGCTGATTTTACTAGACTACACCTTAATTCAACAGTCTTTCAATACCACATGCACTCATTCACCCGTTATGCAGACATTCATCCCCAAATAGCTGACATTCAGGGCATTTCAGTCCCAATCAGGACAGCAGGATAGAGTCCTCAAATTGGGACTGTGCAGCTGAAATTGGAACAGTTAAAGGTATGCTTTAGAGTCACACATGCTGTTGTCCCAATTTGCTCTAAAGTTAAATAACGTTAAAATAAAATTAAGACTGGCATTAGGGATTCTAAATCTATTGCATTTACTTCTGTAATGTGTCTTATGTAGTTTGGTAATGTGTTTTTTGTAGTGTGATGGAAGATATATCATAAATAAATACTTTTGCTGAACAAAGCCTGGCTGACCCTGCTAGCTTGTACCTGGCACCAATTTGAATAGTATAGCTGCACTATTTGTAGTGAAATTAATGTTTTAGTGGCAGTGCAATTGGCTTCATTCATAATGTTATTATATTAGAACATCTGGGTGACTTTTACTCAGCATGCTATACCTGATAAGTCTGTGTTTGCTTTTCAGAGTGTTTGGATTTGCTATTGTTGCGACATCGACGTTAAACATGTTGATCCCTTCTGCTGCCAGAGTACATTATGGATGTGTCATCTTCGTCAGGATCCTCCAGGGATTGGTAGAGGTAAACATTGTTCATTGCTAACCCGGTAAACCAGACTTCCCAACTCCATTATAGACACCTGTAGCTCCTCCCATATCTTTAGGACCTAATAGTTTCTAAAACAGGCAAAACACATGGGGTTGCAGTCACTTTAGCTTCTGTGACATCACTTCCCATTCTTATGAATCCAGCAACGTTCATTAATGCAAAGCAAGTCTGTCAAGCACTGCTTATTTGCTTTGCTAGAGAAGCACTTCCCTTCCTAACATGGCAACTTGCCACAGTGGGGGAAATCAAGCATGGTTAACATACAGTATTTGTTTGAGTATAAACACTACAATCATTTCATGTATATTATTCATAACAGAAAGACACAGGACCTCATTCAGAGTCGGTCGAAGCGGCCGCACGGTCGTATGGGAAAAGGGGCCGGATATGCAAATGATGCACTCGCATGTTCGTAGAGCTTAAGGTTGACCATACCCTCTCTTAAGCTCTACGATCATGTCAGTGTAAAAACCTCCCATGTCATGTGTGCCATGACACTACTTTGTTAATTATGCACTCCCATAAAACGCCGTTCGCATAATTAGGCACGTCTGCGTTCAGATCTCCACTCGCCCGTTTTCAAGCACCATCCCCTGTTACCACCCACAAACGCCTCAATCTGTCACTCAAACTACCGACCTGGCTGTGTTCAAGGAGAGAGAAATTTCTGATCGTAGCGGCTAGTTTGCGCACGCGCATTGCGAACTTTACGCATGCGCAGTTAAGCGAACAACGGTGGCGTACGACCGTGCGGCCGCTTCGACCGACTCTGAATGAGGTCCACAGTCCCTAATTATTAATAATGCTGAAAAGTGGTTTAGCATGCTCTTTACTTGTTACTGTTTTGTTTAATGCTTGGAGTCTGGCTAATTAGCAATATAAAGTAAAAAAAATAGCTATTGTTTTAGAATTTGATCAGAATATTTTGGAAGATGACAGTCTAAATGTATAACTAAATATAAATTACGCTGTATGGTGGCTCTGTATGAAATTAATGT
Organism: Taudactylus pleione; assembly: GCA_031769625.1. Taxonomy (NCBI): domain Eukaryota; kingdom Metazoa; phylum Chordata; class Amphibia; order Anura; family Myobatrachidae; genus Taudactylus; species Taudactylus pleione. The sequence goes on along the minus strand of JAUIMM010000534.1, from coordinate 4,596,817 downwards.
TTTATGTGAAACTAGCTGGGATGCCCGGCATTGCCCAGGTTGAGGACTGGACCCTGAAGTACACCTGCAGCCTACTGCATGCGTTACTGATCCGAGCTGCATCCAAGGATGCAGCATCGGATCATCTGCGATCCATTCAGCCGGCTGACTGACCATGGGGTTGCGCAAGCCGCCACCGCAGAAGAGTAAAAGAAGCCAGGAAATCGGAAATCTCTGTCAGCCAACGGAGATCCCGGCCTCTACCCCCCCACCCCAACAGCGGCGACATGCCTCTGTTTTGGGAAACCGAGTCCATGGCCACCCGCTCCCCATCCAGAAACGGCAACTGACAGTCTGCTGCTCGACTGCATGCAGGTTAGCAGAGTCATACTGCACATGCACAGTACGGGTCAGGCGCATGCACAGAATACTGATAAATCTGCGTGATTCCTTTCACTGCGTCCACAGCTAAATCACACCCCCCCCCCCCCCCCCGAAATCACTCTGCAGACCAACATTAAAACCATGTCTAGTAGAGCTGCCACCTGGAAGGAATGCCGGGAATGGATTCCAGTTCCCGGACAGAAGGGAGCCCATCAACAGTGGCACTGTGTGGCTGCGATCAATCTCCCCTGCTGGATATAGCGATATCTATCGTATATAAATATAACAGGATAGAAAATAGATTTCCCCTTTTTGACAATCTTTTACTCCCGTCACATGGATATGTAAAAGAAAGGAGATAATCAGCACATATAGATGAATAGAATGATTTTTTAAATTTATATACGATAGGTAGCGCTATATCCATTAGTAAATCTATCATTCTATGCACTTTGGCCCTGATTCAGAGCCGCTCGTTATTTGCGGTTGTTCGTTCTAAAACAAGGGGTGGCTATTCAAATGAACCGTTCGCTAATTGCGGTGTGTTCACGCCTCTAAGTCTGAACGAGCGAGCAAAACTTGCGGTTGTAATTTTGAAAAATACGCCCCCTTGCCGCTCGCACCATACGTCATGTCCGCTATTTATTAGATTAATCGAGTACATCGACCAGCGTATGAGCTGCTTGCTATTCTTGTGGCTGGTTTTTTCAACCGCTATTTTGCGAGCAGTTCTGAGTAAAAAAAAACCAAGTGACGTGGTCAATGACGCTGCTGTATTAATTATGCACTTCCTTAAAACGCCCGTTTTGACCTTTAAGCACGCCTGCGTTCGAATTCCACACCCCCGTTTTCAAGCACCTTCCCCTGTTACCACCCACATACGCCTCCTTCTGTCACTCAAAATAGCAGGCATTCGCTATATAGCGAACAAACGATTTTCGGCCGCACTGACTGGTTCGCGCATGCGTATTAAAATCCGTACGCATGCGCAGATGTGTGAACATCGGTCAGAACCAACGAGCGGCCGCTTACGAGCGGCTCTGAATCAGGGCCTTTGTTTTTTTGTTTTTGTTTGAGTAAACCCAGGATTCTTGAGATTAGCTGCGGTCACCTTATTAGGCACCAGTATCATATCACCTACCCCTATTTTCTCAATATCCCCTGCTGTTTGTAATCTACATATGCTAAACTTTGCCAGGATCAAAGATTGTTGATTGATTGTGCTGTCTGCCACAGTCTGAATGTATGAGGGCTGAGATGCTCATGAGCCTGTCAGAGTGTCTATTAAGCCAGCCGCTCAGCCCCAGAACCTGTGTAATCTAAGAGTATCCCCATTTTTAGGGATTGTGTGACAGTGTGTAGCCCTGATGAAGTTCAAAACTAGGCAAAAAACTAATCCTGGTCAAACTACACCACCATGCCAAATTTGGTGGAGATAGGTACAAAACTCTGGCCGTGCATGAAGGACAAAACAGACAGACAGGCACACCCACACACTCTCTTGCTTATTATATATATAATGTGTTTGGCTATGGGTTGACTGCTGGCACTTGTCATATTCAGGTGCCATATCTTGCAATCTCGCGCAAAGTCTAGAGGGAAATTCACATACAGTCAAGGAGTCTGCAGTGACAGAGGCAGATGGTGCTTTCCAGAAGCATGATTTCAGAGCAAAATAAAACAAAATAAAAAAAACCCCACTGCAACAATGATAGAATTAGAGCATTACACTGTACATATAATGTATGGTAAGGTGAAAAAAGGAAAAACATTAATAAAGCCATCTTGACCATCTTGCAAAATTAATATAATACCTTATCAAGTAATATAACTCTGCAAATATCATATGAATACTGATTTAAACTCACATCTAATTAAAATGAAAAAGTTCAATTAGTATTACAGTTGCCCACCCGATGATCATCACACTTCAAGATAAGACACAATCAGGCCCTCCTGAGCTGTTTCTTATTTTAAAGGTAAGGCAAAACATCTTATCGGCTGTCATGCTATTAACTAGCTGGGTAGCCCACTTTAAACTCGTCGGTTCTTCGGAGCAAGTTGCATTCGGAACACGTGGGTTCCTGTTACGATCCATTGCCGGGACTTCTGACTATCCTGTAGTTTCCAGTCCTGGCTGTTGCTAGGCAGCAGGGAAGATGACAGTATGTAGAAGTTTCAGCTGCAACCAGCCTGTAATCAAGCTCTCACTCTGTGGGCAGCTCAAGCTGCAAATGAATCTCTAATCGAGAAAGCTGGTTTTGCATTGGTTCTTGACCAATTCACCTGTTAAATTGCAGTCAGTCCCAGCATTCCCTGACGGTGATAGTCTTCGTGGAGCCTTTTCATTCAGTCCCTGTTCATGTTTTGCTAATCCAGAGTTCACCACTGTGCATTTACCCTGCTGATATTCACTCCTTTGTATACCACTGTGTTACCTGTGCTTGCATTATCTGCTGAGCAACCCACCTGTGCCTTGCAGGAATCACTGTTGTAGCCAGTGCCTTCCTATATTGGGATTGCTGTGTTATGCTGCTGCTGCAATAATAGTGACTGTGTTTTCATTATCACTGCATTGAAGACTGGTACATATCTGAGTGTTCTATTACTTGCATTCACCTGTGGTTTAATACTGTGCTGCACTTCAAGGATTGCATTATTCCAGTTATTACCTAGTGATCTCCTGTCTGTTGCATAAACCCCTACTGTTCGGAGGTAGAAGACCTGGCGGCCGCCTAAGTACTAGTGTGTGCATCTAACACTAAGGGAACAGCGGGTGGCTGTTATAGGCAGAAGACCCTCCATAGAAGGACTCTAGGGGTCTTATGTAATAGTGCAGGAGTTTCATAATAGTTCCTTTTTTCAGTTCCATTTGGACTACATTAGACCAAGCCAGAAATGAGGGAAGAGGTCAGTATTAAGTTAGGGAATTATTTTATGTATTTATTTTTATGGTGATGTTTTTTAACTCTGCATAAAATGGGGGCAATTATTTTATTTGGGAATCATATGCCTGCAAAATGTACTATTTATTTTATTGCAAAGAGCCAGTATTTTATCATTTTTAATAGGGGGCATTCATTTATTAATAATTGTATTTTAAAAGCACCCAAGAATATTAATCTAGTTACAATGATGCAACATTTTACTTATACTTACATTGGTACTGACAGCCCAGTAGTACCAGTATGTGCCCAATACTATTCATTGGTTTGGTTATTTATAGGCAGTGGCATATCTAGGGGTGGTGGGGTCGAGCGAGGCACGTGCCCTGGGCCCAATGGCAGGATTGACAAAAGGAGTGCCGTCGGTGTTGGTTATTAATGTGCTGCTCTCTCCTAGCCTCCCACTGCTCTCTCAAACGTCAGCAGTGAATGTTCCAATCACCGCTCTCCCTCTGTCTCCTCTGCTGTTTTCAGTTGGGCTGCATGTGTGATGCTGAATAGAGTAGGGAGGGGGAGTGCTACACTTTTGTGCAATTGATAAATAGGGAATGTTTTTTTTGTGGAAATTATATAAAGTCTACTTTGGCATAAGGAGACTAAATGATAATGTTGACATAGGCACATGTGAATGATGATGCCCTATTGAGCAGAGTTAATTAGCTGGATCCACCCCTTTTGACTACATACATGGCACATGATCATTGCAGCTAAAATAGGAAAAAGTGAACATAAACAATTATTATCTAACACACAAGCAATGAACATATAATTTAAAGCAAGTGTGCACAAATCCTTATTGGAGGAGTAAGTGGGAAGCAGCATAGAATGGATGGACAAAAACTGTTTTTTTTTTTGGCCCACATGAATCCTGCGTAACATTTATACTTTAATACATCGGTATGTGACACTCATTCAAAATGCATGAGTATCATAGAGAATAAGTGTAACAATTTTTGTGGCATGGGGGGAAAATAAGGAGCTTTTTTTGTTTGTTTCTTCTCTTTTTGGAACTTTTCTAGTTTGGTGGAACCAGATACAAACAAAGATATATCTGTGTCTCACCTGCATTTCTGTAATCCATACCCAATACAGGGGAAGTTCTTGTAACCTTTATGCTTGGCAAAGAGCATTTTGAAGCTCAATATACAATAGAGATGATTCTACTGACTTCGATAAAACATAGGAGCTTTCAAGGGACTTCTAAACAGTATAGCATTCTACTGAAATCAGAACAATTCAGAGAGCATTATACTGACCAATAAATGCAGAGAGCCTTCTAGTGCCTAATATACAATACACTCAGCATTCTATTGACCTCTAAACAGAAAACATTCCTACAACTAATGAACAATGCAGAGAGTATTCTAGTAACCACTATACATAATGCATATTAGTGACAAGTATACAATATAAAGAGCATTCTATTGAACGCTATATATAAAAAAAAAATTCCTAGTAATCAGTATACATTGCATGGAGCATTTCCCAAATCTCTGTTGTCTTAACAATGCAGACCTCAGGCATCTTGTGGAAATATAATGCTGAACTCACATAATTTTTGGCTTGAAAATGAAAAGCCAAGTTCTATGCAGACTTCCCAATAAAGACCCCAATCTCTGGTAGCTTTAAAATGAAAAACCCAATTTTCTGGAGGCATCTCATAGTACATTTATTGCAGTCCGAGGCTATCACTCTATAGTACTCTGTGTTGGAGGTGCTGTACCATGATCATAACCAGACGATTGCCATTTACCAATAATAGTGGGTTGAACAAGGGCAGGTGGCAACGCTAAGTTTATGTTTCTCATAAGTACATTATCTTCATACAGAGACACTAAACAAAGTTTGTTATTCATGTATGTGAGATCAATGTGTTAATTAATTCGTAGGATTTCGCACTAACCTATATGGTGCGGCATGTGCCATTTGCATGTTACTGAATGGGAGATTTTTCATTGAGTAACATATATATATATATATACACAAGGGTCTCGTCGCAAGCCCGATGGTCGCGATAATCGTGACCATCACCTGGTCGCTCGCAAAAGCTGTGGGTCGCTTTTGCGAGCGCCTCTGAATGAGGTCCTAAGTGTCTTCTTTACCTGGCTGTAAGCTGCGAGTGCCATCCATATAGTCCTGGATTTACATAATTACTGAGAAAAGGCACCGGGCGAAGCTGATTTGCATTGGGAGTGCCGAGCACATGGAGAGTATATATATATATATATATATATATATATATATATATATATATATAATACAAATGGTGAAAAACAACCACCTCATTGTGTAATATGCCTATTGGTTATATGCACGCATCGTCCACACTAAATATGCATACCGTAATGCCCTAGTAAACCGGCATGTAGTATTTGATCTTTAAATCTCTGTCTCCCTCTTGTAGTTTTTAGAAGAGGCTTTTAGTCCAAGCTCATTAATAATTAAAGAAGTTCAAACAGGCTTATCTGAAAAAGTAACAGCATCGGCTGACAGAGGTCCCTGCTTCCTCAACGCGTTTTGTCTTTTACATCCCTCTGGTAGGACTTTGTTTCTTCTGCCGAAGTCCGACCAGATGCGTGCATATAACCATTAAGCATATTACACTATGAGGCGCTTGTTTTTCACCTTTTGTATTTCATGAACATCTGTAACCTTACAACAAAGGTCCATCTGGAAAAACACGATCTGCCACTGTTGATACCGGGGTCATAGTGGGAGATCATATTGAATTACTCATTTGAATGAATATTTGGACAGGACATCTGAATGGTTAAGCGCTGTGACTAGTACTTGTGTTTTGTGTGTGTGTATATATGTATCATATATATTTTTATATATATATATATATATATATATAAATGAATGAAAGAGAAGGGGATTGACCTTGGGCGACAATTCCGCAAATTGGTGTACACAGTGTTGATACATAAGGTATGTTTCAACAGCGGGATTTATTTAAATATATATACGATGTTATGTGCAAAGTGCTAATATATAAAGTGCATAGTAGTGAAAAGAGGATCTGTTTGTGAATAGTTTAACAACATAAATCATTGCAATAAAAAGTATAAATACCAATATATAAAGTTAAAAAGGTGTACAATTTATTTAGGGATTTTAAAATAAATAAGAAAAAAACACGTATATATGCAATGGAACCCCTATATTAGGGGAGTTCCCTCAATAAAACACAGCCAATTCAATAAAATAAATACAAATAATTAAATATAAGTTTTTGGAGGAGAATAAAATAATAGCTTATCTGAGTCAAGGTATAAAGGAATATGCGTTTTCCTAGGGCAAGAGGTATGGTCCCAACGCGTTTCGTCTGCTGACTTCTTCATGGGGATGAAGGTTAAGGTGTAATGTCCACCTATTTATACCCCTTTACTTTTCATTAGGGACTAATTATTTCCGGGTCAGGGTTCAACTATACACCCGGTAAACTCTAGCTACACAGCGCATTCTCATGTAAAATGCTGGATATATGAATGATACAGAGAACATAAACATTAGATCTAAATTTCCATGTTATGATATTCGTAAATAAAAGTTAATTCATCCTCGAGTGGGAGTGCTTCTGCCCACGGATCCGGAGCAATTCGTCACTTCCGCCCTCTTGTGTATATACTTCTGCCAGGTCCTTGCATCATATCCGTTCATGTGCTCCACTCTGGGTACTTCCGGACTTCCGCCCTGGTTTGACGTCTGAATCCAAGCTCCTGTGACGCGTCCTCTGATGACTTCCGCCCTCAGTGTCCTGTATGGAGCAGAATTCCGCCCTTTGTATTCGGCTCGCAATCTGTGTAAAATATACTGGGACGCTCTCTATGTAGATATTAAGGATCCCTATAATTAAACAGAATCAATCATAAGTTTTTGATACAAAGATTATGATAAAGCGGAGTTAATCATTGATTTATCATGTTATGTTAATTTAGTACAATTTTGTGACTTATTAGGCGAGTAGTAAATAAATAAATAAAAAGAATCAGGAATATATGTTTTTATAAAAAAAGGGATAATTATTGTGAGATAGTAAAGTTCAAGGTTTTCCAAATTTGCGGTTCTTGATGTCATTGTCCATTAATTGGTCCTCTTGTTTAGTTAGTCCTTGGTGTTAACTCTTATATTGTCATGTATTAATTGAGGTAAGTGATTTTTGCATAAAAGACATAACTTATGATAATTCAGAGAGCTTAGTTAAAAAAGCTTGTTTCGGGATACACTTTGTAGATTCTTCAGGTGATGCGATTCTGGAATGATGGACTCTATAGTAGCTACAACACCAGGTCTTCCCAGGAGGTCTCCCATCCCTGTACTGACCGGGCCCAGTCATGTATAGCTTCCAAGATCAGATGAGTTTTGGCACACGCACACTGGTATAAGTGTAGATACTTCCGAGTCCCCTCATGTCATCATCCTCATCACCAATTCCTTTCACCATAGGATTCGGATGGTATTTTCTTATAGAATGGGTTTGTCTACTACACCAGGTATACTCTGGGGATATCCATCCCAGATACTTTCCAGGCCCAAAACGTGATTAGCCCCATAGTGTACCCACCAAAAAATGGGCATTTTCATGATGGTATGGTAGTAATAACCCATTCTGTTGGTCTTGTGCTGTTTTCTAACAGGAAAGGTGCTACTTCGTAACTTTCGTTGATGCCTTTTGGAGCCATGGTGTTAAGTTAAAAAATCCAGTACATTTCACGTCTGGACAAAAGATTCCCTAAATCACCTCCTCTTTCACTCAAGGTCACATGTTCGATAGCCTTGAATGTTAAATCCTCGGGATTAGAATTGTGTTTGATGATGAAATCCCTGGGCAGAAGCACTCCCACTCAAGGATGAATTAACTTTTATTTACGAATATCATAACATGGAAATTTAGATCTAATGTTTATGTTCTCTGTACCATTCATGTATCCAGCATTTTATATGAGAATGCACTGTGTAGCTAGAGTTTACCGGGTGTATAGTTCAACCCTGACCCGGAAATAATTAGTCCCTAATGAAAGGTAAAGGGGTATAAATAGGTGGACATTACACCTTAACCTTCATCCCCATGAAGAAGTCAGCAGACAAAACGCGTTGGACCCATACCTCTTGCCCTAGGAAAACGCATATTCCTTTATACCTTGACTCAGATAAGCTATTATTTTATTCTCCTCCAAAAGCGTATTTTTAATTATTTGTATTTATTTTATTGAATTGGCTGTGTTTTATTGAGGGAACTCCCCTAATATAGGGGTTCCATTGCATATATAAATGTTTTTTTCTTATTTATTTTAAAATCCCTAAATAAATTGTACACCTTTTTAACTTTATATATTGGTATTTATACTTTTTATTGCACTGATTTATGTTGTTAAACTATTCACAAACAGATCCTCTTTTCACTACTATGCACTTTATTTATTAGCACTGTGCACATAACATTGTTTATATATATATTTAAATAAATCCACTTGTTGAAACGTACCTTATATAACAACACTGTGTACACCAATAGCGGAATTGTCGCCCAAGGTCAATCCCCCTCTCTTTCAGTTACAAGGTAGTATTTCACCAATACTACATACTATTGACACGGAGCTGATGCCCACTTAGAGTACGTCAACTGGGCTTATCCGCACTTTCTTCCAAAAGTTTGGAATCACCCACCTTTTCTTTATTGTGAATCTTTACTGGCGCTGAATCCACATAAATCTTTATATATATTATATATATAATCAGTAGTGTTCAGTCTTTTTACTATTTGAGAGTCTAACATACAGTGCAGTTGGACGGGTACCAGGCAGGCACCTTATATCCTGTTGCCCCTCAGGGGCCCACACTCATTAGGATGCCCTCTACTCATGCGTTGCACCACCCTACACAGACTTCTTACCTGATGTGGAGCAAATAGGATGGGCAGTAGGCAGAGGGGAGAGATGTCAGAGTCAGTACTGTTTGTGATGCTGCACCTCTTTGTCAGAGATGACAAGGCAAGAAGCACTCAAG